>CM071936.1:102182268-102656327 GCA_016081115.2 Rehmannia glutinosa | reverse complement strand
GTTGTACTTCGTTCAGTTGCATGTTACTTCTATCAATATACCATGAGTAATATAAGCGATCGACGAAAGCTAAAATAAACACATTAACTTCAAAAATCATAAAAAGCATTGTCGATTTAATGTCGAAAAATAAACTTGGAAGAAATACTCCTAATATATTAAAACCATTTAAATCATTTAGGAGTATTTGGACAACCTTAAAAAACATTGTTTTGTATATAAACAAAATCATCAAAAATCATGATAAAACCATTTATCAAGCAATACTGATTTGTTCATTATGTTTACATGTACCCAAGTGACCAAAAATTGTGCGGTTTGTATAGAGCATGGGTTGAAGTTCAAGATCGTCCCGATATTATTTGTAGAGTATTCAAAATGAAGTTAGACGCATTGATTCGATCATAAAAATAAAAATTTTGGAAATGTCAAAGCAAGTCAATTTTTTTAATGTCATTTTTATTTTTAAAAAATCATATTATTTGTATTTAAAGAATTTATATTTTCTATTAGAACTAATTAACATAAGTTTTTTTTGCAATTATATATACTATAGAGTTTCAAAAGCGATTGCGAGACTCACATTTTTAAGAGGCGACAAATTCCTCGCGAAATGCCATCGACCATGTCATTTCAAGGTTTGAGATACGATGACAGATGATCCGATTTATCATCGCCGCGATTCTGATTTTATGATCCGTGGTCCTTGTGTGATCACACTAGAAATTCTTTTGCATGGTGGATGGTCGTTGCTCAAGCATTTTCCCAAAAGAATCATTTGAAAGGATGATGGTTGATGAAGATGGATATCATATATACATACGGAGAGATAATGGAAGAACAATTCGGAGAAAAATGGAGTCATTTAGACAATCGTTATGTTGTTCCTTATAACCGATATTTACTAATTCATATGGAGCACATTTGAGCGTCGAATGATGTAATCAATCACGAGATATCAAGTATCTATTCAAATATATAAATAAGAGACATGCTCTTTTTATCGCATCATTATATCGTGAGCTTAAAGTGAAGATATTACGAAACAAATGTCGATGAAGTTAATTTGTATTATGATTGTTGATACATTTCATCTTGTGAAGTTGTATGGAGAATGCTGGATTAGAAATTCATTATAGAGACCAGGAGTAAGAGCACTCCGAGTTTCCACCTTCAAACCAACATAATGTTATTATTCTCTCACGATCAAATCCGATACTCTATCACAGAGAAAACCGTTAACCGCAGTATGTTTATTGCATGGATGGAAAGCTAATAAGAAATATCAGGAAGCAAAAGAACTTACGTATGTTGAATTCCCCATGAAGTTTGTTTGGAAATTGGATTACAGAAAGTGTTCCAGAAAAATGAGTTTTGCCATTGAACGTATTTTCTTTCCTCCAGGCATGTGGGATTTGTACTACTGCCAATTCTTCTAAATGTAGTTTGTAGTCAACATGCTATGAAGATATGTGTTTGGTAAATGGTGTACAAACATTCATTTCGGGATGTTTTCTATGTGTTGGGGTTGTTAGATGGCGATAAGGAATATATCGATGGAATATTTGAAGCGAGTGGTAACGGGCATCAACCAATCGATGAGTTTTGTTTACTACACTTTTGACATCTTGCACGGATCATCGAGTAGTTTGGGAATCAGTTGGCTTTGCTCTATCCTGATGATATTTTATACAAACAACGAATTTATTTCAATATTAAGGTATTTTGTCAATCGTTTTATATATATTTTAAATATATTAATTTAATATTTATTTTATTTATATTTTAGTTTTCAATTATCCGCTAAGATATTAAAATTTATGCCTTGGTCAGATTGAGAAGATTTTACGAGGATGAGAAAGAGAAAGTTTACGTGATTTCCAATCAATGCCATTTCCTCGATGAACGCCCTTTAGAGTTGTCGCGTTCATCGAGCATACTTGATGAAACATGCTATGATCGAACAAGTTTATGCGAAGAATACAAAAGGTTTTCTATCTGATTGAACCAAACAGACGTCGATATGATACAATTGTTGAATATGTTAATTCGGACTATGGAAGAGTATTTTTGTATATGGGTATGTCAAAACGAGAAACCTTTGTATGAAAGACTTTTCGCTGATTTACGATCCAAAGGTGACATCGATAAACGTTAAAATCCTTTGGTGTAGCTTTCTTTTGCTTCGGAGGGAATCGCGTATTCAAGATTTGCACTTCCATTTAATCCAATCAAGATTCAACATGTAATATATATCTAGGCTCCCCCTCGCAGAATTGATTATGAAGGCAAAACTTATAATATAGGACGAGGCTCCAATGATGCATGAATTTTGTTTTGAAGCATTGAATCGAACTTTGAAGAATATAATGAAGATAGTGGATCCTGTAAGAGAACATATTCCATTTGGTGGCAAGACTATTGTTTTTGGTGGAGATTTTCGTCAGATATTATCTATGATTCCAAAAGGCACCAGACAAGACATCGTTAATGCAACTATTACTCATCAATTCTATGGAAACACTGCACGTTATGAGATTGATACGAATATGAGATTACATAAAAGATTAGTAGCGGTGAAGATTCACGAAGAATCGAGCCAATTTGTTGATTGGATATCTAAAATAGGATGTAAAACTTAGTTAATCAAATGATGGGATTGTTGCTTGAATTGAAATTCCCCGACAAATTTTTGTTGAAAGAATCGTGATCCTACCACAGAAATTGTCAAGAACACATATCCAATGTTTGGAAGAATAATGTCGACATTCATATTTTGAAAGAGGGCTATATCTCGACGGCCAGATATTGATGTTGTTCATCAAAGAAATGAATATATGGTCTCGTCAACAAACCTAAGGTAGAATGTGTGAAGCCTTCGATTTTTATTCAAGTGTGTACTTGTTTCACGCGTCTTTTTGAACTATTTGACTATTTTTCAAGGCGTCACTTGGGGTAAATATTAATGATAAATATATTTATTTCGCATTTAATTTCTTTTATTTATTACTTTGGTGATCATAATCATTTATTACTTTTACTTGATTTATGATCACTTGATTGATCATCATATTATTATTTATGTATCTATTAATCACCTTAGAATTTTAAGAGACTATTTATTTTAGAGACTTATACCTTATAGAATTAAGAAATTTATGAGACTTATAAGTGTTCAAGGAAATCACTAATTATTTTGGAGATTGATATTATTCTTTCTATTATCATTAATTTTGGAAAAAATATATATATGGAAATTCCTAAATACCCCTAAATGATCGTCAACATGGAATTTTGGTGTAGAAATATCTCCCAACTCTTGTACACATACACTTTATTTATTCTATTCAACATAATTGTCCAACTCCCTCACTTTCTCCAAATTTTTTATTCATCTTTCACCAAACATCACATGTTCTCCTATTTCATTTTTTTTTTTACACATCATCTTGACCCAACCATTGTCTCCCATTACAAGATTAAAAGGGGAAATCAATTTCTTTTTATTCCTATTATACCACTTGCTCCTATAAAAAAAAAAAAAAGAAAAATATCCTCCCACAAGCTTTCAACTTTCTCGCCATGAAAAACTAGGGGGGACAATTTCATTTTTTCTCCTACAACTTTTACTTTACAAAATTATTAAACACCATCTCCTCTCATCAACTCATTCCTCAAACAAAAAAAAAAGAAAGCAATTTGGTCTTTTGCAAAGCATTCGGCAAGAAGCTTGTGTGAAGGACAAAATTTAATTCATTTTCTTTTATATTCATCAACCACTTCAAATCATCACCTTTACCCATAGACTTCCATTTTTATTAAAATTGAAGAGTGAAAACCCATTTGACGTGAATTGAAGGGAAGAAATTGAAAAATTAGAGACTTAGACTCACTACAAGTTTGAAGAGGAAATTCAACTACACATTATTAAAGTGAGAAAATTATGGTTTTAGTATTTTCTCTTGATAACATGAAGAATTAATTTTTGACTCAAGAATATGAATTTTTGGAGCTTAGGGGCTGAACTACATCATCTCAAGTTGAGGTTAGAGGCTTGAAGGAAAATTTCAATTTTTGAGACTACATTTTAGATCAACCCGAGACTACTACGAGGTGGGTGGAAAATCTTTCCAACTTCTAGGTGTTTTTACTTAAAATGCATGTAGTATTTTGATATTGAGCACTTGAGATATATATGTTATGTATTGCATATTAATTTCTTGTATCAAGTTGTGAAAATTCTCAAGTGTCGATCAAAAATGCTATTTATTGAAATTTAGGTGCATACATGTACACTTTATTGTGTTATTTGATAAATTCTTGTATGACTTGGATGTGCATATTTATGATCTTGAAATCCATGTTTTGTATGACTTATAACCTGGACAATTCGAGCATAATTGATTAAATTTCAATTTTTGGACTTAAAATGCAAAAATGGAAAGTTGGTGGACTTAATTGCAAGAAAATAAAATTTAAGGGACCCCTCAGTAATTTTAAAAATTTGGGACTGTACTCAGGTTCAAAAATAATGTTTGGACAGTTTAATAAAGTTTTAAGAGTTTTTAGATAAATAAAATAAACCCTTAAAAGCCCAAGGACTAGATTGTAAAATATTAGAAGTTTAAGGGTTGTATTGCAATTTTTGAAACTGTACCAGACCCGAATTTTAAAAATTGAAATTTTAACTCTTAAGGGACTGGAAATAACATATTTTAAGTGTATTCCAAAAATCCAAGTGTTTAGAGCTTGGAAAGTAATTTTATAAAAATTGAGGGACCAAATCGTAAAAGATTAAAATTGAGGACCAAAATAAAATTTCCAGGACTTATGCAGTCCATGCACCTGGAAATACTAATTTAACTTTAACATAATTATAATTTGGACCCAAGATTCAAAATTCATAACAATTGGACCCCTAAAAGCCTTAAAGGCAATTATTTCAAAATGGGACAAAAATGAGATTTTCAAAAGTTAAGGGACCTATACTTATTTACTTTTAAAACTGCTTTTGTTCCAATACCCCACTGACCTTAGTGACAATTTACAACTGGATTCACATTAAAATTCCTTCCGGTTTGTGTTCCAATTATTTTAAACTTAGGGCCCGAAATGACAATTTTAACAAATTTGGGGCCAATGTGAGAATTTTATAAACACTCGACCTCAACACTTTAAAAACCTGAATATATGAACAATTTAGAGAATTTAGGAACTGACCTCATAATTCAAGGTCGGGACATTTACTTATTCAATTTTTAACCCCAAAAGTATTTTTTTTTAACAAAACGGGGCTAATTGTAAATTTTCTTTTACAAGGACCTAACTCAAATTATTTCTCTTTTAAAAACAGCCCTGGACCCTCTGACTTTTAATAATGATATAAAAGATTTTATTTTCTTAAAACACCTTGACTTATCGGATCGTCTTGGCCGACAATCAATACGCGATCACGGGCGACTTCCTGCCTTGCGATTTCGAATCTATAACGGACTTTTGTTCCACCTAATCTTTCAAGATATCGAAGATTTCTTATCCTCGATAATCATCTTCATCCAAATAACTCCACCAATGCCATAATTGCCTACACGCGATTTTGAAAACTTTCTTGAATCGCTTACTGCCGATCAATAATGTTCGACGCTTGCCAGTTGACTTCCTGAACTTGTATTTACTTTCATGTCCGAAGTCAACTTGGTGTGTCGAGCTCACGATCGGAATGGATACGTCGGGGGATAGAACTAGAGCTCGGCTAGCTCTTATTCCACTCTTCCCACCCATCGTCCTAATCCCTTAAATCGAGGACGGGTTGCCTAAGGAAGCGGGTCGTAGTGACGAGGTATAATCATGATTATGACAAATCGGCATGCTAGCTCCACTGTGGATTTTGTCTTTGCCTATGGACCGATAAGGTGATGTCTTGACCATCTTACTCGGGGAGTTAAAAGGAAGAACGAAGGAATCGTTTATCCGATCCACACGATTCTAGAGTTAATCGGACCCGTTTGGTTGGCGCTACAAACCGTCGCAAATCGCTACTTGTATTGCATTGGTTGGCGTTACAAATAAACTGCACGCAACCGCTACTTATTGTCTTGCATAGATTGGCGCTACAAATTAAATGCACAATTCTCCGCTTTTGCTTGAATCACATAATTCGTGTGACCGCGAATCGTTTTTCTTAAAATCGTATAAGTATATTACTTAATATATTTATCACGACGCTTGTGTGGACTATGTGTGAAATCATGCATCATACCTCACGCGTTTTGATAAAGCTGTTTTCTCGCTTTAACTATATATATCGCCATACTTGCACACGATCACCCCATCCAAATCGAGATTTGTCTCATCTCCTCATGATTTCTAACCTTTAGATGAGGACTTTGTTGAAGATATTGAACCTACCATGGTCAATTCCCGTGCTCACTTTGTGGACTTATGTTCTATTATTATTGATGTTCTTGGACTTCTTTCTTTTTATTTTACTACCGTTGGACTCTTTTTATTCTCTTGTCATTCTTTTCAGAATCTTAAGGCGTAGGACCCTTTTCTACTTAAGCCGGTGATATGATGTGTATTTTATTTCCTAGTTCTGAATTGTAAGTTATTTGATGTTGTTGGGATGTATTTGTAATCGTCTGTACTTGTAGGCTCATCGCTGCTTTAGACTGTTTCACTTGGGATTGTTGTATCATTTATCAAGACTATCGGGTTTATTACTATTTAAGTGGTTGATCGCTTTGTCGTGTCACGTTTGGGGCATGACAAAATGTATTTGAGTTCAGATTCTCTTTGCCAATCAACAGAAAATGTCCATCTGTTAAATAAGGTTCATACTCCTGAATTTTTAAATGGAATTAAATGCTCTAGAGTTCTGAATCATGAGCTACATTTGAAGGTTGTAACTCCTGTTATGTTGCTACATAACATAGATCATTCTCTTGGTTTATGTAATGGTACTGATTGATTATTACGAACTTGAGAATCACATTTTGGAAGGTCGATTCTCACCAAGGAAACCCTTGGTGACTAGGTACTTATTCCAAGAATGTCCTTGACACCTTCGAATCCAAGACTTTCATTCAAATTCCAAAGAAGACGGATTCCATTGAAGGCCTCTTATGCAATGTTTATTAATAAAAGTCAGGGTCAGTCTTTGTCCAATGTAGGGTCCTTTTAGAAATCATATTTTTGTCACCTTCAATCAGTATGTTCTTTGTTTCTAGAGTTGTTAATCCTAAGGGTCTAAATTTTTTTGATATGAGGTGGTCATAATGATAGTGACCATGCAAGTTCAACCACCAATGTTGTATATAAAGAAGTCGTTACAAAACTTATAATAAATTTTTATATTCTTTATTTTATGTTCATTCAATTTAATTAGTAAATTTCTGTTAATTTATAATTCCAAACTTTGTTGTATATCATGTTTATTTGGCTTTAGAATTAAGTAATTTATTAAATTTAATCGACTAAAATAACTAAATTATTAAAATAATCTTTGATTGATATATAATTTGTGCATCGCATGGGTGGGATATAGTATTAATAAAAACAAATCACTATAAATACACATAAAAATTGATTCATGGTTTAATAAAATCTTACATAAAAATCATTCCTCAAACTCTTCAATACCTTTACAAATTCAAGACATCATTCTCAAATTGCATTCGTTTCGTTTAACTGGTTCAACGACTGAACAATATGATGCTCTTAAAGTATGCCTTACATTGTGTTACGAGGCAAAAACAACATGAAAAAAATCGAGACATGGATGAATTAATATAAGTAATATTTGTTTGACAATATTTATACATGTTTCAAATCCGGACTCGAATAGACTTCCCCATAAAATATTTCATGTGGTGCATTAAGAAAACACCACATCCACATTGTTTTGGTTTGCTCACGAGAGAGGACATTTTCCCAAGGAAAATGCTCAACCTCTTTTAGCTTGTGGATAATTCAACTTTTTAGCCAAAACAAAAAATTCATTTGTTGTAATAAGTGAAATGACGAATAAGAAGTCACTCAAAATGCATATCGGATATTATAAGAAAAATGATATTTTACCACAATAATCCCAAGTTTGTTATACCACAACAACGACTTCTGTGGTGACTAAATTGTCCAGATATTGCACTTTTTTGCTAACAAAATTGACGCATTTACTCGATAAAATGTTATTTGAAGCAAATCGGAAAAAATATCTACGCTTTCAACAAAAAAATATTAACTAATACTTATCATACTAAGTCCTAATACATATCAATATAATAACTAATACTTTTCATAAGAAATAAATAATTTTTAACCAGTCAAATTTACTCAAATCCATCACTCAGACCATTTTCATCCACACTGCCCAACTATCTATCAGATCCTTCCACCAATCTCTGACATGATTTTTTCAACAATGTTTGAGATGTATAATTGTTGTAAATAACATAATTTTAATATACTATTACATTAATGTATTGCATAACATTAGATGAAATGTACTTACAGAATATTGAGCATAAAAATAATAACATTTCAACATGTTTACATCCAGTGGTATTCTATTGAGAAACAATACCCATATATCGATTATGCTCACGTGGATCATATTTTCATCGTTCAATGTGGACATATCACCAAGAAAAATATAAAAATATCATCATGTGCAAAAAGTTACTGTTCGTCATTTGAAAAAGTAATTTACAAAAATTAATAATGAAAAAATTATTCAAACAACATAAATAAATACAGTTCAACTTTACTTACTTTTTTTGTCGTATGTGATTGAAAAAAAATAGTCAGCCACATTCTTCTCCTTTCTTGACAATTCTTGATAAAATTATTGATGTATTTCTTCACAAATGAACATCTAAAAGCTTGTTTTTCACGAATGGGCCAACATTCAACTTTGCACAAAAATGAGATGATGAATATTTTTGAATGTTATACTAATACTTTTTACAGTGTAACAACTAATACTATTAAGAGTAACTACTAATACTTGAATCAGAGTTACATTCATCCTTTTTCTGTTTCTTCATCATCTTTCATTTCTTCATCCTTTTCAAGTGATACAACACAATCAACAACTATTTCTTCATTCACACCCGATCTGAGTCCTTTCTCTTCAGAGTTAGAATACAAAACAAGGCATGGAAGGGTGTCGGTGAATTTCTTCATCCTCTCAAATTAATCACCACCTCGATCAACATAATCATGCGGTTTTGCACTTGAAAAAATTGTTGAGTCTCAGACAAGGAAGTGGGATGAGATAAAATTTCTCTTTGTATCAATTATATCTGCAACTTCCTCACTATCTCCATGTGAGCATGAAAAATAACATTCATGTCCGTTCTAAAGAGCATAGATAATTCAGACATAGCCTATAAAAATAACAAATACTTTAGTAAATACTATTATTTTTGGCAAATCATAATACATGTAAGAACATATCTTACATCCTATGCCAATTCATGGATTTCCATATCAAACATCTCTTCCTCCTAATTTTGTAATTGATCAGTGGGAACTATTCATATTCTTCACCTTCCTCATCTTTCTCAACTTCTTTCCCTCAAGTTTCTCAACTCCACTTGCTCTCTTTATTCGGATAATTGTCTTTTTCTAGAAGGCATTGGATATGTGTCTGCCAACAATTCTCCTTTGGCCAAAATCACAAAGAAAGACATTCTTCAACAACTCTATTCTTGATTTTATTTGTATTCCAATCTTTGGATCGGGGTAGGGTGGTGGGTTTCGCACGACCTTGACATTTCAATCAGAAAATACAAGATCGTAGAACAACACAACTCGCTCACATTCTTAACGTTATCCTTGTACTTAATGACAACAACACAAAGCCTATTAAGAACATATGAACACCAATCAAACTTGCATATTTGGTCAACTTCAACTAGTGAACTAAGAACACCAAAATCCACTTTGATCGATTAGCAATAGGTGTCAAGAATGAAGACAAGCAATATAACACAAAAAAATCTTTTGAAGTCCTCCCCACCATCAACTGTTAGTCCAAGTGGCTACGATAATCTAGAGGGGGGTGAATAGATTATCTCGGTTTTTCAGATTTTGCCCTCTTTTTCGAATAATCAAGTAAAGACGAGAATGTAAATGCAGAAATTAAATAACACTCGTCGATTTATAGAGGTTCAACCCACCTAGGGCCTAATCCTCTACCACCCTAGTATATCCGGATGGATTTCAAAAAGAAAAAAAGATTTTATTAATTACCAAAATTAATACAACAACACCTTGAGGATTACCACAACCTCTTACAACACCTTCAAGGAGATTACCCGCAATCTTCCTTCACCACCTTTGAAGAGTACCACACTCTCCAAACACCTATCACCTAGATCACCCAGTGTATTCTTACCACAAGAATACTCACAAGGATGTCTTGTGTTGAATTATAACCAAAATCAAGATTATAACTCAATAATGAATAATACAATATGAGTACAAGTGTAATCAAGAATTAAAATCCTGCACCTCAAAGAAGTGCAGTCTTAAGCTAATACAACAAGATTTATGAAAGTGTTTGCTTGTATGCTCTTTTGCTTGTGTAATATATTGTATCTTGTTGCTTGAATGAAGCCTCTATTTATAGGAGAGGTCTTGGCTTGATTTCCAGGACATAGCTGTTAGAAATCAATCCCACAAATTAGGGAAAAGTCAGTCTAAAAATGCAACGGATAGTTTCTTTGATAAAACAGGGAGTTCGGCCAATCAAGCAGAGATAAGTTTGAAATGAGTTTGCTGCGATTTTTACACAGGGGACCGGTTGGAGGGGTTCGATCGGTCGCCTTGATCTTGACCGGTTGGGGGTGTTTAAAAAATGAAACAGAGAAGATCTGCACTTGGAGGAGGGCTCCCAGTCCGATCGCCCTAGGGTCGACCGGTTGCCTCCTCTATGTTTCAACGTCCTTTTTCTCGCTTTCAAAACTCAACTCGGTATATAGGCAACCTAGTCGAGGGCACAGAAACAAAAGTGTTGTCCAATTTTTTATCGAAAATAAACTCCAAGAAATACTCCAAAAATAGTAAAAAATTTAGATCGGTCGGAGTATTTAGACAACATTTAGGACACATTGTTTTGGTTTAAAAACTCATTTGAACAAAATCATCAAAATCATGATAAAAATATTTATCTAACAAACTCCCCTTTTTCTTTGATTACAACCAAAACAATTTTCGCAAGGACAAGTTTGAAAACAAAACAATTTTCGGTTTATGAGAAAACTATCCGTTTAAAAATATTTTATAAATAGCTCCCCCTATCAATAAGCACATAAATAAGAAGTATTGCATAAGTTAGAATCACAAGCTATTACAAGATACACATAAACATCATGATCTAAGAAGCTCCCCGGTCAAAATACTCATAATCCATCGCAATTAAGTCCATAATACAAGCCATGGACTAGGTATACTGCTTTAAAAAAGCCGAGCTTATAGCTTTTATGTCGAGCTTTTATTAGCTTCTTTGAGCTAACGAGCCAATTTCTGTTTCTCCCCTTTGGAATCATCAAAAGAATGTTAGGATGATAAAACATCATACAAGTATATCAAAGTACGCCAAAAATACGATTTATCAACCCTTGAAAGAATTAGGCTTAGAAAGCGAAGAAATGGGAGAAATGTATCATGAAAAATCAATAAGCTCGTTTTGATTGCCAAGACATGATCTCAATAGGTATATAAGACATTTGAAAGCAAGAGAGTCATGTAGAAGTTGAAATTTTCATTTTGACATTTCATCGAACACTTTATGGGCGTAAAAATAAAAAAGTTGTATAAAGCCCTTGTGAATGAATCAAGCCAAACTTTTCATCACCAAATCATACCAAACACAATACAATACATCATAATAAATAAGCTCATCATGATTATATGACAATTACATCAAGAAATTTACAAGAAAGCCAAAAACTTCGAGGTTTAACCCAATTGAGCAAAGGAAGTGAAATTCTTACCATTCAATCGGTAAAGATGAGCAATGATGATGATAATCGAGCTACATTAAATCCAAGATATGACATGTATGCAAGAAAATAAATTTTGAGTGAAATTTGTGTGTATTTGGCGAAGGGACGAAAAATGGCAAAAATAGGGTAAAATGACTAAGTATGAAGACAGAATCGGTTTTAATCCACAAAAAGCTTTGGGCGGGTCTCTGGCCCGAGGGCAACAATGGCCGGTGGGCGAGGGCGACCCAGGTTGCCTTCTTCCCAGCCAACCTTTGTCTTGTCGATTTTCCAAAATCCGAATTTTCAACCAAAAATCCGATTTTTCGCCTAAGTTTTAAAAACATGCAAAATGCAAACGTAAACCTCATTCAATATGCATTATGCTAACCGAGCTCATATCGGCGCAAAAAGTCTCGGAAGATAGCGGTTTTGTAAAAATGTCCGCCAATTGATCTTGAGATGGTACGAAGATATCTCAATTTTTCGTTTAGAAACACAATCCCTTAGAAAATGATGTTGAATCTCAATATGTTTAGTCGGTTATGATGAACCGGGTTTTGAGCAATATTTATAGCGGATATATTATCACAAAAGATAGGAACATTTTTAAAAGAGCATTTGTAATCCGTTAAGGTTTGTTTCATCCAAAGAAGTTGAGTACAACAAAAAGCTGGGAAATATATTCGGCCGGCCATTGAAAGTGAAACACAATTTTGCTTCTTTGAAAACCAAGAAACTAGGCAATCGCTAAAAATTGACATGATCCGTAAAGTACTTTTCCGATCATCAATATTTTCCGCATAATCAATCACTATAACCTTAAAGAGAAAAATTTTCATTCTTTGGATAGAATAAACCATATTGAATAGTGGCTTTCAAATATCGAAAAAATCCTTTTAACGACACTCATATGAGATTATTTGGGATTGCTTTGAAAACGAGCACATATGCATACGGCATGAAGAATGTCCGGTCTACTAGCGGTTTAATAAAGTAAACTACCAATCATACATTGATACTTTGATTCATCCACGGACTTGCCTTTTCATCATTGTCAATTTTGACATTAGTTGCCATAAGAGTAGACACGGTTCTTCCTTCTTCAATGCCGAACTTTTTCAAAAGTTCCTTTGTATATTTTGATTGCGAAATGTATATACCTTCTTGGCATTGTTTAATTTGAAGCCCAAGAAATAAGTTGAGCTCCCCCATCATACTCATCTCGAATTCTCCTTGCATTAACTTAGAAAATTTCTTGCACAAAGATTCATTAGTAGCACCAAAGATAATATCATCAACATAAATTTGCACAAGTAAACAATCTTGCCCTTTTTCAAAAACAAAGAGAGTAGTATCACCTTTACCTCTTGTAAAACCATTTTGCAAAAGAAAAGAGCTAAGTCTATCATACCATGCACGGGGTGCTTGCTTTAAACCATACAAGGCCTTTTTAAGTTTATAAACATCATTAGGCCTAGAAAAATTTTCAAACCCCGGAGGTTGTTTTACATAGACTTCTTCTTGAATAAAACCATTTAAGAAAGCAGATTTAACATCCATTTGGTAAAGTTTGAAATTTTTATAACAAGAATAGGCAAGTAAAATACGAATAGCTTCTAAACGTGCTACGGGTGCAAAAGTTTCATCATAATCAATACTTTTTTCTTGACAATACCCTTGAGCTACTAACCTTGCCTTGTTTCGAACAATGTTGCCTTGATCATCAAGCTTGTTCCGGAATACCCATTTTGTACCAATAATAGTTTGAGAAGGAGGACAAGGTACCAATTCCCATACATCATTTCTTTCAAATTGATTCAACTCCTCTTGCATCTCCAAAAACCAATCCTCATACTCAATAGCCTCTTTAGCATTTGTAGGCTCTTTTTGAGATATAAGAGCTTTTTCGGCAAATTTTCTTTGGGTCATCACTTTATCAAGGGGATCCCCAATAATAAGATCTTTTGGGTGATCTCCTTTACATTTCAATGCCACGGGAAGATCCGAAGTATCACCTTTGTCTTCTTGAGGAACACTTGAAGTGGATGGTTGATCATTTGATGTAGTAGGTTGATCATTTTGAGCATCATTTTGAACAATGGGTTCAATAACATCTTCTTCATCACTATCATCATTGGGTATTCTTTCAACACCCGAGGCTTCATTGAATTTTACATGAATAGATTCTTCAACAACCGTGCTAGTCTTATTGTAAACCCGATATGCTTTGCTCTTGGTAGAATACCCCATAAATATTCCTTCATCGGCCTTAGGATCAAGTTTGTCCAATTGATCCTTAGTATTCAAAATAAAGCACTTACATCCAAATATTTTGAAATAACTAATATTTGGAGTTCTTCCTTTTCCAAAGCTCATATGGAGTTTTATTCATTTTAGGAAAAATATAAACTCGATTAATGACATAGCAAGCGGTATTTACGGCCGCCCAAAAATATTTTGGAAGTGAAAATTCATTTAACATGGACCGACTCATCTCTTGTAATGTCCAGATTTTTCCTTTCGGCTACTCCATTTTGTTGAGGTGTCCTCGGAGCCGAAAAATTATGTGCATATCTCTTGGTTTCACAAAAGACTCTAAATTCACCATCAAATTCTCCACCTCGATCACTTTGAATAGACTTAATAGTATCTTCCTTTTCATTCTCAATAAGTCTACACAACTTAACAAACTTATTAACTAGATCGCTTTTATTGGTAAGAAAAAGAGTCCAAGTATATCTAGAAAAATCATCGACAATAACGAAAGTGTAATATTTTCCACTTAGACTAGTCGTACCAATATCCCCATACAAATCAAGGTGAAGCAATTGTAGGGGTTTGGTTGTGGAAATTTCATTTTGGGGCTTGAAACTACTCTTAACTAATTTGTTCTTTTGACAAGTGTCACATAAGCCAAGATTTTCAAACTTCAATTTGGGTAGTCCTTTTACATGTTGGTTTTTGTAAATATTTTTCAAATTCTTGTATCCAACATGTCCAAGTCGCCTATGCCATAAACTCGTTAAATCATTATTGGCGTGAGACAAGAAATATTTTGACTAACCAAATCACTTGTACAAATTTTGTAAAGATTGTCTTTTCTACTTGCCTCGCAAATAATTTCATCATTTTTAAGAATAAGGCATTTTTCTTTATTGAAAACAACATTATAATTTGAATCACAAAGTTGGCTAACACTTATCAAATTAAACTTAAGCCCATCTACTAGTAAAACATTATTAAGAGAGAAAGAAGAGTTATCAATGTCTCCATTGCCAATGATTTTTCCTTTGCCATTGCCGAACATGACCATACCCTCTTCTTGGAACTTGATGTTGGTAAAAAGTTCTCTCTTTCCGGTCATATGGCGTGAACATCCGCTGTCCACGAGCCATTTTGAATCCTCCATTGTTGTTATAGCCCCTATGACCTACAAAGGAATTATTTTTAGGTACCCTATAGTTTTGGGGTCCATGGGGGTTAGTCTTGAGACCTTTGGGTCTCCAAATATGACTAGAGCTATTTCTCAATTTGCAATTGTTAGCATAATGTCCAACTTTGTCACAATAAAAACAAGTAGGAGTATAAGAGCTACTAGCATGTACGAAAGTCGGTCCTTGGTTATTTTTCTTAAAAACATTTTGAAATAGTTATAACCAAGTCCTAATTTGGAATGCTCACCTCTTTGTGCATCTAAAATTTTTGTAACTTTATCCGTGCTTATGTTAAAACGATGCACATCCTTTTTCAAACATTCAAGATCTTTGGTGAGCGATTCTTTTTCGGTTTCAAGAGTATGAACTTTAGTAAGAGTAATAGCATGAGCTTTATCATGAGATTCATAAGAAGTAAATAATTTATCCTTTTCAATTTTAAGCTCTTTATGCTCCTTTTTCAAAATCTTGTATTTAACAATCAAATTTTGAAACTCAATTTGCAATTCATCAAAATCACATTGCAATTCATCAACTGAGGAGGTAGAAGAGTTAGATCGTACCTCATTATTTTCATCGTCTATGGCCATAAGACCATGTTCGGTTTCTCCTTCCTCGTCGGTTTTGACCTCCACGTTTAGAGCCTTCTTTTTCGAAAAATGCTTCTTTTTCTTTTGTTCCTCCTCATCGAGTTTTGGGCAATCGGCAATGAAGTGCCCTAAGCCGTATTTAAAGCAAGCATTATCTCTCGGTTTTCTTGCCTTATTTTTATTCACAAATTTTGCAAATTTTCGAACAAGTGCGGCGTCTCCTCATCATCATCATCATTATCATAATATGCATTATTAGAAGAAGAAGCAAGACCTTTAGGAATATTTTGCATACTCGATTGATTGATGGTTAGTTTGGAATTTTTCCTCTCCTTGAGATAGACTTCATAGATGAGGAGGTTCCCGATGAGCTCGTCAAATTTGAGTGTCTCAAGATTTTGTGCCTCCGTGATTGTCGTCACCTTTTTGGACCATGAGCCGGGAAGAGCATTCAATACCTTAGTCACCTTGTCTTCTTCGTAGATGACTTTACCGAGGGCCACAAGAGGATTGACAATGTTGTCGAAGCCTTTCCACCATCTTAGAGATGTTTTCACCATCATGCATGTTAAAGTTTTCAAAGTCTTTAACAAATGGTCTTTCTTGCTTGCTTGACCTTCTTAGTCCCTTCATAAATTGTCTCCAATTTTTCCCAAACCTCATGTGCCGACCTTATGCCTCTTATGCGATTGTACTCGGTGGCGGTAAAGAGAACAATGCAAAATATTTAAGGCACTTACCGTTTAGAGAAAAGCCTTTTTGTCGTTTTCATCGAACTCCTTGAAAGGTTTAGGAGCCGAGGTGTCATCCTCCAATTTCTTGGTTGGTTGATCAACTCCTTCAACAACCACATTCCAAATGTCGAACCCGCACCCTTGTAGGAAGCACTCCATACGGTCTTTTCCAAAATGCATAGTTGTTGGCGTCGAATAGTGGTGGCTTGTTGGTGGAGAGCGTAGGTGGTGAGATAAGCATCATTCGTAGCCATGGATCTTTCCTCTTTACTCGGAACGAGCTAGCCAAAGAGTTTGGCTCGATACCACTTGTTAGTCCAAGTGGCTACGATAATCTAGAGGGGGTGAATAGATTATCTCGATTTTTCAGATTTTGCCCTCTTTTTTGAATAATCAAGTAAAGACGAGAATGTAAATGCGGAAAATAAACAACACTCGTCGATTTATAGAGGTTCAACCCACCTGGGCCTAATCTCTACCACCCCATTATATCCGGGATGGATTTCAAAAGAAAAAGAAAGATTTTATTAATTACAAAATTAATAAAACAACACCTTGAGGATTATCACAACCTCTTACAACACCTTCAAGGAGATTACCACAATATTCCTTCACCACCTTTGAAGAGTACCACACTCTCCAAACACCTATCACCTAGATCACCCAAGTGTATTCTTACCACAAGAATACTCACAAGGATGCCTTGTGTTGAATGATGACCAAAATCAAGATTACAACTCAATAATGAATAATACAATATGAGTACAAGTGTAATCAAGAATTAAAAGTCTAGACCTCAAAGAAGTGCAAGTGCAAGTGCTTTGGCTAATACAACAAGATTTATGAAAGTATTTGCTTGTATGCTCTTTTGCTTGTGTAATGTGTTGTATCTTGTTGCTTGAATGAAGCCTCTATTTATAGGAGATGTATTGGCTTGATTTCCGGACATAGGATCCTCCTTGGGAGTGATTTGCTTTCGCAAAAGAAACCATTTAAAATCAAGATTATAGGCGTTAGAAATCAATCCCACAAATTAGGGAAAAGTCATGCAAAATGCAACGGATAGTTTCTTTGATAAAACAGGGGTTCGACCGATCGCGTTGAAAATAAGTTTGAAATGAGTTTGCTTTGTGATTTTTTTACAGGGGGACCGGTCGGAGGGGTTCGATCGGTCTCCTGATCTTGACCGGTTGGGGGTGTTTTAAAAAATGAAACAGAGAAGATCGCACTTGGAGGAGGGCTCCCGGTACCCGGTCGGCCAACCGCCCTCCCTTTTGTTTCAAACGCGTCCCTTTTTCTCGTTTCAAAACTCAACTCAGTGCGGGTTGCCCTATAGGCGCGACGTCGAGCTGAAACAAAAGTGTTGTCCAATTTTTTATCGAAAATAAACTCCAAGAAATACTCCGAAAAATAGTAAAAACATTTTAGATCGATCGGAAGTATTTAGACAACATTTAGGGACATTGTTTTGGTTTAAAAACTCATTTGAACAAAATCATCAAAATCATGATAAAAACATTTATCTAACACAACCATCATCTCTACAATAATAGACCGCAACAACCGCGAATTAACTTCCCCCTTAAAACCATACATGGCATTCCATTCAACAATAATAGACCGCAACAACCGCAAATTAACTTCTCATTATTCCTTAAAACATCAAATCCTTCATTTTTAGGTAGAACGAAAACAGTCACAAATATCATCAGCTGTCATAACGAAACTCTTGTTATGGTCTATCTTAAGTAATTAGCTTTTACCATTAAACTTATTGGACCAATCACTTCAATATTTACGTGAGGATTGCTTTCACCCCCATTATTAATAAACCTCCAAAACCAATATCCTTTATGTGTTTTTTTTTTGTTGAGTAGACAATTTGGATATTACCTCACAAAGACCTTGCGGTCTACATTATGTGACAGAATCACGAAAAATTACACACAAAAAAAAGCAGGGAAGCTCATTAGTAATACTTTACAATATAACAACTAATACTATTGAGACTAACTAGTAAAATATTATTAACGATTTTATAATACGAATAAAAATCGAGGCTCATTACAAATACTTTACAATGTAACTAATACATTTCATAACACTTTCTGACATAAAAAGCAGGGGGCTCATTAATAATACTTTACGATTATACAAACTAATACTATTCAAAGTAACTAGTAATACATAACTAAAAACTATGTAATATTACCTGCTCACAGTTTGTCCTTTTTTCACTTTAACTTTCTTCTATGTTACTTTCTTCTTCCTAATTTTGGGAACATATTCTTTATGTGATCGATCTTCATGTGGCACCAAAACCAAGGAAAGTTGATCATGTTTCGACTTCATCGCCAAATTCTTAGTACACATTATAATAATATACACATAAAAATAGAGAGCTTATTAGTAATACTTTAAAGGATAACAACTAATAATATTCACAGAACACTAATAATATTGAGAGTAACTAGTAATATATCTCATAACACTTTTCAGTGAACAACTAACACTATTGAGAGTAACTAGTAATACATTTCATAACACTTTATATCACAAAGCCTAAACACTAACACCACTCACATAAAAAAACAAAGCTAACAACTTTACAACACAAAAAGCCTAAAAACTAACACTAAACACATAAAAACAGAGAGTTCATTACTAATATTTTACAGGATAACAACTAATACTATTCAGACTAACTAGTAATACATTTAAAAAAATGATTATCACACATAAAGAAGTAAATGAACACCAACAAAAACACAACACAACTAACAAAACTAGAAATCAAAGATCCGCAGAACAACTATGAGTCTGCAACAACAAGTTATACCAAAATTTTCTGCAGAAAAAAGACTACGATCAACTAAAAACCTTAGATATTTGAAATTTAGGTGAAGCTACGGTTTTGAACTCCAAAATTCTAAACAAACTACGATCAACTAAAAACACTAGTTATGGAACTCGAAAGCCAAACTAGTGTTTTGAACTCTAGAAATCGAAAAAAACAAACATCAACCAAAAATAAATAACCATAAAATAGAAAACTCAATAAAAATCGCACATATTCATTACATTTGTGAAGAGAACATGAATATTCAACACGACTTGCTCTAAGACGATAAACCTCAGAACAACCTTCAAATTTTGAAAGAAAAATCACAAAAATCTCTCGAAAAATTCGGAACTCACTTTGCGAGAGATGGTGGATTCGAATATAGTAGGGAGAAAGATGGAGTTTGAAGTGAAATGACTTTTCGGTTTAAAAGGGGAGTGGGAGAGACAAGTATAGTTTCTTCGAAAACGCCATTTGAAATGAAGCAACACGTTTATTCAAACTTGCTATACGTGGAATTACAAAAGACTCATTAGAAATTACAAAAAAAAAAAAAAAAAACTGCATTGAAATTATTAAAAATCCATGGGGCGGGTTGGATCAGTCTTAATGGGTCGAACTAAAGAGACGATCGACCAAAAGTTTTGCCATATTGTAAATATTTCCAACTATGGATGATAATGAGGCGTAGGGATGTTGATGGGTTCGGGTAAGAATAGACCCCCCGTTTAGGGGTGGGTTTTAACATACATCGGTCCAGTATGAGTTTGGATTTGGTTCTTAATCGTGCTATTTCTTTTTGAAACACAATCCTCGACCTATTTAATTTTTATATTATTTAAAATTTATTACATATAATTAAATAATATTTTATAAAGTGGAAAATCTATATATTTTATTTAATAAAGTCTAAATATGATCATGATATATATTCAATCATTTAAAAAAACTATCTTAAATAGTCCAATGCACTTTACTACAGTATCGTTTTGACACTAATAACAAAATTAACCGAACTAGTATTTTTCATGTGCAATGCATGGGTATGTTGCGTTAAGGCACGTCAACTACATCTATATAAGAGTTACAATGTTAATGAATATAAAATGTATAATATAAACTTCAAACAAATCAAGTTAAATCACTACATTTTAAAATTATAAATTTTGGAATACATCTTTTTACACAATATTATTTGTATGTTTGGTTTTGTTTTATTATCATCACAAACTAATATTTTCAAACTATAACGATACGTGACTCGTAGAAACTACATATAACTGACCATAACTGAAAATCGGGATCTTTATATTAATTATTCTCATTATTTGCTATGTTTTATAACATTATTAAATGATTTTACTTTCCGATATTTATTTTTGGATATTTTTATTTCTTGAATAACTTGGTGTTCAATGGTGTAGTTATCACGCCCCCAATTTACATACCCATAAAATAGAATAGCATCCAATAGGTACAACCCGTATATTCAAACTTAGACTCAGCAAGAGCTATTATCTAAGTACAAACAACTAAAAAATATAAATACTACGGAAATCTATAAATCGTAGCATACAATTATAATAGAGTTATAACTCACCTCACTATTACAAAATAATATAGTTATATTGTTCAAGCGCTGACGGATAAACCCATCAAGTAGAAATTGCTAGGTTGAATCCAACACGATCTGAAAGGCTCAAGTGGACTCATCGATCTCCAAATGTTTCTCTGAAAAGTTTTTATGAAAATCATGGGGGTGAGCTAATCGAGCTCAGTAGGTTGGGGTAGGGGAATGCAATGTTTGTTTAATGAAAGATGAAGTGTTTCTTTGAGAAAAGTACTTAATGTGGTTGAAAATAGTTATGTATGCATTATAATGATGCACATAAGAATTATTTACCGTAATAATCAAGAACATGTTGCAATTTAATAATGATGTATTACTATTTGATGATATAAATGATGTAATGCACATTGCACAATTAGTCAAGATGCGGTAGACATTTTGCTTTTCAAAATGTACCAATGGATATCCCATTTTAAAACAAATAGGGGATATCTCATTTTAAAAAATAAAATATAAATGATTAATCAATTAGTTCGTCACCAAATAAAAACGTAGGATTAGTGTTGATCGGACACGACCTGTCCCGTTCTCCTTATTACTCCCAATAATATATATGGCAAGTCGATCTACCTTATCCCTCCCACTAGGCTCGACGTCTCTTTAGCTATGGGTTTTTGCCCAGAACCGTTCTACGACCCAAGTTTTGTCGCTGTCTCCGGCCCGACCCGAAAGTGGGAGTAGGCAAATGGGTAGTCAAACAGGGATCACAGGCAACCTGTTCGATCCATTGTCTAACCTACCAACACCGCAATGGACTCAGCCAGTCAATATTTTTGTCAAAATGACATTTATTTGCCAAAAGCGCCAAACAAACGATTCTGAGAGTTAAAATGCAAATGATATTGTAAATTCAAAACCATGAATGATACCAATTATGTATTCTTTTAAAAAAAACTAAATTATCTTGTTGAACTTTGTGAAAATGGTGAATATCATGAAATCATGAAATTGCTTAATGTCGTGAAGTTTATGAAACATCTAATGTTGTGAAATTTATGAAATTAAAAGCAAACCTAATTTTCTTTAGAAAAATGATAATTTGTCCACCTTCTCTTTGATCACCAAATTTCCCCAACAAATTCCTCACCCAAACTTGCAACGTTTCCTACAATAAAACTCAATAACTATCATATAATATCATTCCAAATTAATGTATATATACGTAGACTATGTATAATCTTACAGGTTATTCTTTTAATTAAGAAACATTTATCATTTTAATTCATGGATTACCTAGTTAAAATTACACCAATTTCGTCAAATTAATACTTTTATGTGTACAGACTGTGAACTATCAATTCAATCAAATAACTAATTCTAATTATAGCCTCCTCATTCATACCTTTCTTTGACAATTCATTATGTTATTAAATTTAATGGCTTTTCTTTTTGCTTTTATTTTCTTTTACTTTTCTTTTTCAAGTTTTGAATCAATTCAGCATATATTTTCTATTTATGGTTTTTCATATATATTTAAATTATAAAATCAATCTTATACAAATTTCCAGATTTATTAATATATGGAGTGAGAGAGAAAAAATTAATTACTACGCACATATCTGTTAATGCTTTTGTACCATTATTAAACCCTCTTATATATTTTATACTAAACACACACTCTAATAGAAGTATACATCCAAAAAAAAAAAAAAAAAAAAAAGTAAAAGACCAAATATATTCAGCCCCTCAAATTGGCCTGGCAGAAAGAGACCCAAATTATTGGGAGTTTTGATTCCAGTTCCTTTTATTAATCCAACCATGAATTCAAAATCATAATCACCATAATTATTTTATCAAATAAAGAAAGAAACCGATTGATTGATGCTCAGACAAGGAAATATAAATTCATTTTGTTTTTCCTCAAACTTTATTGGAATAAATTTTTACCCCCATTTAGGCATAGATCTTGGTATGGCTCAGTCCAAAAGGAAAAGAAAAACCGGGGCAAGGCGGTGCCCGATGGTGAGAGAGGTGATGAGGAACAGAAAATAAAGAAATAAAATAAATTTAAAGGAGGTGGTGTCTACTGGCGCGAGTCTACGGAGGCATGGTGGTGGTGGTCGATTGTCTTGCCAGAGAAGGGGGAGATGAAGAGGAATGAGAAAGAGAGAGAAAACTTTCACCTTCTGCTGTGGGTTAATGTGTGTAAAGTTCTGAAACTGCATTTGGATAAGGTTGATTGTATCTAAATGAGTATCCACTGAAATGGGTTGAGGGCCGAATTTTGGATATGGGTCATGGGTTGAACTAAGCCTACTAAATGAATGGGCTAGAGTCTTGGGTTTTCTTTAAAAACTCTAGTGTCAGAAATACATCCTTTACATGGGCAAATGTAATAAATACTGAAACTAAAACTTTAATAATTTACTTGAACTTATTTAATTCGCAAATGAACCCAAAGATATTAAAATTGTTCCATTTTAAATAAATCCTTGTTCTTGTTCAATCAATAATGCTACAATTAATTCTTAAGGAAAAATAAATTAGCATCCAAAACTCCTAGTTATTCTAATAAATCACATACTCGATTGGAAATCCTCAATTGTCCAGATATTATGACCCACCCAATCGAATTCTGAATAATTAACTTGAGTAGAAAACAAAAATCGCTAAACTAAATCGAATATCCATCGAACACTAAATACTACCATCATAAACTCAAACTTAAAATATTATACAAAAATAATAATGGCACAAAATAAAACCTTTATATTAACATACTAGCATTATTACGCAGTCATTTGAATGTAGGGTCTTACAGTAGTAAATTTATATTTTTATATTATTTTTTACTTTTGATTAGAGACTTCATTATCCATCTTATGATAATTCATATCAGGTTTTTTAGAAGATGGTATATTATATTCAGTTTAATTATTAAAACATAACATCAACATGTATATTAAATTTTCCTTATTGTCAATATTTATATATTATACTTTTGAAAGTTTTGTATATCCAAAATATTATAATTACAAATCGATGATCCACTGTAAATTAAAAATCCATCAATATTAGATTTACAGAATCCTCGACATAAATTATTCAATGATTGGTTTTATTTTTGTATTGACAGAATTGGATTGCAATCAATCAAATATTCAGAGTGTAAAAAAATAGATCATAAATTTACTATAATAAAATACTTATTCCAACGCATGTAATTGAACATTAATATCTTAACAAAATTACTTTGACTGGAAGCCTATAAGTGTTGGTCCGACTTTTAATTATATATATTTCCCAGTATTATTTTACTAATTACCAAATTTGATGTTACATATTGCAGTTATATTTTTACTATTATTGAAGGGTGGTTAAGGCGGAGAAATTTTTGAGATACTATGTATAAGTGACTGCTTATTTTATATATATATATATATATATATAACAAAAATCATGTATTATATTTATAATTTTAGGAAAAATAAAAGATTTAAAAAGAAGTAAAAATTAGTCTATTTTATATATACAGAGATGTCAAATAAAATATCAAACAAAACAATTCATATCTAATCGTCCAAATATACAACTTTGAAGTTCAATACCAAAATACGTTGATGAATATAAAAATAATTTCTATTAATACAAAAATATGTTAATAAGTATTTTAAAAATAATTCAATGTCTATAAAACACTATTATGAATATAATTTTATTTAAAATATAAATTTAATTTATTATTACATAAATATATATAATGCTATGTATGCATATATGAAATATATATAATATTTGGATACGTATTATGATATACTTTCTTCAATTAAAATAAGTATTTTTTAATTGAATTTAATAAACTTAAATATAATTTATAGAATTATAAAAAAATTGGCTAAGCCCATATAACAAATATACATATATCACAAATACCAAAATACACAAATTTACAAAATTGATTTTCAATAGCCCAAATGTATATTTATTGTAGCCTATTATGAAATGAGATTTTTAGTAAATATATCTCATATTTTATATGTTTATGCTTATTTTATTATACAATATGGGTGTCAAATTGATGATCACAAAAATACGATTAATTTGATATATTATACATTAAAAAAGGATAAAAAAATAAAAGCGTTATTAAGTTTTACAAAAGAAAAATAAAAGGACAAAATAATAATTAATGCAGTACACACACAAATTTGGAAAGCTTGTTTCTAATTACCAAAATTAATGTTACATGTTGTGCTTATATTTTACTAATTCTAGAAAGTTGTTTTAGGCAGGAAATTTTTTGGTTGCTATTTATAAGTGACTTGGTTATTATAAATATATATATATATATATATATATATTATATAGGGAGGAGATCATGTGAGACCATAGCTATAGGTAAGAACGTAAGACCACATCTACACCATCCAACAAAAAAATGGAAGGCTAAGATCTAATAAAATTTTGTAGCATTAAAAAAATGGGGGAAACCGTCCAAGGGTAAAATTGGAATCGAAAAAATGGACCAAAATAACCGCCAGCTACATTTAAGGGAAGAATTTTGTTTTTGATCCATTTCCTAGACTCGCGCAATCACCACTCTCCTTCTCTCTCCCTTCATGTCATAAACCTGCAAAAATAGAGAACCAATTCAACATTGGTACAAATCTTCATTCCTACCAGCAGAAACATAAAAAATTGGAACCGATATATCGAAGAACAAATCATCAAACAACATGAACGGCGGAAATCGTCATATATTTCAACAAAATCAAAAATTGCGATGTCAAAAAACCAGGAATTTCACTCCACAATCCATTCGAATGAAGGTAATCACTAACCACTAATTCCTACAAAATGTTTGGATCAAATGCATACACTATCGAACAATCAAAAACTTACACGCGCATCAATGTTAATATTCTGTGTATTTACAACAATGATTTTGTATTATTACAATGCATATATTATACACTTAGAGTCCTTATTCTGTATAACATATTCTCTGATAACAATAATAAAAAAATTACTGATATGCTAATTTAGTATAAGGATATTGCATGTATAGTGTTATTAATGTGTATACGTAGAACAAAATATTGGAAATGATGAGAAATTGTATAAGAAATTGTATACGTAATACATATTAATGTTCTCATGAGTATAGTGTTCCATATTTGTATATTTAGTATGTAAAATTTGTATGACATATAATGTATACTACATATTAACGTTTGACATGTTTACAATAGCGATTTTGCATAATTACAATGTGTATATTGTATACTTAGAGTAGTCATTCTGTATAAAATATTCTCAAATAACGACAATCAAATACCTTAGTGATATGCTAATGTAGTATACATATATTGCATATATAGTTTTGTTAATTTGTATACTTAGAACACAAATAGTGGAAATTATGAGGGCAAGCACCATACATTAACGTTCTACATGTATAGTGTTACATATTTGTATATTTAGTATGTAACATTTGTGTTTTTACCAGATCAAGCACCAAAGTACATGATTTATATTGGGCAGAGGCTCGAAATCTCACCAGGATCAACAAAATATTGGATCCCCGTAGTGGACCAAGAAAAATTCCTCGTGTCGACATGCGTTTCCATACATTGGAGGCCGAATACGCTTTCTGAGGATTATGGTACGTGCAATGGCTTCGACGTTGGAATGAGCACTACAAAGAAATTCAAGAACGATGAAAATTAACAGCAGGACATGCCCGACCCGCACTAGCGCCTCCTGAAATATTTAAACCTTGAGAGAAATGTGTATTTGTTGTTGATTTTAATTCCACATCTCCAATTACAATTGCCTTTTTATTCCATAAATTTGCAAAATATTTATATTAACTATGCATAATATGATACTATATATTTGTATAATATATACAGCATCGCAAGCTAAATATACCTTATGTGATGTGCTACAACTTTAAGTTTGCAAACCCAAGTGCAGGTTGTCTCAAGTAATAATTTCTCGTGAGTCCGAGGTCGATCCACATGGAAGATTATGTAAGTTTACAGGGAATATTTTTTCTTTGAGAAATAAATAGATATTTTTTAAACTAGTAAGAAATATAATTTTTTACGATAAACTTGATTAATAAAATTGTTGAGGATAGAGATCCACTCTTGATTTTGGATAAAGGAATGATTATATTTTCTTACCTCTTCAATTACTACTATTGGAATCCATACACAACGAAGGTTCCAATAGAACGATATTCTAAATATAAATCATGTAGTAAGGTGAACATGTTTTATTACCAATTATAATTTATCTTATAACGCCAATACTTGCTTATGGACTCAAGTATTCATGCATTCTCCTGTCTACAATAAATTAAGGTATCCATGTTAGTAGTCGGTTGAAGTAAAACCAGACATTTAACTAAATGGAACCAAGTATTTATTGTGCCAATAGAATGCATAAATCAAGAATACCATAAAACAAGAAGGGTATAATCTAAAAAATAAATTAATGATCAAAACAATAAAATTTAATGTAAAGCTACAATCATTTTTTTTCCTCCATCAAGAGTTTCACTCTATTCCTCAACGCAATAAACTTAGAAAGACATAAAGAAAGTAGAGAAAACAAGATATTGTATGAAAACTAAGGAAAGCATTTTTATGAAATACTAGAAAATCTACTATAATATAGGAAAACAAGAATGAAACTTTCTTTGAAACTCTAACTTTCTATACAAACTTGTGTGTTTAGCAAGTGTAAATGACCTCTATTTATAGGCAACACAATAATTCCTATTGGAATTATTTTATTTTTTTATTTTCAAGATAATTGTCAAAATGCTGAAAATTTGAAACCAACTCAATTATTTCATTTGCCTGGTCTTTTTGGAAAGGATTCTTGCTAATTCATCTTGATTTTCTTTAACACAATAATTCTCACATGTCTTGGCTGCATTTTTCCACTGATTTTAATGAATTCCAAGCATTATTGGCCAAGATATGATGTAATAAGTGTGGAGTGGTTGGCCTGCGGGATCATGACGGCAGCATCTTGTTTCATTGTTTAAAAATCATTGCCGACATAATTTGACGTGGGCGTCTTAATGAAAGTTGTAGGTAAATGAGTTGGGAAGACACAATAAAAATTACAGCACCATTAAACATGTGGTCTTCGAGTTATGCCCAAAATACTGACCTTGGTCCATCTTGTGAAAAAAATGGGTCTCTTGAAACATGAAATTGTGATGAACTTTTGATCCAAAAAAATATCATCCCAAACTTTGATTTAGGCTTTAATATCTCTGAATATTTGTTAAAGAATGGATTGTGAATCCATATCTTCAAGAATCATCCCAAATCATGTCGGAATTGAAAGTTATGCGCATTGATCCGAACCTGCATAAAAAATCCTTCCTACTACAATTTTGTATTGATTTCCTATTTTATTTATAACACATAATAATACTATAAATTTATATTATTAATAATATTAATAAGGTAAAATATTATTACAAACCGAAAGTAATTGTATATTTTTTAACGTTTATCACACTGAACTAGAACTTATTACTAGTCCCTAGTAATTAAAGCGCACAAAATACAAAAGAAATTTTTATGAACATGGCATGATATTATTTCTTTAACAAAAACTTGTGAAAATGTCTAACAATCAAAAAGTTTATTGTCAATTATCATAGATGCTATCAAGAATAAATATAATTTTTTATATATATTTTTATATAGAGAAGAAATATTGTATATATGCACAGAACCACCGTTGCATTCCGCAAACCAAGATACATAAACATCAAATTTAATCATGAAAAAGCCTCAACTCCATATCCTCACGGGTTAGTGTTTATCATTTAAGCTGGTAAGGTGTTTACTCATGGAGTTGGAAAACAGTTAAAACTCTCAAGGAAATGGCCAATAAAATTTAGGACAAACATTCAAACAAAAATTGAACATGAGATAGGTAGTTATAAAATTTGAAATACCTAAATTTTCATACCCAAAATATGTTTCAAAATTTCATTGGTTTAGAATGGCAAACTAAGTATTAGTATTCATTTTTTTCTTCTTTTCTTTTTTCTCTTTTTTTTTTTTTTTTTTTTTTTTTTTCTGTTTTTTTCTATCCTTTTTTTCTCCTTTTTTTTTCATTTTTCAATTTGTACAACATGACTTTACATGATAATATAACAATGAGAAATACTCATCACAGACTTTGTAATGGAGTATTGTAATAGAAATTAAAAATGTAGATATTAACCAAATCATTTCTCCACATGGTAGGTAGACATATTTAAGTATTTCAGATCACAACATAACCATTTCAAATGACCAATTAAAGTTCAGAATGCTTGTTTTCTCAAACTCACCACTCATTCACAAAAGATGTGTGAATATTGAAAATCAAACGCTTTATCATGATCAAACTTTCAGTTATATGTATCACAACCAATCTCTCCACAAAGCATAGAATGTGCATAAAGCAATTTCTTCTCCTTTTTTTTTGTTTTTATTTAATCAAGATAGCATCATTGAATTCAACAATAAAGCTATTTTCATGCTTGATAATTCACAATTTTTTTAAACCAAATACAACATGCCATGTTTTTTTTTAAAGAAAAGAACACAACAACACCATAATAGAGATGTGTCTCAAGAACATCAAAATGACATTCTTTACTCTGCCATCAGTTTTTTTAAAAAAATCCAAAATAAAATCACACATTTAAAAAGAAACACACATTTACCATATAAAATAAAATATCATTATCCCTTCCCCCCAACTTATTTGAAACATTGTCCTCAATGTCAAAAATAATTAGGAAAGTAAAGTTTAGAAGATATCACCTGATGTTTGGCTTATTGAAACTGAAAGAACATAATGGCATTTGTAACCATGATGGGTAAATTTCACAATATCAGAGATAAATCCAATTTGCGTTGTTGACTTGTATCTTCAGGCCAAACAATATAAGCAAATCATTGGATCGGCTTGTGAATGTATGCTTGGAGTTTGTCGATTAATTAAGCTTGGAGTTGTCGCACAAATTATGATTAAATGCCGATTTGTGAAATAAAACCTTTCTCGGCAAAAGATAATCTAAGAAAGATAACAAACCATCAAAGAAACCATTAACATTAAGAATACCTATAAAGCTTCCTCGGTGGATGTTGAGTTGTGCCCAGGAGACCATTTGGAATAACTCTTCCAGTGTACCAAAACCACCAGGTAGGGTGATAAAGGCATCATCATTATTCATCATATTTACCATTCTATCTTGCATGTTTAATACTCTTAACTCATCTCCAATGGTTTCTCCAATGATATTTCGACTTAAAGATTTTGGAACAACTCCTAAGACTTTGACTCCTCCCAAATACACAGAACCATCAATACGTCCCATTAACCCCTGACAACCACCCCCGTATACTAAGTGAATTTGTTTTTTTAGCAAGAACTTTACCAAGATTATTGGCTTCCTCAATAAAACAACTATCTTTCCCAGGACTTAAACCACAAAATACAGCAATACTATTAATTTTACGGAAATAAGACACTTCCATATTTCTCTCTCTCTCTCTCTCTCTCTCTCTTTTTTTTTTTAATAAACTGAGTGGTGTGATAAGAGGGTAAATGCAGAGCTATTTATTAAGCTATGAACAGGAAACACAACAATAATTTAAATTATTGCAATTTTTTTCTTTTTTCCTTTTTTTTATGAAAAAGTTTGAAATAAAGACAATAAAGTAAAGACAAATAATTAAATACTAATGCGTGAATGAACAGTAAAGTAGTTGTGATTGTGGCTCACATCTTCCTCTGGTTTTACGTCTAGAAATGGCTTAAACGCCCTCTATGGGTCGGGGATATGCTTCCCATCTAATTTTCTTATAAATTGGCAAACAGGGTCTTTTAACGTCAGATTCCCAAGACTAAGTTCACGTTCTTCACGAAATTGGAGCCATAATCGGAGAATTTCACGATGCACAAATCCACTAGGATGCGTATCAAGATTCCATAGAATGTTATCTAAAGACTCCTCACTCAGGCCATCCTTAATGAATTGAATTTTATCCTCTCGATTTCTAGAAACCATACCTAAAGAACGACATCGTGTGTCACAAGTCCATCTAGCACATTTGTGACAAACTTGCATTCTTTTGGCCCTTCGTTTTTTCGAATATGAACTTTTGCCAAAACCAGGCATGCATTTAGTAGGAGAAAATGAAAATTCACCTGCTAATCTTACCTTTGCTTCAATTATCCAACGTATATCTTCTGGATTACCTTTGAGCATAAACAATCTTAACCTTTCAAGTCTGGCTTTATATATTTCTAAAATTTCAATTTTAGCAAGAAAATAAAATCTCTTTTTGAGAGTAGGGGGAATTTTTTTATCCATTTTTTTAAAAAAATTCAAATGAAAGAGAATGAGAAAATAAAATTATGTACAAATATCAGTGTTTGTGGGAAACTCATGAGTCTGACTTAATAGTCACGGAGTACCGTTATCCGCCATTTAACCGGGAAAATAAATAATTAAACCATACAAAATACACACATTTATAAGAAACAAATATGTACACTGATTATAACAAGGATTATAAAGAAAAAGAACTTCCTCTGGAAAGAATTGATTCTCTAGAAATAGTTTAAGTTTTTGTCCATTTACTTTGAATACATTACCATTTCTAGGATTCTCAATGTCAGCAGCTCCATACGGATATACTTTTTTCACAATAAAAGGACCACTCCACCTTGACCTTAATTTTCCAGGAAATAAATGCAATCGAGAATTATAAAGCAAAACCTTTTGACCAATTTCAAATGTTTTTCTTGTAATTTTACTATCATGAAATTATTTGATTCTTGCTTTATGAATTTTTGAATTCTCATATGCATCATTTCTCAATTCCACAAGCTCATTGATTTGTAATTTTCGCAATTTGCATCATCAAGGTTGAAGTTAAACGTTTTAATTGCCCATAAGCTTTATGTTCAAGTTCCACTTGGTAAATGGCAAGGTTTTCCATAAACTATTCTATAAGGAGACATTCCCAATGATGTTTTAAAAGCGATTACAGTATGCCCAAAGTGTATCGATAAGTCTAAAAGACCAATCTTTACGATTCGGGTTAACAGCTTTTTCTAAAATTTGTTTTATCTCCCTATTTGCAAGTTTAACTTTGTCCATTTGTCTCGTGGGTGATAAGGTGTTGCAATTTTATGTGTGATTCCATATTTTTCATTAGAGATGCAAAAACTTTGTTGCAAAAATGTGTTCCCCATCACTAATAATGACTCGAGGAATTCCAAATCGACTCAAAATATTTTCCTTTAGAAATTTTATCACGCTTTATGATCATTGTTTCGACAAGGAATTGCCTCGATCCATTTTGAAACATAATCTATTGCGACTAAAATATAAATAAAACCAAATGATACTTTGAAATGGCCCCATAAAATCAATACCCCAACAATCAAAGATTTCAATAACCAAAATAGGATTCAAAGGCATCATGTTTCGTTTTGAAATTGATCCTAACTTTTGACAATTTTCACAACTTTTGCAAAAGATTTTTTGAAAAGATTTGGCCAATAAAATCCACATTGTAAGATCTTTGCACTAGTTTTCTTTACTGAAAAGTGACCACCACATGCTTCTGAATGACAAAATTTAATAATGCTACCTACCTCATTGTCGGGTACACATCTACGAAAGATTTGATCTGGACAATATTTGAAAAGGTAGGGATCATCCCAGTAAAACTTTTTTACCTCAGTCAAAAACTTCTTTTTATCTTGTGAATTCCAATTTGATGGCATCATTCCTGTCACAAGAAAATTAACAATATCCGCAAACCAAGGTACTACAGTAACATTGAATAGTTGTTCATCAGGAAAAGTATCATTCATAGGTGGAGTTTGAAATGAGTCATCACAAATAAGTTTTGATAAATGATCAGCTACCACATTCTCTACTCCTTTCTTATCACGAATGATAATATTAAACTCTTGGAGTAAGAGTATCCACCTAATTAATCTTGGTTTGGAATCTTTTTTTGACAAAAGATATTTCAAAGTCGCATGATCACCGAAAACAACAATTGGTGAACCAACCGGATAGGATCGAAATTTTTCTAATGCAAATACTACAAAGTAATTCTTTTTCAAAAGAGTTGAATAATTGATTTGAGCACCATTCAAAGTTTTACTTGCATAGTATATCACATATGGTTTCTTTTCTTTTCTTTGCCCTAAAACAGCTCCAACGACATAATCACTAGCATCACACATTATTTCAAAAGGTAAACTCCAATTAGGAGGTTGGATTATTGGGGCAGATGTAAGCATATTTTTAAGTTTGACAAAAGCATTTTCACAATTTTCGGTCCATTCAAAACTAACATCTTTTGTAAGAAAATTACACAATGGTTTAGAAATTATGCTAAAGTCTTTGATAAATCTTACAAAAAACCTGCATGCCCTAAAAATGATCTTACCTCCTTCACACATTTTTGGTCTTTGGTAGATTAGCAATTAACTCAACCTTGGATTTGTCTACCTCAATACCTTTTATTGAAATAATGTGTCCAAGAACAATACCAGTTGTTACCATGAAATGACATTTTTCCCAATTAAGCACAAGGTTCTTTTCTTCACACCTTATTAACACTTTTTCTAAGTTCAACAAACAATCTTCAAATGACTCACCAAAAACTGAAAAATCATCCATAAAGACTTCAACAAAACGTTCAACCATGTCACTGAAAATGTTAAGCATGCATCGTTGGAATGTAGCTGGTGCATTACATAATCCGAAAGACATCCTTCTATATGCAAATATACCAAAAGGACATGTAAATGTTGTTTTCTCTTGATCTTCAAGTGCAATTTCAATTTGATTATACCCAGAATATCCATCTAAGAAACAATAGAACTTATGACCTGCAACTCTTTCTAAAATTTGATCCGTAAAGGGCAATGGAAAATAATCTTTTCGAGTAACCGAGTTAAGTTTTCTATAGTCAATGCACACACGCCAACCAGTAATGGTTCTAGTTGGAATCAATTCATTATTTTCATTTTTAACCACTTAACTCCAGGACTTCTTAGGCACAACATGAATAGGACTTACCCACTTCATCGGAAATATGATAAATGATTTCATTATCTAAGAGTTTAATAATTTCATTTCTCACTATTTCTTTCATATTAGGATTTAGTCTTGCTGCATTTCTCTAGATGGTTTTGCATTTTCCTCTAAATAAATATTATGTGTGCAAATTAGAGGACTAATACCTTTTATGTCAAAGAATGGTCCACCCTAAGGCATTTTTATGCATTTTCAAAATCTCGATCAACTTACTTTCCTGAGATGCATCAAGTTTGGAAGAAATTATTACAGGAAAAGTATCATTTTCACCAAGAAAAGAGTATTTCAAATCAGATGGTAAAGGTTTCAAATCAATTTTTGGAGCTTTTATGCTTGAAGAAATAGGTTGTGTTTACGATGATAACAACTCCTCGCCTTTTGGTTTCCAAAAATGGTTTTCTAGTTCTTGCAAAAATTCAATGGAGACATCAAAACATTTCTTATCACAAATTCTTTCACTCATGAACAATTTCTTCAATTAAATTCACTTCATGTAGTTCGGTATCATCAGCAGGTTGTTTGCAAATATTAAACACATTTAATTCCAAAGTCATATTTCCAAAAGATAATTTCAAAATACCATTTCTACAGTTAATCAATGCATTTGCGATTGCAAGAAATGGACGACCTAAAATGACAGAATTTGAGTTTTTGTATCTATAACCTAAGTGAGTATCCAAAACAATAAAATCAACAGAGAAAATAAAACTTATCAATTTGTACCAACACATCTTCTACTATTCCTTTTGGTACTTTAATTGATCGATCAGCTAGTTGGAGTACAATTGGAGTTTCTTTAAGTTCACCTAAACCTAGTTGTTCATATACTGAAAAAGGTAGAAGATTTACGCTAGCACCAAGATCAAGTAAATCACGTTCAATTATAGTGTCTCCTATGATGCATGAAATTATTGGACAACCTGGATCTTTGTACTTAGGTGGAGCAAATTGATGATAATTGAACTAACACTTTCAGTTAAAAATGCTTTTTTCTTCACATGATGTTTCCTTTTAATTGTGCACAAATCTTTCAAAAATTTTGCATAAGGTGGGACTTGTTTGATTGCATCCAACAAAGGAATGTTAATTTTGACTTGTTTAAAAAGTTCAAAAATTTCGAATGGAGTTTAATTTTTGAGTTGGTTGCAATCTTTGAGGAAAGGGGGGAGGTAAATATGTTTCATCATTTTCAAACTTACCTCCATTAATCTTACCTTCTTCATCATCACTATTTTCATTCTTCATTTCTAAATTTGAATTTAGAACATTTTTAGGATGAACTGTTTTATCAACAATTTTTCCACTTCGAAGTGTTGTGACTGAATTAGCCTCATTGACTGGATTTTCACCTGAAGTAGAAACACAACATTGCGTAGATGGATTAGGTTGAGGTTGAGCAGGAAACTTACCCTTTTCTTGAGTTCGCAAAGAAGCCGTGAGTGTTGAAAGTGAGTTCTTGATCTCATTGATAGCCTTTGTGAAGTTTTATTATTGATGTTTTTTGTTCATTCATAAATGCTTGCAAAGTCTCCTCGAGGATTTTACATGTGGGATCGATATGAAGAAAACCTTGGTGGTTTTTGTGAATTTATTGGTTGAGCTTGATTATTATCACGCCAACTCGAAATTAGGATGATTTCTCCATTGTGGGTTGTAAGTTTGAATATGGAGATTGAAAAGGTTTTCTAAATCCATTCATGACATTTGCTTCAACAGAATGTGAGGACAATCATTAGTGGAGTGTTCTTTAAGTCCACAAATTTCACAATTTTTTTATCTTGCCGCAGTTTAACTTCTTTTACTTTTTTACCTTCCATGTCATCGATTCTTTTAGCCAAAAGCGCAAGCCTAGCACTTAAACTATCTTCTTGAGTAAGTGGAGTTTTCCTTTATTTTCATCAACACTATGCCAAGATTGAGAATTTTCTGCCAAATAGTCAAGATATTCTAGCGCTTCATCGGGTTCTTTATCAAGAAATTTACCATTACACATCGATTCAATAAATTGCTTTGTTTCAGGGGTTAAACCTTCATAAAAGAAACTGATTATACGCCAATTTTCAAAACCATGATGTGGGCAGGAATTCAACAACTCTTTAAACTTTTCCCAACATTCAAAGAAAACATCTTTAGGATTTTGAGAAAAATTTGAATTTGTCTTTTCAAAGCATTAGTTTTATGAGTTGGAAAGAATTTTTTCGGAATTCGGTTGTATTTCTTGTCATGTACCAATTGATCTAGGTTTTAACGAGCTAAGCCAAGTTTTTGCTTTATCTTTTAAAGAAAAAGGAAATAATTTGAGCTTAACAATTTCATTCGTGCAATTTTGATCATCAAATGTGGCACATACTTCTTCAAACTCCTTTAAATGTAAATATGGACTTTCAGAATCCATGCCATGAAAATTAGGAAGTAAATGAATCATCCCTGGCTTAAATCGAAAGTTGTTTGCATTTAGTGGAAAAATGAAACAAGAAGGAGTAGAATTAGAGGAGGTTGCAAATAATAACGCATATTATGCACTTCTTGATTTTCCACTCTTTCCATTTCATTTTGAACAGCAGTTTCTTCTTGACCATAATTGGTGTGTGTGGAGGTGAATCAAAATTTTCTATCAAATTTTCTAAATTATATCTAACTAAACGACGGAATTTGGACTACGACACCATGTAAGCATACAAACACACAATATTTACAATGATATATATACAAACCTGAAACCTACCTTGCCTTCCCCCAAGAACGCGCGCCAAAAACTTGCTACAACTTTAAGGTTGCAAACCCAGTGCGTGCGGTTGTCTCAAGTAATAATTTTCTTGTGAGTCCGAGGTCGATCCACGGGAAGATTATGTAAGTTTACGAGGAATATTTTTCTTTGAGAAATAAATAGATATTTTTAAACTAGTAAGAAATATAATTTTTACGATAAACTTGATTAATAAAATTGTTGAGGATAGAGATCCACTCTTGATTTTGGATAAAGGAATGATTATATTTTCTTACCTCTTCAATTGCTACTATTGGAATCCATACACAACGAAGGTTCCAATAGAAAGATATTCTAAATATAAATCATGCCGGAATTGAAAGTTATGCGCATTGATCCGAACCTGCATAAAAAATCCTTCCTACTACAATTTTGTATTGATTTCCTATTTTATTTATAACACATAATAATACTATAAATTTATATTATTAATAATATTAATAAGGTAAAATATTATTACAAACCTAAAGTAATTGTATATTTTTTAACGTTTATCATGATGCTAAAAATACATCAACAAACCACTAAGGCAAATTATGTATAATATACATTTATGCATAAATATGCAACATCTGCAAACTAATTATACATTATATGGAGTTAACTATTATATTGTTTTTTGCTTTGTATGCAACATCTGGACCAATACATGGCATAATATTTAAATATACAAAATCTTCTGCGTAATTATACAAAATTCTATAACTACATATACAATATTATTGACAAACAAAAAAGGCAAATTATATATAATAATATAATATATATAATCTTATGCATAAATATGCAACATCTGCAAACTAATTATACATTATTTGAAGTTATCTATACATCTGGAAAAATAAATGGCATAGTACTTAAATATATAAAATCTTCTGCGTAAGTATGCAAAATTTTGTAACTACTATACAATATTATTGTAGTCTAAGACCATTTGGACAAGTGTACATAAAAATGCAAAGTTATATTAATTAAAACAAACAATACATGCCATGTTCCCTTCATATCTAGAAGTCAAAATAACATCCAAATATATACAGATACTCATACAAAGTGAAGTATACATGACTCCAATAAAAATCCACCCAACCTAATAGACAAAATATAAAAATATAAACAAAATATACATAGTAAAGTGTTCATTAAACAAACTACAATTTTTTTCCCATTCCAAAACCTTTTGGCTTCTTCCACACATGACCCTATCCTTTTGCTCGTTTACTAGTGTGAAGGATTATTGTTGCCGAATATATCAAGCGTATGTTTGACATTGTGAAAGATTGTTCTTCTCCTACGCCGCAATCCCATCCCTCAGTGCCGCCGCCCATAGAGCTCTCTATATGCCTCATAGCATATATACCACAATCAACTTTGTTTGTAGTGTCTCTCCAAGATATACAAAGTCTCATCGGGTAACATTTACGGACAACACCTGCCATTTGCGCGCATCCTCTACCTTCCCCCGCCCATCATCATTTACTCTCCATCCCTTTTTCCCTTAGTTTTGGCCATTTAATTAATAAGATTTGAATAAACAAACCTGCAAAAATATATAACCAAGTCTTATACAAAAATATAATATGCAGAATATGTATACTAATTATACAATAAAACACAGCTAAGTAAATAGTATTACATAACTAATTATGCATAAATATGTACACTAAGTATACACAGACATAACTAAATATATATTATTACACAACTAATATACATTATTACACAACTAAGTTACATTATTATATAACTAAATATACATTACTACACAACTAAATATACATTATTACACAACTAAAGTATACATTATTATATAACTAAATATACAATATTACACGACTATATATACAATATTATATAACCAAATATACATTATTACATAATGATGTATACAAACTATAACAACCCTAAATATACAAAATATAACAACCAGTACACATTGTATACAAAATATCAACCCTAAATATACACAATATATACTCTAAAACTGCATAATCATATGTGCCCTAAAAAAATTAATTTACGAAATCTAACACCTCATAAACCTATACCAGAAATCTCATAATAAAAAGGTGCAAATAACACACATGTAACAAAAAACGTTCGACATTGGGGATAAATTCCAAAAAAAAAAAAGAGAAATCGAAAGAAGATGAACAATGAAAAACATGGGGCTGCAAAAGAGATAACACACAACATATGAACACATTTCAACAAGAAAAACCAACAATAAAAACCCTAGAAATTCAGTAAATTAATTACCCATGATATTAAATCAAACTCATCGGAAAAAAAAAAATCGAAGCCTAGTGAAGAAATTCGCTGAGAAATTCACACCGGAGAAGAATCCACACCCTGGTGAAGAAGAAGAAAATCACACCCTACTGAAGAAGAAGAAAATCGCACAGAATAAGAATCCACACCCTAGTTGCAGAGACGTGGTTTCATGGGTTGAGAACTGAACATCAGTTTTGATTTTGAAAAAAAAAAAAACACTGAACCCAAAATCGCGGGCTTTAGATAAAGTAAATTTTTTTTATCAAATCAAAATAGGTAGAATTACAAACATATCCCTAGAATTTTAGAGCGAAAGTACCTTATTGCCCCTAAGTGAGGCGCCAAGGCTTAAATTAGGAGTAAAATCTAAACCGTTGATTATTAAATTTAATGGGGTGCGACCGGTCGACCCCATAGATTACCGGTCCCCCTGACCACATATTCAGATACAGAGGTTTCTGTTTGAAAAACTCTTAACCCATGTATCGGTCGACGCTTAGGTCGACTGGTCGACCTCCATATAAATATTTCCAACTCGTTTTCTGTTTCAAAACTTGACTCCAGGTACGGGTTGCCCTATATGGCGACCGGTTGGCCTTAAAACAAAAGTGTTGTCCAATATTTTATCGAAAATACACTCCAAGAAATACTCTGAAAAATAGTAAAAACATTTTAGACCGATCGGGAGTATTAGGACAACATTTAGAAACATAGTTTGGATGTAAAAATACATTGACATAAAATCATAAAAAGCGTTGTCCAATTTTTTCAAAAATGAGCTTGAAGAAATACTCCGGAAAATATTAAAACTATTTTTAAATCATTTAGGAGTATTTGGACAACCTTTAAAAAACATTGTTTTGGTATAAAAACAAAATCATGATAAAACCATTTTTCAAACAATCTTCCCCTTTTTGATGATTACAAACCAAAACAATTTTAACGAGGTCGATTTTGAAAACAAAACAATTTTTACCGGTTAAAAAGAACTATCCGTTGTGAGCGACAACATTCCACGCAATATAATCACAAGGATGGGAGTAGAGATATTCAAACACATATAGCAAAAGCTCCCCCTATCAATATGCACAACAAGAGAAATGTAAAAGCAATCAACCACAAGTTATAAGCTTAGCTTTTACATATTGGTCTTAAGTACAAGAGCTTATAAGCTCCCCCTGTCAACAAAATATCATTAGACAAATATATAAGTCCATAATACAACCTTATGGCTTTAAGAAGCCATAGCTTATAGCTTCTTTAGCTTCTATGAGCTATTAAGCTTATAACTTGTTTCTTCCCCTTTGGAATCATCAAAAAGAATGTTAGCACGATAAAAACATCATATAATCATATCAAAGTGCGCAACTAAACCGATGTATTGAGCTATTTGAACATTGAAGCTTATAAACCAAATAGGAGGAAAAATTCGATTATACGACTTGTAGAAGCTTATGAAAGCTAATTTAAGTAGCAAAACATGATCTCTATAAGCATATAAGACATTTGAAAATGAGAGAATCATGTAGGTGATGAATTTTTCATTGAAACATATTATCGAACACTTGGCGGGCGTCAAAAATTGAAGAAGATATATATAGCCCTTGTAAATGTAATCAAGCCAAGTTTTTCATCACCAAAAGCAATTTTATAAATATCATCCATCAACAATCATCATGCTCAACACAAATATATAAGAATTGCATCAAGAAATATACATATAAGCCAAATTCTCAAGGGTTCAACCCAATTGAGATAAAGGAGTAGAATTCTTACCATTCAATCGGTAAAGACGAGCAATCATGATGATAATCGAGCTAGATAATCCCCAAAATATGAAATTTATGCAACAAAACTCATTTGGAGTGAATTATGTGTGCAAATGGCAAAGGGGACGAAAAATAGAGTAAAAGAGCCAAAATGGCTAAGTCTGGAAAACAGAATGCATTATATCTGAAAAATCAGAAGGGACGACCGGTCATGGGCATGGGCGACCGGTCGAGCTAGTGGGCAACCGGTCGAGCTAGTGGGCGACCGGTCGGCCGGCCTACTGCCGACCCTCTTTGGTTCGATTACATTATGAAAATCCAAAATTTGATACAAAAATCCGATTTTTCGCCCCTAAGTTTTAAAAACGTGCAAAATGCAAACATAGACATCATTCAATATACATTATGTCATAATCAAGCTCGAAATGAAGTAAAATACTTGGCGTGAATGATTAAAAAGTCCGCGAGTTATCCTTGAGACGGAATTAAACACATCTCAAGTTTTTGTTAAACATGCAATCCCTTAGAAAACGATATTGAATCTCAATATATTTAGTTCGATTATGACGAACCATATTTTGAAAAATTATTATCACCGGACTTGTTATCCCAAAAATAAGAATGTTTTAAGACTTTGGATACAACAAGTCATAAGAAAAAGTGCCTTTCAAATATTTGAAAATTTCTTTTAACGGCACTTTAATGAGATTCGTTGGGATTATTTTTGAGCTCGAGCATATAGACATAAGGCATATGGAATGTCGAGTCTATGGGAGTAATAAAAGTGAATGAACATACCTCAAATATGTTTGTCGACCGATATGCCTTCATCAACCTTTGTCAATCTTTACATGGTAGTCATAGAGGTTGAGATGGTTCTTTCTTATTCAATTGTATACTTTGAGTGTGGAATATAACCACCTTCTTGGCATTGTTGAACTTGAATTCCAATGAAGAAATTGAGCTTCCCTCATCATGATCATCTAAGGTTCACCTTGCATTGACTTAAAAAAATATCTTGCACAAATATTCATAAGTAGCACCAAAGATGATTTCATCAACATAAATTAGTACACCCTTTTTCAAAAACAAAGAGAATAGTATAAACTTTACCTCTTGTAAAATCATTTTGCAAAAGAAAATCTCTAAGTCTATCATACCATACACGGGGTGCATGTTTTAAACCAAACAAGGCCTTTTATAAAAATCATTTTGCTTAAAAATTTTCAAACCTCGGTTGTTTTTCATAGACTTCTACTTAAATAAAACCATTCTAGAAAATTGGATTTAACATCCATTTGGTAAAGCTTGAAATTTTCTTGAAACAAGAATGGGCAAGTAAAATGCGAATAGCTACAAAAACATGCTACGGGTGCAAATGTATCATCAAAATCAATACCTTCTTCTTGGCATTACCTATGAGCTACTAACCTTCCCTTGGTCATCAAGCTTGTTCAAAATACCGAAAATTTCTGCAAAATCTTAGCAAGATATCTTTGCACAAGAGCATAGTAATATCGAATAATAGAGACATTATAACAAGTAACACATACTATGCTTTCAAACAAATCATCAAGAGTTCAATAAGACATGTAAGTTCAAATAAGCTTATAGAGAGCTATATAAGGTCTCTTTTGAAATTTGAAAATCCGAGAGCATATAGTTGAGACCTCATTTAAAAGAAGCATTTGAACAAGAGTTTTGACAAGAATGAATATGAGCAATCAAATGCATAATTTTGAGAAGAGGATAAAAAAATCAAATGTTTTATCAAAACAAATATGATCATTTACAAGTCTCGGATAAAACAAGCTTTATAAAATAGTGCCTTTCAAAAATCGAAAAAAAATCCTCTTAATGGCACTTATATGAAATACTTTGAAATAACTTGAAAGACAAGCACATAGGCATATGACAAAAATATAACGAGTCTATAGGATGAATACCAATGATGAGCGTACCTCGATAGTTTAAGCATCTCTTGAAGAGGATGAGGAAATATATATCCTACACATATCTTAAACAAGTATAGCACAAAACGAATATGATACAAGTGTAGGCTAAAACAATAAAAGATATCACAAGTAAGCTCATGCCATAAAAATCCATAAAACAATTAAGTATAAGCATCATACAAGGTCTCCTTTTTCAAAAAATTTTAAAACCGCAAATATATATTGAAGACCTTAATTTTAAAATTATGAAAACTCATTTTGCAATTTAGACACAAATAAAAACATGCATAAAAAAATAAAATGCATATTTAAATAGGGAGATATTGTTTACCAATTTCGCCATTTCCATGGGTTGTGCCGTTCCCATTATTGATGATATCTTCCCCTTTGAAAATCGTCTTGTTGATGATAGCTTCTCCAATTTCTCCATTTCCAAGGATTATGTCCTCCCCATTGTTGATAATGTCTTTCTCTTGGAAATTCATTGTGGTGATGTCTTCTCCTTTGATCAAATGAGATGGTCATTTGATGTCTTCTGGGCGATATGAATTTTCCTTGATTTTTATTCCGCCGGGTACCTAATATGACATCGTTTTGTGGTACCCTCAAGTGTTTGGGTCCTTTGGGATTAGTTTTGAGACTTTTAGGTCTCCAACAATAATTAGAGCTATTTCTAGCCCGACAAGTATTTACCGTATGACCCTTTTTACCACAATAGAAGCAAGTAATAATTTTTGGAGCATAATGACAAACATGCATAGGGACTTGATTTATTTTCACATAATTAACAACACTAGGCTTATGATCAAGTCCTTGTTTCAATTTATCACAACTATGAATATCAACAATATCGGTCATTTTAATGGTACTCAAGTTGGATTTAGATAAATCCTTTTTCATGCAATTAAAATTCTCAACAAGAGTACTATTTTATTTTTCAAGGTTTCTAACCTTATCAAGTGTGGTGGTGTGAGCACATGATAGTGATTCATAGGAAGTAAATAAACTATCCTTATCATTTTTCAAAACATTGAATTCCTTTTTCAAATTTTTGTACTTAACAAGTAAACTTTGGAATTCATTTTGAAGGTCATCAAAATCATTTTGCAAATCACTATAATCATTTTGTATAACAATATCATAGGAATCAGAGGGTTTAAGACATACCTCGTTTTCTTCTTCGATGCCCATAAAACATTGTTCAACTACTTCATAGTTGGCAGTTGTAAAAGGCTTGTTCCTTAGATTTGACCTTGTATCCCTTTGAGACGTAGATGCTTTTGAGTTGCTCCTATCATTTGCATATACTTCATGAATGACTTATAATTTTTGCCATACTTCATGAGCCGATCGAATTCCTACGATATGATCAAATTCCAAATTGGTAAGTGAACAATATAAAATATTGAGAGCTTTACCATTTAAGGAGATGATTTTCTTTTCTTCATCATTGAGCTCCTTGAGAGCTTTGTGGATGTATGGTGTGTCTTTCATCGGAATGGATTCTCCATTGATGACGATGTTCCAAATATCGAACCTTGTAAATAGCATTCCATTTTTTCTTTCCAAAATGTAAAATTTTTGGAATCAAATCGAGGTGGCTCGGTGGTGGAGGTGCCGGAAAGGTGAGCTTCATTCGTAGCCGATGATCGTTCCTCTTCACTTGCGATGTGAAACGAGCTTGCCAAAGAGTTTGGCTCTGATACCACTTATAAGTCCAAGCGGCTACGATAATCTAGAAGGGGGTGAATAGATTATCTCCATCTTTTCGATTTCACCCTCTTTTTCGAACAAAACAAGCCAAGACATAATAAAAGTGCGGGAAGTAAATAACACACGTCGATTTATAGAGGTTCAACCCACCTAGGGCCTAATCCTCTACCACCCCAGTATCTCCGAGTTGGATTTCAAAAAGAAAAAATATTTTATTAATTACCAAAATTAATACAACACCTTACAACATCACCTTGAAGAGCACCACACTCTTCAACAACAACACCTTTGAGATTACCACAATCTCTCTTGAAGATTACTACAATCTCCAACGGCACCTTGTGAAGATTACCACAATCTTCAACCTTGAAGAATACCAAATTCTTCAACACCTCAATAAGAAGATCACCACAATCTTCTTACACCTAACACCTAGATCACCTAAGTGTGTTCTTACCACAAGAACACTCACAAGGATATCTTGTGTTGAATGATAACCCAAAAGTTCAAGATTACAACTCGATAATGAATTATACAATTGAGTGCAAGTGTAATCAAGAATAACCTAGACCTCAAGAATGTGAAAGTGATAGGCTAGGCAAATTACAACAAGAATAATGACAATATAAGACCAAGTGTTTGCTTGAGTATTTCTTGTTGTGTTGTATTATTCTCTCTTATTGTTGTGCTTCAAATCTTCCTCTATTTATAGAAGATGATTGATACTTGATAGGCTCCTCTTGGATCTGATATCTACAAAAAAATTGCAATTAAAATCAAGATTATAGCTGTTAGAAATCAATCCCACAATTTAGGGAAAAGTTGTCTGCTGCACAACGATTAGAATTTTGCTGTCAAAACATAGGGCGACCGGTCGCGCACTGATAGAGAATGAAAGAAAACCCAGCAAAATTACAACAGGGAGACCGGTCCATAGGGTGCTCGACCGGTCACCCAGGGGTGCGACCGGTCGACCCCATAGATGACCGGTCCCCCTGACCACATATTCATATACGGAGGTTTCTGTTTGAAAAACTCTTAACCCAAGTACCGGTCGACCTCCATATAAATATTTCCAACTCGTTTTCTGTTTCAAAACTTGATTCCAGGTACGGGTTGCCCTATAGGGCAACCGGTTGGCCTTAAAACAAAATTGTTGTCCAATATTTTATCGAAAATAAACTCCAAGAAATACTCCGAAAAATAGTAAAAACATTTTAGACCGATCGGGATTATTAGGACAACATTTAGAAATATAGTTTGGATGTAAAAACACATTGACATAAAATCATAAAAAGCGTTGTCCAATTTTGTCGAAAATGAGCTTGAAGAAATACTCCGGAAAATATTAAAACCATTTTTAAATCATTTAGGAGTATTTGGACAACCTTTAAAAAACATTGTTTTGGTATAAAAACAAAATCATCAAAATCATGATAAAACCATTTTTCAAACAGTTACCAGTAATTACGATAATGAAAGGACAAAAAATACATTTGCTCATTTTATCATACTTATCAATATTCCCAAATTTGTGATTAAAGACAATTATTAGAAATAAATATATATATCTTAAATCTCAAATACATTATTAAACCATATTATATAATATATGAATATTAAACCATATTATATAATATATGAATAATGCAATTCTACCCAATCCAAAATATTAATCTAATTTCATTAATAATTCCAAATGAGCGGGGCGACGCTATTCACACCCTCTTTATATAATACTCTTGGGGCTCGTTTGCAAATGTTGAAAGGATTGATTAAATTTGTGAGGATTGAATGAGATTGCATTGTTCATTGATAAGTTAGTGAGACATAATTATGGTATGATTGGTATGTGGGAATGGGGTAGGAAAGGAATGATTCCTTGTTTCATTCTCATTCACATGTTTGGTATGCTTTAGTAATGGAAATACTCATTCCCATGGGAATCACTATTCCTAAAAGTAAGGGAATGACCATTCCTCCTATCCCCCATGGGTTTAGCTATTCCCAATCATCAAGAATGACTCAAATTTTATTTTTAATAAAATTATCTTTCTATAAATGACTAAAAATGTTGTATATAATCTATATCTTCGAAAAGTAGTATTATAAATAAAAAAATTATATATAATTTAAATATAAAATATATTTAATATTTTAATAAATCATAGTCAATTTCTATCAATATTCAATAGTTAAATCAAAATTTTGATACATAATTATTTTGTTGATTTTCTATATTTTCTTATAAAAAATAGAGATAATTACAAAAATACCCCTGAGGTTTGGGATAATTACTTAAAAACCCAGAGATTTTTAAAATTACAAAAAAAACCTTGAGGTTTGATTCTGTCTTTCATTTTCCCCCTTCATAAGCGAAAAAATATCAAAACCCCCCGATATTTATAAAAATACTATAGTTACCCCCTTAAATTTAGCACATAATCAAACCTGATGGTTTTTTTTTTTGTAATTTTAAAACATCTCTGGATTTTTTTGTAATTAGCCCAAATCTCAGGAGTGTTTTTGTAATTATCCCTAAAAAATATTATATAAACTATTTTTGATATCATAGATATAAATCTATCTATCTATCTATCTATCTATCTATCTATCTATCTATCTATCTATATATATATATATATATTATTTAGCATACATTAAAATGATCTTATATCAATTTACGAATAACATATTTAATAAAATTTATTTAAAAAATCTTATTTAAGAGAATTTGATACTTTAAAATTATTTTCTCAATTACTATCATTAATTTATAATTATCAATCAAGATATTTAAATCAAGTAAAAAATCGCCATCCATTCATTTCTCCATTCCTTGTACATACCAATCATAAGAATACTAATACTACATCATTCCATTCCTAAATTCATTCCATTCCAACCTAATTTCATTCATTCACACCAATCATGCCGTTATGTGTTTGGGAAGATAGATTATTATTTATGGGTTTTTAGATATTGTGATTAAAATATATTTGAAAATAATGATTGTGTGGGACAAATGACTGAAATAACCAAAATGCCCAAGTTCAAAAACAAAGGCCTTGTATGGTTATGTTTCCATGACTATTTCTAGTTTAGTGTTGGAAAATGAATTTTTCAGACTTTATTGGTTTTCGTGAAAAACTGGAATTATGTTTGGATGAGTGAATGAGAATGAGTTTTATGTAGGTTTGGAAATGAGATTATGTTTGGTTAAATAGTTTTGAAATAGTATTTTATGTATATAATAATTTGAAAAGTTGATAGTGGTTGAATATTTTAATTGAATATATAATATTATATTTGTAAGATTGTAGGCTAGTGGGTCCCATTAGATATATATAGTAGTATTTTAAGTAGATAAAATTGATAATGGAGGGTCCCACATATATAATTGGATTAAAAATAAGAATAATGATTGATAAGTGATGTAGGGTAGTGTATAGGGTTGAGAGAAGAAATTGTAGGTTTGGGATGATGTTTTATGTGAAAAGTGGAAAGTGAAAATGATGATTTCCATTGGAAATTTTAGAAACAAACATGATTCCATTTCTATGAATAGTTGGAAATTGGAAATGGGGCCTTGGAAACATAAACAAACAAGGCCAAACCTTTCTGCCCATTTCATAATTCTTTCATTTATTTATTTATTTATTCCCAAAACTAGGTGGGCATAAATCGAGAGCTCTTCTCTTCTGTTTAGCCTAAAATCGTCCGCCAGTATTTCCACTTTCGAAACTCCAGCCAATGATTGCTTTTGAGTTACCTACGCACATTAATCAAACATTAAAGGATTTAATTGTTATTAATATGATTATCCAACATATTCCAGAATAATCAAGGGCAAACTATATTCAATTCTCAAAAACTCAGGTTGCACAATCCATTATCTTAAGTTTTGATTTTTCTTCCAATCTGACAATCTGAAGCAGCTTGATGTAGTTTAAATGAGATTGTTGAAAGGTTGAGACCAATTCCTCCACCACAAGTTACCAGGTAATTTCCCACCAAAATACAATCTTCAATCCAGAAAAATATCTAAAAAACATTCCCATACACATTATTTATCACAGTACTTGTGGGCAAAAGATGGAAAGCGGAAGAGAAAAAGACTCACTTGCTTAGGGATGAACGACGAGGGAGATAGATTGATCATTGATGAAATGATGGGTAAACGCCATTATAGTACATACTTCAATAATACATTAAAGAATGAGGGGTAATTCTATCTTCTCACACTATATTTCAGGGTCACAAAAAGAAACTCAACTTAACTTGGAAATAGGCACATCGATGGGATAAATAATAACAGGGGGGACGTAGGACTAATAATTAAATGGGAAGCGGATTGTTTCACGGGCTGGCCTACTTATACCGAGCCGGAATCAAGGTTCCAAACGATGGACTTGAGCTGACAAAATGGCACAATCCACCTATATCCCTAATCCCAAACAAGCCCTTAATATCTAGGACTCGTTTGAGATTGTTGATGGGATTGGATAAAAATTTGGGATATGATAGGATTGCATTGTTCATTGATTATATAGTACAATTTAACATTGTGTTTGGGATGTATGATTAATGTGTAAGAATGTAGAATAAAGTATCTAATATTGTGTTTGGGAAACATAATTGAATGAGATTACTTTGTGAATAGCCATATTTACCCTTCGTAGTATTTTAATCATTTATTCATTTTTACCAACAGTTTAATCCAGTTCTTCTCAACCTCTTCGCACTCGTTCCCCAATATTTGATTCTGCTTTCTTCAATCACATTTATCCCAAATGAAGATTCGCAATTCATATACCAAATTTTAGAAGTAACTTTACTCATCTCTCAATTTCAGAACAGTATGTTGCAATTGTGAATAATAAACACATCCGTAACTCTTCAGGACACCCAAGTTTTGCGACGACGCTGCGAATTTCTTCATTCTTGGAGAATTTTTTTTTCATGGTCAGTTTTTGTTTTATTTTGTGATTTATGTATAGTAATGCAAAGTCATTCTGGGTTTCCACAAAAGTTGGAAATGGATTAATTTCCTTGCATAGTTCGAACAGTTAGGGTTTTGAAGAAGACGCAAATTAAACGAACAAACCGCAACTGATACAATTAAAATCCAGCCTTTTCGTTAGAGAAGTCTTCAAAAAATAGGAACTACATGCTAAGATGAGATTGATGTGAAAATATTCAGATTTTTTGTAAAAAAATTACGAACCCGTAAGAAATTTTAAGTCAGTAATTGGGAGCGAAGCCATACCTTCCAAAATCCTTCTTAGCGGTGTAGGGTTTTGCACAGAAGGAAGAAGACGATATTTAAATCTAGTATTTTTGTAATTAATCCTACAGATAAGGGTAAACTTGTCATTTCACGGAAAATTGAAGGGCACAAGCGAAATTACACTTACCTGGACAGCTTGGGATTATCTAATACCACCTCATGGGCCAAGATTAATAATCAATTGGGAAGTGGATTGTAATCCAGCCCGTATGATAATCACTAGCTCTTATCAAATATCCCAAACATAGGATACATTAGGATAAAATGGTTAATCCTGCTCAATCCATAATGCCAAACGAGTCCCTAAAGTTTATGTCACATGATTGATTGTGCCAAAAAGTCACGTGTCATATGATCGTGCCACCAAGTCATGTGTCACACATGATCGTGCCACAATGTTCGGGGTGCATTAAATAAATGGATTGTTCTAAAAGGGTGGACTGTATACATAGAAAGTGAGTGTATTTAAAAGAAAAAATAATGCGAATAGCGGCACCCAATATAAACACACACATTATTTTGGTATCGAAGTTGGCACAATTGTTTATTACAAAGAAAAGTTAATATTTCCAATATTTAATTTGTCTTTAATGATAATATTCAGAAACCAATATTGTCATGTTAATATTTTGAGAAAGAACATAAAAAAGGATATTTTCATTTTTCTAGAATAAGACACCAAATAAAGAAATGTTAATGTTTTTACTACTTTGTCATTCCGTCTTTAATCATAATAACGAGAAACTAATTTGATTACCTTATTATTTGAAGTAAAAGAATATTAGAAATAATATTTAGACAAATATCTTGTAGGCAAGAGGTTTTCCAAAATAAATAAGAATCGGTACGACGTCGTGCAAGAAGATGCATTTTAAAACAGGTCCTTACGCCCGCGTTCAATGGAGAAGAAGATGCAACTGAAGAACTGAACGCACGCACCCCCACCCCACCCCCGTCTTTCCATAGTTGAGTAGACCACACACAATTATACACACAGATTTATACAAGAATTGACTGAAATCTTTGTGTATTCATATGCAATTATAATAAACAGGTGTTTTGACTCACACGTTTGCACGACAAACTATAGCTGTTGAGCCATCGATAGTGACTGCCCAACTTTTTGCCCTAATTGAAAGCAACCCATTTCCCCTCTCCCAATTTCAGATCGCGTACGCGGATTTATATCCATTTCAGGTTCGAGTGATTTGTTTGTTTGAAACTTTGATCGTTTCTTTTTTTGGTGATTAACCGTGCATTTATTGGTTATAGGGACGAGCGAAGAAATAAAGAAGAAGGGAAAATGAGTGAGAATAAAGGCTTTCAGTTGGGCACTATAGGGGCGCTGACTCTGTCGGTTGTTTCATCGGTTTCAATCGTGATCTGTAATAAAGCGCTTATGAGCACTTTGCATTTCATTTTCGGTGAGCCACTTGTTATTTATTTATTATCAAGTTAATTTGTGTGTGAATTTTGGGGAAAGAGGAGAAAAACTTATTTTTTGGTATGGTTAAATTTTGGATGTTGAGCAATGTACAATTTAGTGCTTGGAATTCGTTTGCTGGTTTGTGGTTTTACTTCAAATTCTATTGCTAATACTCCACTGTCGTGGTATCATGTTGGATGTGTATTAGTTTTCTCGTGTTGGTGCTTCAGAGCATACATTTTAAAGCATTTGTTTTCAAAGCTGCAAAGCATAATGACTTTTAACTAAATGTAAACCCGAACATTATAAGACTTTGTTGTTTGAACAATTGCTTAGAATGTGGAGTGTACCAGTTTCACCAAGATCTCTCTCTCTCTCTCTCTCTCTATATATATATATATATATATATATATATATAGATGTACTGTGTTTTAACCACTTCTGCAGTTTTCTCATTTGATAGAGAAAGCAGACTTTAATTCTGATAACTTATTCTTAAGAACATAACATGGTTTCCTCATTAGATAAAGAAAGCTGAGTTTAACTCCAGTAACATCTCATTAAGGGCATAATATGGTTTCCTCATTAAATAGTGAGAGTGCCCCTGCTTATGATAATCATATTCTGCTACTAATTTATTTTGAAAATGGGATGATATATTATACCAAGAAGGAAGATGACATTGTTCTGATTCTTTCTGTATGCAGCTACTACTCTGACAAGCTGGCATCTGCTGGTTACTTATTGTTCTCTTCATGTGGCACTATCGATGAAATTCTTTGAGCACAAACCAATAGAATTTCAAACTGTAATTGGATTTGGTATCTTAAATGGAATTTCAATTGGATTGTTAAACCTCAGCTTAGGTTTCAATTCAGTTGGTTTCTATCAGGTAAATTTTTCTGCTGGGTTCTTTTACTGGTTCGACTTGGATCTGTCTCTGTATAGTTTCTGAATGAAAGATCTATGTTTATTACCTTACCAGATGACAAAGTTGGCAATTATCCCTTGCACAGTACTCTTGGAAACCCTTTTCTTAAGCAAAACATTCAGGTTGGTTGTCATACGTTTTATGGAAAATCAGTTGATATACATGATTTTTACGCACTTTAATTTGTTCATACTTTATGTTATTTCCTTGATTACAATCTGGGAATAACAGGTTGGAGCAATTATTATTTTTATTTGGCAATGCTTCATGAAAATATATGTAACTCTTAGCCAACTGGCCATATCGATCTGCATGGTAAGGACTGAAGGGTTGCCAGTTGGGATGTCTAGACTCATGGATTTTCTTTGAGTAATCTGTGACTATGACATAACACAATTGGCATCTCTTTTCGTTTATGCATTACTATGCACATAACAATCAACAAAATATTCTCATATTCTTTCCATACATCTACTTTCTGTAAGAAATATTCAATCTAATTATCTAATGCTTTGAGTGAGGTGCAGACTTTTCTCAGCAAGGTTAAGATAGTTATAAATATCTAGGTTGGAACTGTCTTTTATTGATTTTAACTGTCTCTAATATTTCTTGAGTTGTGTTATTGCAGTAGGAGCATTAAGTTTTCTCTGGCCATTCTGCTTCTAGGTGTTGGTATTGCAACGGTTACCGATCTGCAGCTCAATATGCTAGGCTCTATTCTTTCTCTCCTTGCCGTTGTTACTACCTGTGTTGCTCAAATTGTATCCTTTTTCAGTTAGATGCATTCTGTGCTTTTGTTTAGTCTGACCATGGTATGTGGATGATCGAGACAAGAAAAGCTGGCACCAAGCATTTACACGAGAGATGAGAAATCCGATAGAGCTCAGATTTAGTCTTGTATCGTGAAAAAATAAACATTCCTAATGAAAGCATCTGATGATGAATTAATCATGAGTACAAGAACATTGGTTCGACCTATATGGGGTTGAAGGATATACGCATGTATCTCTTTCTCCTGTATGTAGACTGCAGATCACAACGAGCACTATGTCCCTCGTTTTATCTGGGGAGAATCCAAAAACCAGTCAACAATTCACTTTAAAGAACACAATGTTAATGATAAACATTACTTAACTTTAAATAAAAAGAAGGATACTATTCTAGCTCATTTTCAACCAGAAACAGTTGCCATGTTATTGATTACAACAAAATTATTTTAAGCATTTAAAGTGTCCTGAGAGTGTATTTAGCCTCCTTGGATTTGCTGCAAGCCATGCCAGTTCGAAGAGTTAATGCTTCATCTGCGTATCAATGGGAGATTGGTATTGGATATATACATTGTCATGCTTTTGAAACAATCTCACTAGATCTCCGTACATACCCTAAAGTTTCTTAACCAAGAGATTGTCACATGTTTTCTTGTCTTTCTGATGGTAACTTCAATTTGGGCAGACGATCACTCTTGTTTGATCTTATAAAGCTCAAGAGCCTACCCAATCTTTCAGTAGTTTTACTTGTTTCATTAGACCCGTTATAGTGATTTCTTGCACCATTTTATGGTTTTTGGTGTTTAATTTTTTACAGGTGTTGGTGACACATTTTGAGAAAACAAGCTATCTTGCAGCATGCCTTTCTTTTGTTTTTTGTATTATTTTTTGTTTGAGACCTTAATCAGTATCGTACAGATGACCAATACAATCCAGAAGAAATATAAGGTTTCTTCAACCCAACTTCTGTATCAATCTTGTCTTTATCAAGCGTTGACCTTGCTTATCTCAGGTCCATTTTTGGATAAGCTTTTGACTAATCAAAATGTATTTGCCTTCGAATACACACCACGAGTAGTGGTAAGTAATATAACTTTTTTTTATCTCTGTCACTAGATTTTTCTTGCTAAATTGTATCAAGACCTAATTTGTTATTGATGTTGCAGGTTTTTATTGTTCTATCCTGTTTGATCTCAATCTCGGTTAATTTTAGCACATTCCTTGTGATAGGAAAGACTTCTCCTGTCACCTATCAAGTTCTTGGGCATCTCAAAACTTGTTTAGTGTTAGCGTTTGGTTATTCTTTGCTTCAGGATCCATTTAGCTGGAGGAACATATTTGGCATTATGGTTGCTTTGGTTGGCATGATTCTTTATTCGTATTATTGCACTCAAGAGAATCAGGCAAAAGCTGAAGAAGCATCAGCACAGAATCAGGTAGAATAGATGCTGCTGTCTGTTTTCCTTTCAATCGAGTAACTTGTTCCTAACATGGGACTTTCTATTGAAGTACGGACATGTCTTTGCTATATACTGCTAAGTTCTTTTTTTGTCATCTATCCAGCCAGAAGAAGCTGAATCTGATCCCTTCTTACAAGTGGAGAATGCTACTACAAAGTTAAATGATCTTCCTCTCTCGAAGGGCACATTTTGGGAAGCAAACAAGGATTTGCGTGCTTGAAGGACTGTATGTTGATAGAATTATAAGTGCAAGTTTCTACACTTGTTGTGTGGCATGCAAGTGCAGGTTCAAGATGAAGATGAAGCCCTTCCTCAGTTTCAAAGCATTGTAGTGAGTTCAAGGAGTACCCTTCTATTCTCCCTGTGCTCAGAAATTTCCATATATGACATGCTAACACTTTTTAGTGAGATTATTTAGTTGATAGTATTAATTATTCTGATAAAAATAAGAAATATTTCTTAAAGATATTAGCTTCGTTGTATATTACACTTTTATAATTAACTCAAATGAAAAATGTTTTTTTGTTCTTTTTTGCGCATAACATGTTGATTTGATACATTTATTAACTACATTTTTTGCATGTTTTGTTCGTCTTATTTCTCTATTTGTGCATACGAGAATATCCAAATGGACCAAATGGAAGTTTGACTAATTAAGATGTATGGTGTTATGTTTATTAAAACATGTGGAGATTATCAAGATGGTTTAAGATCTTAAAGGAGATTGCAACTCTCTGATTGTGTAGATATAAATAGGTATGTTGGTCATAGATACAAGGGAAATGGGTCCATGCCCATTTTTATTTCACCTCTCCAGCACCATGTCCTCTTTTGACATGCATAATGTGTATCTTTACAAATAATCCGTCCCCCAGCCCCTAACCCCAATTTATTCTAGTTCATGGATCTGCAGTTGCTAATTAACATGTTCAGCTTAGGAGAGGGGCTTCCAAGTCATTTCTCCTACCTTCTTTTTCCTGCGTTAGCTCCTTTGCTCTGCTGGCTTGCTGTGTCCAATCTGTGTAAAGGAGAGTGCAAACCATCATGCATGTACATGAAACTTGTGCTGCTGCGAGCCCAAGCCATAGTCCAACAAAGCCCATCTCAAACTTTAAGGCCAATAAAGCTGCAACTGGTAAGCCGATAAGATAGAAGGACACAAAGTTTATATGACAACCCATCTTGGGCCGGGCAGATCCCACCAAAATTCCACATGCAGCTGTTTGGGGGCTGTTACCTAATTCACAAAAACCTAATAACGGAAGAGTAATTGATGTCAAACCAAGAATCTTTGGATCACTTGTAAAAAGTTTACCCCAAACATCTCTTACTGCAACAGTGAAAAGGAAAGCCAAAATTCCCCATAGAGCTGCCAGAGTGAAACCAACAACAGTCGTCCGTTGCGCCTGTTTAGGCTGATCAGCCCCTAACTCATGGCCTACCTGTATTGACAAAGCTGAGCTCAAGGAAGAGGGGAATACATAAAGTAAGCTTGTGGTTTGTATTAAAATTCCCATTGCCGCAACATTAGCCTGTGGGTTGCTTAATAGACTACAAAGCAGTAACAATATTTCGTAACACCACCACTCTAGGCACACAGATAATACACTTGGACCTGCAAGGGCGAGGAGTGGCCGCCAACCTTCGGAAAATATGCTAGCTATGTCCCCATCCCAAGGTCTTAGTGAGGTTTTAGACAGGAAAACATACACCAGCAGACCCAGATTTACATTTAAAGTGTTCCATACTGAGGCTAGGGCTACCCCTCTCACACCCAAATTTATGTATACAACTAGAAAGTAGTTGATTGGACAGTGAAGAAGCATGGCAACTATTACTGATATGGTAAGGGGTCTGTTAATGTTTTGAGTCCGTAAGAATGTTTTAAGGGGATGGAAATGTGCCTGAGCAATTAAGTCGGGAATTGAATACTTTATGTAGATCTTGGCCACTGCAGCAATGTTCTCATCCTGACCTAACCATAAAAGGATAGGTTCGATGTTTAGCCACAACAAAGAGATTGGAAATGCAACAGCTAAGAGGAGAAAGAGAGTCTTTCTGTAGGTTTTGGTCATAATTGCCCATCTCTTTGCTCCGTATGCTTGATAGCATATTGGTTCCATCCCCATGGCCAGCCCTTTGAGGACAGAGTACCCTGTTATGTTGGCAAAACTAATTGACAATGAGCCCCCAGATAATGCAATGTCTCCCAGATGTCCCAAGAAGAGCATAGAGATGAAGGACTTTGAATACATTATCAAGCTTGTTATAATGATAGGGCATGCAACTTTGGCCAAAGATGCCAGCTTCTCTGCAACCTGCATTGGAATAATGTATTTAATTGGACAGAGAAATTGTAGATGCTTGAAGTGATGACTGAACAGAGATGGGGCAATTTGTAGCTTGTTTTCAATTACCAAGAAGTTGAGGAAAATGATGATTATGTAGAGTATTTGATTTGTAAGAAACAGATTTAACCTTGAGCACTTACACTGACTTTTAATTTACATATTCTGAGCATAGAAGAGCCTATTTGCAGTCTACCTAATAACTGAGTGCTCGGTGGACTTAAGCTAGATGCATACGCAAGTCTGTATGTGTAGTTAGTAAATGAAAAGCCGAACAATGCGGAAAGGCAATGGAAAAGGGAAAACGTCAAACCTCATGCATGTTTAAAACGCGTAATATCTAAGCATATTTCGGAATATCTCTTCTTAATCATGATAGGATGGGATGAGTTCTATTTGCTCACGGAACACAGTATGGTACATCAGCTTTGTATGAGAAACTGATGCCAGCTGGCATTTTGCATGCTGTACGATCAATTAATTTGTCGCTGTGTAAAAGAAAGTTGTTTCTTTATTCGCCATCTTTATATTCTTAAGACAAATATCATAATGACCGTATATTGATATCTAATGTTATATTAAATTGATTTCTTTTTTTGCAATTTTCTTCTTTGGTAGATATTTGATAGCATTTGCTGAAACTCAAGTTTCCACATTTTGAGTGGTGATAGGAAATAACAGCATGCGTCGATTCAGACCTTGTAATGCAGACATCAACTATTGTATGAAGCTAAAACACGTGAGTCACTGCATGTCGCATCTCTTTTTGTTTGAAAAACTTCTCCAAATTTATCTGTCGTCTTCCTGTTCCTTGCACTCCTTGTCGATCTTATTCTCTTTGGATTTTTTTTAAATGTAGAGTTGTCATTTAATAAACAAAACCAAAATCCATTTTCGGAAAAATAATTGTAGTATACAGTTCATTTTTTTTAGTTTTTTTTTTTTATAATTGAATGCCGAAGCTGGGAAAGTAAATATGTACATGTTTCTTGATAACTGTTAATGCCATGAATCCTGCATCAATCGACTAGCAGGCAGCATGTCCTTGGTGCCTTCTGTCGGCTTCTTTGCTATTTATAATAGTTAAATTATCACGCTAGACTTTCTTGGACTGATTCACAAGCTTGGTGGCTGAAGTCAGATTCATGTGACATTAGAGTTAACCACATCATGTTTCTTGATTAGATTGACTTAAGTACTTCTAAATGCTGCTAGTAACTGAAGAGCTGCAGATGTCAAATCTGTCCCCTTAATTTGATTTGAAAATTTAATGTTATATTGAGTCTACACGTTTATATTCTTGAAATGCTAACTTTGTAGAACTGTTTGGATACAGTATTAGTGAAGCAAAAGAGAAAGCTACTAATGCTTGCATGTTTAAAAATATAAGCTCTAACTTTATAAATTGAGGACCATGGAAAGTTTAAATGTAGTTGAATACCTAGAGAAAGAGATGCGGAGGATGGTTGGTGTAGAGTTAAAATGGAATCACAGATGGAGTCACAGATACAGGGTATACAGTACTAATTGAAACGTAAGGGAAGATTTGTGCTTTCACTCACTTATGAAGCTGTCCAATACTATACATTCATCATCTTCTTTACTGGTACAATTATGTTTTACCATATTTTACCAGGTTAAAGAAATTAAAGAGTAAAATGGAAATTAGTTTGAACTTCTCCTTTCTTAAGTCAAGGAACTGTTAATAAGCTTAGGTATGAGGAACTATGAGTAAGAATGGTTTTGATATAAAGATTATTCATCTGCAATGCTAAGATAATAATAAGCTTAGGTGTGAGGAAATATGAGTAGGAGTGGTTTTGATATAAGGGATCTTCATTTGGAATGCTAAGATAAGTTCAAGTGAATTACATATATTTGCTATGGGTGAATAAGAGGTTAGTAGGCTAGTAGCTTCCATTGAGAATAAATGTAACCAAAACTGTGACAAAGCCTCATACATTATTCGTGTACAGGGCATAAAGATCACTTGGTGCACTTCAGTAGTTGTATGTAACTTTTGGGTTGATATTCAGGAAGACGAAAAAGAAGAATTCAAATTTCTATTACGATACGTGTTTATATTTGTTAGAGCAAACACAGGGGTTTGTAGTTATATACACACACATATATATGTGTGTATGTAATCCATGTCTATCAAGTTTTTGGTAAACATTTTAATTATCTCAGGTTTTAAATGGTACAGAGCCATGTTTCTTGAGGACATCCCATAGTTTCAATATTCATATTTTCGACAAATAAAACTTTGCCGCATTTTCAGATTGCCTAAGTTTTTGCTGCAGTAATTCGTTCATATATTTCTGATTCTGTGTATAACATTTCAAAAGCATTGAACAAATGCTGTAATGAATAAGAAGGCAAATAAGTGGTGATCAATGTACCTGCTTCGACCCATCAAACTTGTGATGGAAGAAACTTTCCCCGTTCCTTACATTATGCTCACTATCGTCTTTTTTGACCTTGACTAAATCATCAACCTTTATCGCCTGAGACTCGCATATAGAGTACATTTTAGGCAGCGGTGGGTTCAGGGAAGCATTCCCCATATCAATGACAAGAGAATAGATAGTCAAATTTGATGCAAGTTAAAAAGAGGGAAATTAGCTTCTTGTGATTTAAATTTGTTTCTGTGTATCATCTATTTAAGCTTTGCAAAAGCTTTGCAGGGGGAGATTTTATTGAGGTTTAGTCTTAGTGTTTTCAAATTGTAATTGTCATCTTCAATAATGCACCGAATTTGGTCTTAGGCAGGCTTCTAAGTGTTTTTGGATGTATTAGTGGAATAGGGATTGATCTCAAGGATATGAAAGCAGGCTTAAAGAAGAACTGCAAGACAGAACTATATTGGATTGTTTAATACAAAAAAATATCCTTGAGGGTTAGTCTAATTACAAAATAACCCAATTATCTTTTAAATTTACAAATACCCCCTTGATATTTGTTTCCATTTTACAAATTGCACCCTCAATTGGGGAGGGGGGGGGGGATATCATTTGTTAAGTAAATACATACTGAAGGGGGTGTTTGTAATACATAAAGGGGGTATGTGAGTTTGAAAGATTCTGAATTTCTTTGTAATTAGGCTAAACTGCAGGGGTAATTTTTGTAATTTACACCAAGTATTATTTACTCTGGATATTTCTTACTGTCACACTGAGTGTGTAAGAGTTCAGCTAAGTCTCGATTGAGGACTTATAACAGACCCTTCTAACATGGTCTTTTTTAGCTAGGGTGAAGGATATATTAATCTGTGATTGCTGACAATATAGAAGACTATGAATTTGTAAAAGATTATGAGAGAAATTTTTGGCATTTTCTTTAAAAAAACAAAATTTATTTGGAATTTCCCTTGTGGCCAATTTAAAGAAAAATGCCAAAGTTCGCTTGGAATTGCCCCTGTAGCCAGTCTATGTTTACAGTTGTGCTTATGGAATTTAGATATATATATTCTGTTCAAGCTTTGTTACTCTTTGCTGTCCCAAAAAAATTGAATTATTCTTTGATCATTGTTGTTGTTCACCATCAGCACAAGGCTATACCATTGTGAACTCATAAAGCCAGAGCACAAAATGAAATATAATCTTATATTTTGATACGACTACAATAGCACTACTTCGAGTGTGTGCAAACTCCCAAAGAAAATTGAAGAAGAAAATGGATAATCACCTATTCGAGTCAGTGTAACTCCAAAGAGAATAGAAGAAAATGAGATTACAGATCATTCCATGCCTTTCTCTGCGTTGCCAAACTGATTATAAAGAAGGAGAAATGGGTGGGCCTATTCTTTATGGGCTTGAGCATTCACTAGGGCTCCCTTCTTGTGTTGGGCCGTATCATTCTTCCCTCCTTCTGAACCACCTTGTCCTCAAGGTGGAACTTCGAGTGCACCCTTCCGCCCGGATCAAATATTAAAATAATTTTAGCCAAGCTCATGGTTGCTGAAATGACAGTAACCATAGAATAAAATTTGTCTCTGTTGATCAACATTTTATTCTTGGCATGAACAAGTGTAGCTTTGTATTGATACAGCATTATGTTAGGAGGCTTCCATCTATAAGGTGTTTGATTGGTTAAGAAATAGCTTGTGTCACTCCATCTAGAATTATTCTTCATAACTTTCCAAATTTCCATTGCGAACACTGAATCAAGTGTTCTTGCCCAAAACTGAATAATAGAAATAAAATTCCACACTCTCAAGGCTTGGTCTCCAAAGTTGAGCTTAGGCAGTAGATATGAAGCTCTAGTTCTTTGGCCCATGTGAAGTGTATTAACAATATTCTCTTGCATTTGTTTCAGAATTGGCTTACTCATCTTGTATCCTCCTCCGCCTTTTTTCACCAAACCATCAATTGATAAGTCAAAACACTTACTGTCAAGCCACATGTCTCTTTCAAGCATTTCATCAAACACCTTCAAAGTTTCACCCAAATCCCAAATGTTATATCCAGCAACCTCCAATTGAAATTTCTGTACAAATGTCTTTGGCTTTTCACTTTTCATTTCCAGATTGTAATCATCCACAACAGGATCATGACTTAAATTTCTTGTTTCCTTTTTTATCCCCATAAGCTCAGCGTTATTATCCACATTTACTGTCATACACTTCTTATTTATTGAATTCGGCATTTCATCGAACAGGTTTTGTTCGTCCAGCACGGCTACCTTTGCTTCAGTCTTGGAGGATCCCTCTAACTCCACTATCAGCTCTTCATCACCTTCATCTTCATTTTCGATCCACACTAGAATTTTCCTTGGACATTTGTGCATCAACGTCAAGTCTCCATCACAACCCAAGCACAAGTAATTCTCCCATCTATAGTGATACTCGGCCCTGGACAACCGACGAACGGGCAACGATTGCAACATCATTTCTTCCATTTGTAATACTCTCAATGAAAGCACCAATTGATACGACTACAATAGCACTACTTCGAGTGTGTGCAAACTCCCAAAGAAAATTGAAGAAGAAAATGGATAATCACCTATTCGAGTCAGTGTAACTCCAAAGAGAATAGAAGAAAATGAGATTACAGATCATTCCATGCCTTTCTCTGCGTTGCCAAACTGATTATAAAGAAGGAGAAATGGGTGGGCCTATTCTTTATGGGCTTGAGCATTCACTAGGGCTCCCTTCTTGTGTTGGGCCGTATCATATTTATAGGATAAGATAAACCTTGGCCATTGCATTTAAGTATTTATGTTAATTCTATTTACATGTGGTTTGACAAGATTGCTGTAACTCATATATTGTGCACTTAATCTGCTCTAATAAGTCTCTGTGTGGGTGTTATTATATTTCAGTGATTTGGTACCTTATGGTTGTGTTGGCCAATACAAATTCTTTCTGGTATAAATAGTGTTTAGTAATATTGATTATGGGGCTCGCAACTTGGTTCTTTTGGTTCTGATGAATGATTTCCAGTTTCAAATTAAATACATAATCTGATGATACCTTTTCTGTGCGGTTGCTCTTTGTTATTTCTTGCTACTTCTTTATCAAAATTTCGTATGCTTTTCAGTCACGGTCTTAGAGTAGGTACTGTTGCACCTAGAGATGGCAAAATTGGTCCGTCCCGACACAGAAACAGCCTGACCAAAATACACGTGTTGGGTTGGGCTACAAAAATTGTGGGTCCGATGAAATTTTGGGCCGGTCAACCTAGCTTTTTTATGACTTGGCCCACTTGCCATCTTGGTCCCATTTCGACCCAACTCATCTCTAGTTGTCAGACTATCTTTATGGAAAAAATACTTATAAGTGTAAAAAATAATACTTTTAATTGTAAACAAGTTTTATCATTTAGGGATCATTACAAAAATTCTCCTGAGGTTTGGGCTAATTACATAAAAAAGTTAGAGATTTTTAAAATTGCAAAAAATCACTTGAGGTTTGATTTCTTTTTATATTTTCTTCTTCCCAAGAAAAAATCATTTCAAAAACTCCTGACATTTATAAAAATATTACATTTACCCCCATAAGTTTAAGATAGAATCAAACTTGATGGTTTTTTTTTTTGTAATTTTGAACATTTTTTTTTTGTAATTAGCCTAAACCTCAAGGGTGTTTTTGTAATTATCCCTGTCATTTATTTAACAGGTTGAAGTAGAATGATTTTTTAAAACTCGCAAGATTATAGCTGGTTCGGATATTGGAATTAAATGTGATAAGAGAAGAACTATCTCTTTCATTTGTTTAGTTATAAAGAGAAATATATAAATAGTCTTTAAAGAATTAAATCCTATTCTCACATTTCGAAAAATCGTAATAAAAATAGAAGAGAAAACAAAGTTTTGGACTCGTAAGTAGAGATTGCAATTGTGCAAGTTTGCCGCATCTTGAGATCGGGTCCGGCCCACCAAAAATTTTAATAGCTAAGACTTAATCCAGTTCTAACTTGACTAGTTGGACTCATTAAATCCATTTTATAATGTTAAAAAATTATATCAATAGGACTTTATATTTTGTAGAAAATAAATCACATAAATATATGCACATTTATTGAAATTTTAAAAAGGTTGAAGTTTACGGGTCAGCAAATGAGCAAGTCTGAAAATAAAAAATTAAGATTCGTCCGGAACTGATTTATATATTTTAAAACAATCATGGGCTACATGTTTTTCGGATTGACTTAGGACCTGATATTTTCTGTTATGGTTCTTTTTCCCCCTAAAAATTCTGCCCACCATTACAGGTACTTGATCTTGGACCTCGTTATTGCGGTTTGGCCCATTGCGAGTAATATCCGTGATCACTGGACTAAATATTTTCTGTCATGGTTACACCTTTTTTAATTTATGATTTTATTAATCAAGCCAGAGAAAGTCAATAATACTCCTAAAATTGAGCTGATCCAATGTGTATTGGAGAATATATAATTATATATATTTATAACAAATAACAAAGGCTACTGTGGAAAACAAAAAGGCTACAAAAAGCGGAAAAAAGTGGAATCCAGAGCAACATACATGATTACATGCCAAAAGGCCAAATAAATGGAGTATAAATAAATTGAATGAAGCCGAAACATTTCAACTCAAGTTATTTATATTTTATTAAGCTTTAAAATTAATTTAATAATTAAATTAGATTTGAGCGAATATTAACTGACTCGAATACGAAATGAGCTACTCAAATTTGATATTTACATATATTTATTTTTCTACTGAAACCATATGTATTTGTAAGCTTGATTTATTTAATTTAAGAATCAGAATAAAGCGAAATTTTAACTATCGTCTCAAATACCGAATAATTTAAGATGAAATTAGAAAGCTGACCATTTATTTAGTGCATAACAAATCGATCAATTAGAAATTAAAGTAACTAAAAAACTAGCAAAACCACTATAAAGGGTGAATTTTAGAATTTACTTTCATTTTTCCAATTTTAACTGTCAGCATCACCCTCCTTTCATCTCTTTTCATATCTCCCCCTCTTCAGAAGCTTCCAGCAAAATCAGCTATGGCTCTCCGAACCCTAGTTACCAGAAAAACCCTAAGAACATTGCCTCTGGGATTCCGAGGACTGCAGACGTTCTCGCTTCCCGATCTTCCCTACGATTATGGAGCTCTCGAGCCCGCCATTAGCGGCGACATCATGCAGATTCACCACCAGAAGCATCACCAGGCTTACATAACTAATTACAATAAAGCCCTTGAGCAGCTCGATGGTGCCATTGCCAAGGGGGATGCCTCCACCGTTGTGAAGCTGCAGAGCGCTATCAAATTCAATGGCGGAGGTTCTGAACGATTTTTTTTCTTTTTTTGTTGCGCTGTTAATTTTGGTTCATTTCTGTTTTGGTGGGACTTAGTTTGAGATTTTTTTTGCCTATAGTTTTGGAAATGACTGGGTTTCTTTTAGTGGAATGACATCGGCACCTTCAAATTGGGGAGTGGCAAATTAAGTTCATGCTAAAAGATATATCCATGGAGGATTTATGAGATGCTTAGAGAACAGTGCAATTTTGGATATTTTGTTTTGCTTTCCCGACTTGAGTTTTGAAGTATCTAAACAATGTCAAAAACGGATATGCATTTTTTTCAGAGGGTTTTAATTTGTATCGTGAAAGGCTCAGTCTTAGTCGTCGGCATGGCTAAAACATAATGTCTGCTATTGGAGTATTTTGCGTTCCTTTTGGTGGAATTGCTTTGCTAAAACATATAAGTTTGTTTGGGTTCTTACTTGGGTTTTCTTTTGGTGATCCTCTGAAATTTTACATAGACTAGCATTCATAACAATTTATATGCCATCTTGCTTACCACACCAATCTTTTATAGGTCATGTTAATCACTCAATTTTCTGGAAGAATCTTGTGCCTGTTCGTGTAAGTTTTTTATCCTAGATAATCATTATTTGTGGTCTATTAGTTGACATTGGGGAACTTTTCTTGAAAATGCGAAAACCTCTTTGCAGGAAGGTGGTGGTGAGCCTCCCAAGGGTTCTTTAGGTTGGGCTATTGACAATCACTTTGGCTCCATAGATGCATTAATACAGAAGATGAATGCAGAAGGTGCAGCTTTGCAGGGTTCTGGATGGGTGGTAAGAGTGTTGTATTGTTGCTATTATCTTGTTTTGTCTGTAATGGATGTTCGCGGAGTATGCTTCTCAATCATTAGTCTCCTGTTAATGCCATGCATTTTACTTTCCAATATTTCCAGTGGCTTGGTGTGGACAAAGAATTGAAGCGCCTGGTGGTTGAGACCACTGCAAATCAGGTAAATAATGTGGTGTTTACCGTCAATGGCGCCTTGGATTCAGGATTTGCTGCTTAATGTGGAGCCTGTTTTACTCCTTGAAGATTTTGGGTTTCAAAATTTAACTGCTCAATGTGGTGTCTGCTTTACTCTTGAATATATTGCGGTACATATTTTGACTGCTTAGTGTCGAGTCTGCTTTATTCTTTGAAAATATTGTTCTTAGCATGGATCTGATATTACTGGCTAAATTAGGAAATTGTATGTTATATAACATGCATGTGAAAGCCTCAACAACTTGAGGGTAATGATGTTGGCTTCTCATGCAAAGATTGGCACAGATTCAGAATTTTACTTTGATGTGTCCCTTATCTATATTTTTGGTTCATAGTGTTTAGCCTTTCATCACTTCTAAGTGAATGTCGGCTTTTGAAATATCTGAGAATCAGGAGATCGAGATCTCTGCAAGAAAATGAATGACGACCTTTTATATGTTGCCCTAGAGTAAACTACTGTGCAATTTCTCCAAGAGAGGGTGAGAAAATTTAGTTATGCCTTGGTAGTCATGCACTTATGATGTGATTTGAGAAAATTTATATTCAATTTCTGGATGTTTATAAGATAATTAAGGTGGTTCGTGTTTGTAAATTATTTCTTAAAAGATCAAGATGAAAGCTGTTCTGATTACGTACTCTATCCTTTATTATCCATCTTGTGTTGCAGGATCCACTGGTTACTAAAGGACCAAGTTTGGTTCCATTGCTTGGTATTGATGTCTGGGAGCATGCATACTATTTGCAGGTACTTCTTTACCCTAAACTTGGCTAAATACAATAAACCTAATCTTTCTTAGGAGCATAATAGATGCATAATCAAGCTTGTTCCTGCTGCTAGTCGTTAGTTATAGGGGGTGGCAACAATGGTTCTGCAGAAGTCACGATGGCAAAAGATTCCCGTAATTTTCAGAAAACTAACGATTACAGTCCTTTCGTTGCCAAAAATTGGAAAATTTGCAGGAAAAATCCATGTCTTCATTTCCGTCCAAACTCACTGACGTAGAAACAAACCAATTTCTCTTATCTGGACATCCTCTATGTGAGGTTTTTTTCCTGAGTTGTTGCCCAATCAAAATGTCAACTCACTTGGAGGATATCTGCATAAGCGAAATTGATTTCAATGTCTGCGGGTTTGGCCGGAAATGTGACCACTTGATTTTTTCTGGCAAAATTTTCAATTTTGGGCAACCAAAGGAGTAAATCTAGAGTTTTTTTTTTTTTTTTTAAATTATGGGGCTCTTTTGCGAATCGTGATTTCCCCAGAACCATTATTGCCAGTTGCCACCCTCTACTGCTACATGACTACAATTGCAATTTAGCCGGAAAAGAATAGGGAATGATTATGATATCTTTCAATCTATGTAAACATGATAAAGTTCTTTCTTTTTTTCCATTTTCCATCGCGATTAATTTTATTGTTTCTTCCTTTTCTATTTTTACCTTTTACATGTGTACATTTCCCTTCTTGGGCATTCAGGAGTCCACAAACATTCTGTGCGTGCATTTGTAATGGGTTCTAGTTCAAATGGCTCTGCATTAATTCATTGGTTTTTTTTGAGCTCATCGATATTGTGAGTTTTAACATTACTGATGCAGTTTTCTGTTTGTTGGTGCAGTACAAAAATGTGAGACCAGATTACCTTAAGAATATATGGAAGGTCATAAACTGGAAATATGCTAGCGAAGTTTTCGAAAAAGAGTGCCCTTGATTGGGCAAACTTGTCTTGTTAGAATGGTTGTTTTGAATGCCATAGTAGTTCTGTCTATATACTTGTGACAAGAGAGAAATAAATTTGTGTGGGCATAAACAAGCAACCCGTTTTTATTAATTTATGGTCGGCCTACTGGTATCCATCGACCTTTAAGCTTGACATACTTGGTGCCCAAAAACATTTCGACATGTTTATTGAAATTCGAATTTTCCTATAATTTTATACCATGCTGCACTTGTTGATCTGATATTTGCTTTCTGTTTGAGTTGTGTATTACATAGCAGCAGAAAGCCAACACGTAAAACATATTAACAATTCAATTTGCTGTAGCACAATTTTGGCTCCTCAACTTTGTGTAGCAAGTAATGAGATCATAGACTGTATATATCATGATCCATCTGCATACTCTACTGTGCTGTCCCCTCTGGTTCAAATACTGCTTTGACCATGGGATGATTAATCGTTGACCTGGGTCGAGGGGTTCGACCCTGGGACCAGTGGTTAACCAACTGTTCTAAGTGCTTGTCTCTCTCGCCAAAATCATTACCAAAATGAAAAATATTGAAACAAAAAGAATAACAAAAATCAAGGGCCGTGGAACTTCTGGGTGATTGACCCAACCTTAATTTTTCTAATCTGTTGAGTCGAGGGTCAGAATTGTGGGCAGTCTAATTTATCTTGTTGTATCCGAGTGGCAACAATCAATAGGCGAGAGAGTTTGCCATCACTAAAAATAAGTGATTCTTTAGTTTCTAAATGAAAAAAATATGTGTAAGTGTTTGCAAATGACAACTTTTGTTTTTGCTTACTATTCATTTAATCAACATTTAAAAAAGTTAACGGTGTGGTGCTTTTGATTTTTGGAAAGTGCTTTTGGTATTTGTGTAAATAAGAAGTTAGATTTTTTGAGATTCTCAATTCATGTGTTATTGTTTATGGAAGAAATGAAAAAAATTCAGAGAAAATCTCATTTGTGTTCAAAATTAACTCATTTTTCTCGTCTCTCTGTTCTCCTCGTCAAAGGAGTTTGTCAACCTTAGGGTTTTGAGTTAGGGCTTTCCTGTTCGTCTCCCTTATGACGACGGTTACGTTCGGTGCCAACACCGTTCACCTTCCCGTTTCTCTCTTTCCCTCACATAGTTTTTTTTCTGATTCTCCTTATATTTATCTATGTCTATTTCTCGGTTTAGGTTTTCCCTTCCAGGCTAGGGTTTTTCGTTTTTCTTTTTTCTTTCTACCTTTTCGTTTTTTCTCTTCGTCTGTTTTTCTCTTCTTTTGTCGCAAGGGTTTTACGTTTTCTCTCGTTTGTTTAGATTGGTAATAGTTGTTTTGTTTGTTTTGATTTTCGTTGTTCTCAGGTTGATCGATCACAGGTTCTGATAGTGTCTAGGTGGGCAAAGGCTTTTTGAAGGTCGTGGTTATGGAGGAACTAACGAATAGAGAAGGGGAAATTATCGATCTTGATGATGGTGACGTTCAGAACCATGAAGGCAATACGGTAACCTCATACTGCCTTGTGGGGAAGCTTTTCACTGATAAATCTTGGAAAGCTTTCTACCTCATGTATATTATGAAGGCGTGGAAACCTAAAGGGCCGATTATGGCCACGGAATGGGGGAGAGACCTTATTATTTTTCGGTTTGACAAGTAGGAAGATAGGGAATAGGTGTTGGCCAATCAACCGTGGCATTACGATGAAGGATTGTTCGCGATTAGAAAGATTGACGAGAACGAACAACCATCAACGATACAGATTACGAAATCATTATTTTGGGTTCGATCATATGACGTCCCTGTAGCATGCATGAATGAAAATAAGGCTAGAAGTTTGGCAAAATAGATGGGAGAGCTTGAGCAATTGGATCAGACCAGTGAGGGACTTTTTGGCAAATTTCTACGCTTCAAAGCATCGATTGATATTTCAAAGCCATTAATCTGAGCCCTCACGATCCGGGTTAAAGGCAATCAATTGGTTATTCCGCTCAAATATGAATTTCTCCCGACATACTGTTATTGCTGCGACATTATATGGCACTTCTTCAGAAATTGTGAACATTACAATTGTAATGAATGCCAAGACACATCGACCATGAAATATGGGCCATGGCTTAAGGCATCTCCGCTCAAACGTGACACGACGACAAAAGAACCCTTTGGTAAACCCAAATACAATACAACTCGTAATCTGTTTGGGATCGATAAATTCGAATACTCTAAATCCTCTTCCCACAACAACCCATCCCGTTCCCTAATCCAACTTACTGATCAACCCAACCCCCTCAAACAAGTAGCCTTAGCATGGTCAACAAAAAAAACCAATAACCCCGATGGTGAAGAAGTCGATTCCCCGACAAATAATACCATTCATCACTCGTTGGAAGCTTTGTCTATCTCGTCTAACCCCCAAAACACCACCAAAAAATCCAATAGCCTTGCTATATCCCATAAAGCTCATCAACAAATATCTCAACCTGCTAATCACAATTCATTAACCCCCACCGAAGTTTCGCCCGAAAACATTATACCCCACCCATCCACATCTCAACTTTTGGTTCCCTTAAACTCCTGCACGCCCAACTACATATAACAACCACTACTCCAACCAATGACCACAACCTGCCAACATCTCGAGACCCCACCCAAAAATTCATCCCCAAGTCAAAAAATCCAAACACATCACCCACCAAGCCTCCACCTGACACCCAACCTAGCAACCCTTAAACACTCGAAATTCTTCCTTAGACAACAAAACCGAACCCACCCAAAAACCTAAAAATGCTTGGACTCAAATTAAGCTTCGAAAACCAACCAAAAAAACCACCTCTTGTTCTAGTATCCCGTTAAAACGCCCCAACCCACATAGTCAGTTGGTCCCTACAGACTCGGAGAATGAAAGTAACAAGCGAGCCCGAGAATTCGGATTGTTTGATGCCCCATCTTCTTTCACTCTATTGGCGGAGGTTGCAACGAAGCAACCCCGCCGGTCCCAATGAGTTGCTTAAGTTGGAACTGTCGGGGGCTTGGGAACCTTCTGACAGTTCGAGTGCTTAAACGTCTTATATCTGAGAAAGATCCCAGTTTTGTTTTTCTTATGGAAACAAAACTTGTTTCAGTGGAAGTAGAAAAAATTTGTCAGGATATGAACTATGTGGGTATTCATGTGGTAGATTGTGATTTGACTTCTGGCAGCCCACGGGGGGCCTATGCCTCATGTGGAAGGGTGACTACACTTTCAAACTACGGTCATATTCGGTACACCATATAGACGGGATGATTAATGACGGGGATAAAGAATGGCATTTTCTGGAAATTTATGGTTGGCCAGTGGAGGGTTATAAACACCTCACGTGGGAGCTTATTGGTAATTTGGCTAGGAGCATGAAATCTCAGTGGCTTTGTGTGGGGAACTTCAACGAAATTCTTTACACGTTTGAGAAAATTGGGGGCAGACAAAAAGACACGAAAAAGATGTTGGGGTTTCACAATGCGATCCTACAAGCTCAGCTGGAAGATTTAGGCTTTGAAGGGTACATATACACGTGGACAAATGGGCAAAAAGGAGAAGAAACTATCCAAGAGAGACTTGATAGATGCCTGGCAAACCAAGAATGGGTCGACCTTTTTTCGAACTACCAAGTTTACCATCTAAATCGGGTAGCGTCCCGGCTAAGCGGACAGTTAGAACCGAGCGGGCGCAAAAAGAAAAAAAAATCAGATTTGAAGCGTTGTGGCTACAGGATGAATCTTGTTAAAAGGCTATGCGGCAGGGCTGGAATGAAGGAACCCTCCATGGGCATTCAGGGGCTTAGAAGGAAAATTGAAATTTGTGGGCTTGAATTGCAAAGATGGGAACGATCTCATTTCGGCAATGTTGGCTCACAACTGAAGAAATGTGAGGAAAAAAAAAGCTTCGAATCCGATATCACACCCGAATATTGTTGTGGAGAGACATAAACTTGAAGGGGAGCTACATGAGCTTCATATCAAATAGGAAAAAATGTGGCACCAAAGGGCTCGCACAAATTGGATTAAAGATGGGGACCGAAACACGGCTTTCTTCCATAAAACTGCGAATGAAAGAAAAGCGAGAAATTCAGTTGATCGTATCAAAAATTCTGAAGGAAATTGGGTTGAGGGGCAAAGGAAGTAACAACAGTCTTTGAAGAATATTTCAAGACGATTTTCTCAGCCGAACCCCACCTAGACATGGAGGGACCTTTGGGCGCAGTCGACTTGAGAATGATGGATGAAATGAATGACACGATGTGCCGACCTTTTCAAGCTGATGAAATTGTGGCAGTCCTGGCGCAAATACATCCTACCAAATCCCCGGGCCCTGATGGTATGCCTGCTTTTTTTATCAGAAATTTTGGTCTTTTATTAAATCAGATGTCCTTGATGTTATCTTTAATATTCTCAATGGCAGTGAGAGTCCTCAGTCCATTAATCATACCTTCATTATTCTCATCCCAAAAAAAGAAAAAAAAGCGGAATTGGTTATGAAGTTTCGGCCTATTAGCTTGTGCAATGTCATTTTTAAAATCATTACTAAGACTATTGCTAATAGGCTTAAATTAGTCCTTCCCTCCCTCATTCACCATACGCAATCTGCTTTTGTCCCGGGTGGCCTTATTACGGATAATGCATCATTGGCTTTTGAGATTTTCCATTGCATAAAAAAATAATACGACTAAAAAACGTGGGTCATTTGCGTTTAAATTGGATATGTCTAAAGCCTATGACAGAGTCAAATGGCCTTTCTTACGAGGTGTTATGTTACGTCTGGGTATTAATACGTCATTTGTTAACCTTGTTATGAAATGTGTTATTTCGGTCTCCTTTTCTACGCTTGTTAATGGCCAACCTGGCACTATTTTTCCCCCTCCCGTGGGCTCAGACAAGAAGACCCGCTATCCCCGTATCTGTTTCTTTTTTGTGCAGAGGCTTTTTCCTCTTTAATCCGGAAAATAGAAATGGGAGGACGCTTACATGGAATTCGAATATGTAGACGGGCGCCAGAAGTCTCTCATTTATTTTTTGTTGGGAAATTTATTGTTTAGATTTTGATGAATGCCATGTAAAAACTTAGACTAGACAGTTGGCACCCCATTTTTGTTGTAATTCTTATTGTAATAGATAGGGATGAATAAGTTGAGTCAAGTTAGCTATGCCTGGAAAAACAAGAAGTCAACTGAAGATGTGAAGAGAAGACTCATTGAAGAATCGAGTATGGCCAAGAAACCGGACCAAGGACTCGATCAAGGAGTATCGATCGTGAGACAATTGTGAGAAGAGTCGATTAAATCAACCCAAGAAGCCAAGTCAAGTTGAAGTGACAGATGAGTCTTTCAATCATTGGAGCGACTCAAGTCATCCGGGAAAAGGCAAACAGAAAGCAAAGAGGAGTTAATCGAAAAGAATCCGTTGCACAAAAGTCAAGAACATTACTTAAATAAGTAATACTTCCATGCTTTGCCATGTCTTAAAGTGCTCGATCCCCGAAGCGTGCAAAAGGAATAAACCAATGGGAAGATCGCACCTCATGTCGAACCGAAAAGTGGGACATTTATTTAATACGAGGAAAGGTCTACATCTCAAGATTGAAGACCAAGAGAAGATAATAGCCAACGAAACAAGTGACTTTTGAAAATCGGCTATCTCTTCAACGGCGATTTTTGAAAGTTCACTATAAAAGGCCGAGGAATCACTTTGAGAAAAGGTTACCTTGATTACCGAACAACGAACAAACAAACATTATTCACTCAGAACCTGCAAAATATTCTCAAAATATTCAAGCAAAATCCTCAAGCCTAAATCTCGAAGAAATCGATCCAACACTAAGTCGTGAAGGAAAGACAACTTCAAACTGTTGAAGAGGAAACTTTGGAGGATTGTAGGAAGGTTCAAGGTCGAACCAATCTCAAGTTATTGGAGGGCTTCGTGATCAAATCCAAGAAGCTTGAGAAAGTGAGTCAAGTAGCAAGGCAAATGCCACGTGAAAAAGCCGAGCCGGACGAGAAGCCACCGAGTGATCAAGACAAAAAGCCCCCCGCAGCGCAAAGAAGAAGAAAGCCGCCCTGCGGCCAAGAAAGAAGAAAGTTGCCCCCGCAACAAAGACAAAAGATGCACTCCCGCCCTGCGCAGCCTCGAGTCACCGCCCGAGCGACCATGTCTCCCGCCCACGCAAAATGAGGTGGAGAAGGAAGCCCTAATACCCTCTCCGACCATCAAAAGAAGAGGATTGCCAAGCCAAGAAAGACGACTCCTCGGTCAAAGAAAGATGCATCGGCCCCGCCGCCAAGAATCTGAGGAAGAAGTATCCGAACCAGGCTTCCTCTGGTAAGGACAAAAAGACGAAGAAGAATCACCAAGCTCCGGAGCTTGAGAAGACAGTCCGCCCACTCACCGAGAAAATATCGAGATCTGAAGAAGTGCGGTCTCGGAAGTTGTTGTTGAAAAAGCCCAAATCTGGCTGAGGGACGATCAACAGAGGCAAATAAAAGACCACCAAATGGATAGAACAATTGAGAAGAAGAAGAAAGAAAGACAAAGGCAGAGAATCTCCTAATGAGAGAGTTGTGTCTCCACCCCCCGATCTTCTTGAAGGTGAAGAAAAATGAGGGTATGCTACCTTCCATTCCTTAAAAGGAAGGACAAGAATAAAATGATGATGATGATGATGTCATCATGTATTCACCTGTATATCCAGATATTCAGCGCCGTCTGCGTGAATGGAGGGCATGGAAGCTAAGCAACTCTAGGGTACAGTTCGAACGCCCTGAGTTTATAGAAGAGAAATAGGAGTTAATGCAATTCCTAGGGATTACCACTGCAAGACAGGCTCATGATGAGGAAAATTGCATGGACATCCTCCGTATCATAAAGGCGGACGAGAAAGACAAAGCTGAAGAGCAAACCCATGCACTGGAGAAAGCAAACATATGTCCTTTCACTGGGACTCTAGACCACTCTCATCCTCATTTTGATATGTTCTCCGACAGTGATGAAGACATGGATCCTGCTGCTGCAAAGGAGAAGTCGAATATGCAGCAAGCCATGCAGGAATCTAAATTGTTGCATGAGCAACAGCTGAGGGAAGGACCATGAGAGTCTTCTAAATCTCAGCTGGAGATTGATCCGTTGGGAGTGGTACAACAGATTGCCACAGTTATTGTTGTAACCACTTCCCCAGTTCACTCAGAGGACGGATCCAAGGGACATGGCGATGACACTGGGAATTTGGGCACCCAAGTTGAGCCAACCCCTGGCGAAGGTGTCTTACCACCTGCCCCCACTAACAACACTCAATGGAAACAATGAGTCTGAGCAGAGTGACCCCACCATCAGTCATTCAGCTGGTGCGCCAGCTGAGGGGGAAACTCACTCCACTGCAACTAGGTCGGAGGATGTTGCGGATGACTCCACAATGAAGGAAGGAGGCGAAGTGGAGAAAGAGAAAGAAAAAGAACAACAACAAGTTGCCAATGACGAAGCTCGGACAGTTGAGTCTGTCCCAGCTGAAGTGCCAACAGCTTTGCAGGCTGAGGACACTACTAATGCAAATCGTCACGGATGGAAATGTCCCTGAGTTAACACTGGGCAATCGAAAGTGCAATCCAAGGGGTTGAGACTCCTTCGGATGCCATGGTCCAAGACCCTAAGATAGTTGTGTCTGTCGAAGGGAATGTAGAAGGCCTTTCTGCAGTTGAGACTGCTAAAGGTATTGAAGGCCCAAGGGAGGTTGAGACTTCCCTGGGTAAAGAGAAAGAAACACAGAACATCCCTCCTGTTCACATTGAAGAATCCGAGAAGGAGATTAGTGCACTTCATGATTCCCAAGACAACCCTGATATATCATTTCTGGGATCTGAAGATGAAGCTGAGTCCACCCCCATTTCACATCCCAAGGACCCAGCTGAGGATGTTCTTCCGCAGACGAGTCAGCCAAGCTTCAAAGCTGCTCGTCAAACATTCAACTTTGATGATGAACCAAGCCCCCAGGTTCCATCATCATCCAATGACGCTTATTGTTGATACAACGAGACCGATCCTACTCAATTGGAAAATCCTATCGAGACCGACAAAAGTCGCTAAGACATACCGAGGCTCGCGGTAAGGGCAAACAACATTCAACTGCCCTAGCTGCCACAACTTCAACTGTGCAGGCTACCAAAGCTGCAGCAGAAACGACCTCTCGTACGATTTCACATGTACGAGATGATGCATTTGAAGAGACCTTCCCATTTTCACTCGAACTACCTGCACTAGACGAAAAAACTGCAAAAGAACAGAAAAAGTACTCTGCATGAGAATAACCAATCATCCCTACTGACTCCATTGTACCAACAGAATTCGATTTCGACGTTGAATGGCCGCCAGCTGAATCGGAAGTGACAGCTGAAATCCGTGAAGTCTTCAAGAAAATCTGCAGAGATATAGAGAGGATCGAACGACATCAGGCCTCATTGTACATGCGGCTGGACAATCGAGATGCTACCCTCACAGCCGACTTAAGAGGGATAGTGATAAGAATCAGGGAGTGGTGTCAGCAACAATCTGCAATGCGACTCGAACAAGTTCGTTACTTCAAGGCACTCTATAACAAGATGCTTGTTTGGAGCGCAGACAATGCTGACATGAAGTAGAGAATGCAGGAGTACATTGAGAGGTTACATGCCTCTCACAAAACCGAAATGGAGCTGCTGCTGGAGTTTTAGAAGAAAGAAATTTTACGACTTGAGGAGACTATGAATGCCAAATCCAGCCTCTTCATGGCTGAAATGAAACTGGTTACAGCTGAATCGAAGGCCACTCGTTAATTTAATTTCAGACACAGCCTATGCCGCAGCAGACTCAAGCGAGACCAAATATCATCGCCGCCTGATTTCATGCTTGTAGGCATGTTTCCTGGAGTTCCTCTCTCATTTGATGATGCCAAAAAAGGGGAAAAGGAATACTTGAAGATGTTGAAGGAGACGGCTGTGGAGAAAGGTGAAAAGGAGACGGCTGCTGTAGAGAAGAAAGAGATAGCAGTTGAAAAGAGGAAGGAGAAGGGAAAAGGTCAAAAGATGTGACCTTAGTGCTTGCTTTGAAACCCTCAAAGAAGGTCGTCATGTCACAAATAGCATAATCAAAGAACGCCAATGACTCTGCCGCTCCATCACTCTTCTGTGCCTATGTCTCATAAGAAAAAGATTGTAGAAACAGAGATGGAAGAGTTCGACAACAGAACGGATGTCCCTGTTGAAGAAATGTTGAAACAATTTGGAGGCATTCCGACAGGTAAATATACAGATGCCATTCCAGATGACGGACAAGAGCCAAGATCTGTTGAAGAATTCAAAACGCTCGAATCCGAAGGATACTTCAAAAACATGTCCATAGCCCAAGCCTGGGATTTGTACTGGGAGAAAGGTCTGAAGATATGTGAAGAAGTTGATAGGCAACAGACTACTAGCAGCCATTCAGCTGGTAAGAAGAAGACCCCAGTTCAATATACGCCCAGAGGAGGAGAAAGTAGTGGTGGAGGAAGAGGTTTTCGACCTAGACTTTTGCCCAAAAATATTGAATATGTAGATCCGTGGCAAGAAAGGAAAGACCTTCAATGATATGATGCTATAGCCAATCTGGAAGTGGAGAGAGGAAAAATGTTGAATATGTCAAAAGAAATGAAGAAGAAAATCGAAGACAAACACAACTGTGGAAAGAGAGACAAGAAAGAAAAAGGAAAGATGAAGCTGCCAAGAGAGCCTACGAGAACAAGAAGGCAGTGAAGAAGAAAAAGAATAGAAAGAGAGTCGACGAAGACAGAGTCAAGAAGAAAAGAAGGAGACAAATAAGACGATGAAGTGTTGCTGCCAACCCCTTCATGTATTTTACTTTTGTAAATACATATGTATGTAAGTCTTATGTACATTTAATGAAAAATCTGTATTTTGCGTAGATATAAGTATGCTCTGATTGCTATGATACACATTGTAAACAGCTGTGTAAAGAACAAGAATGATATGATCAATAAAATGATCTATTCAACACATACATTATTTGTTTCTGCATTGTCTGTATGTATCTCTGATGTTTACATTTTATTTTAATCTCGTTAAGTTTTGGCATCATCAAAAAGGGGGAAATTCTTGGGAAATTTATTGTTTAGATTTTGATGAATGCCATGTAAAAACTTAGACTAGAAAGTTGGCACCCCATTTTTCTTGTAATTCTTATTATAATAGATAGAAATTTGAATAAGTTTGAGTCAAGTCAGCTATGCCTGGAAGAACAAGAAGTCAACTGGAGATATGAAGAGAAGACTCCGCTGAAGAACAGCTGAGTATGGCCAAGAAACCAGACCAAGGACTCGACTGAAGGAGGATCGGCTGTGAGAAGAGTCAGTTAAATCAACCCAAGAAGCCAAGTCAAGTTGAAGTGACAGATGAGTCTTTCAATCATTGGAGCAGACTCAAGTCACCTGGGGAAAAGGCAGCTGCAAAGAGGAGTTAACTGAAAAGAATCCGTTGCACAAAAGTCAAGAACATTACTTAAATAAGTAATACTTTCATGATGCCATGTCTTAAAGTGCTCAGTCCTAGAAGCGTGCAAAAGTAATAAACCAATGGGAAACACTGCACCTCGTGTCAGAACCTGAAAAGCTGGACATTCATTTAATACGAGGAAAGGTCTATATCTCAAGATTGAAGACCAAGAGAATACAAGCCAACGAACACAAGTGACTTTTGAAAATCAGCCTATCTCTTCAACGGGCAGATTTTTGAAAGTTCACTATAAAAGGCTGAGGAATCACTTTGAGAAAAGGTTACCTTGATTACCTGAACAACGAACAAACAAGCATTATTCACTCTATAACCTGCAAAATATTCTCAAAATATTCAAGCAAAATCCTCAAGTCTAAATCTCGAAGTATATCGATCCAACACTAAGCTGTGAAGGAAAGACAACTTCAAACTGTTGAAGAGAAAACTTTTGAAGAATCAAAAGGGGTCTACTTTCCAAGGAGGATTGTATGAAGGTTCAAGGTCGAACCAATCTCAAGTTATTGGAGGGCTTCGTGATCAAATCCAAGAAGCTTGAGAAAGTGAGCTGAAGTAGCAAGGCAGCCGCCCTATGAAGAAGTTGAGTCGGACGAGAAGCCAGCTAAGTGATCAAGGCATCCCCCGACTGAGTCCCAAAGGAGCAAGTCAATTGTGTGACCAAGACTTGTATCTGGACTGATAACCACTTTGTAAATCGATCATTACCTAGTGGATTCCTCCAGGAGTTGGAGAAAAGAGGAGTAGAAGAAATATCCCATCTTCGAACCTCTATAAAAATTATTGTGTCATTTATATTTCAACATTTTATTTCTGCATACTCATTTCATATCTGCTGATAATTTGCTATCCAACTGAAAATTAACAAAGTGTTAAAACCAAGTGTTAAAACAAAGTTAAATCAAATTCAAGGGTGATAAGTTTTCCGCTGAAAATCTCATCACAGCCAAGTTAAGGTTTAGTCTAAACAATTGAGTTATTCTATCAACAGCTCTTTCGAGTCTGTTGAGTGGCTAACTCTGCTGATTAACTAACTTAGTTGTCCATCAAGGACTTAGTTGTGGAATTAACTCTGTTTTATTTTAAAAGGACTAAAATATGAAAAGTTGGTAAGGTTTATTCAACCCCCCTTCTAAACCTTACTCACACCTCTTGGGACCTACATTTTTTGCGGATGATAATATCATCTTCGTACATGCTACTGAGCGAGAGATAAATGAAACAAAGGAGATCATATCATCGCATTTAACGGGCTTCTCGCCAAAAATCAATCTTGAAAAGTCCAAATCTCATTTAGTAAGGGAATTCCACGCACTAACCATGAGGCTTTGGCAGGGACATTGGGGGTGCGACTTGTTCATAAGCAGAATATTTATCTAGGGACTCCGACGACAGTGGACAGATCTAAAAAAAATGTTTTTGCAATGCTTGTAGACCGGGTTCTAAAAAAGCTAAAGAATTGGAAAAGTAGGTTTTTGTCCATGGCGGGCAAAACCACGCTGATAAAGGCAGTCCCCCAAGCCATCCCAACCTACTTAATGAGTTATTTCTGCTCCCCATGCAAATGTGCCAACAGATAAACTCTATTATCAGTAATTTTTGGTGGGGACAAAAACGAGACGAAAGGCGCATCCATTGGTGTTCTTGGCGAGAAATCTGCAACTCTAAGATTGAAGGAGGATTGGGTTATCGAGATTTGCATTGCTTTAATTTAGCTATGGTGGCGAAGCAGGGATGTCGTTTGGTGCAGGATGAGAGCTCCCTTCTTTCCAAAGTTCTAAAGGTTAAATACTACCCTCGGGTAACCTTTCTACAATCCTCGACTGGTCGTAATCCATCTTTCGTGTGGAGAAGCATCGTGGCGAGTAGAAACGTTCTTGAACGTGGTATTAGATGGAATATTGGGAATGGGACTGAGGTTAGGCTTTGGCATGATCCCTGGATACCGGAAAATCAAGGATTTAATCCAATTTCGTGGCCCCCCACGACGGATCATATGAATTGTAGTGGATTTAATTTCTATGAGAGTGGGACATGGAGTGCCCAAGCGGTTTCAGAGAATTTTGATCAATCAGATGCTAAAGCCATTTTTTCTATTCCTATCTGTGTAAACAGTAACAAGGATAGAATGGTTTGGCATTTCTCTAAAGATGGGTTGTACCGTGTGAAATCTGGATATAAAATTGCAATTGATTTAAGAGATGCGGAAACGGATACGGTTTCCGGGTCAGAGTCGAAGAGGGAATTATGGCGGTGGATTTGGAACATGAAGGTCCCCCCCAAGATTCAAGTCTTCTTATGGCGATGTGCGAAACGGATATTACCTATAAAGGTAGAGTTACGCAGAAGAGGAATCGACTTGGACCCGATATGTCGAGATGTGTCTTGGAGGAGGAAACTATCGAACACGCGGTGCGAGATTGTCATTGGGCTGAATTTTTTTGGAACACCTACCCACTTCGGATTCAATTAGCAGTTATGATGGATCGAGGCAACATTTGTGATTGGTTGGAGCTGGTTCGAAAAACAGGGGATAAGGATAGCCATTGCATGTTTGTTGTTCTCCTTTGGGCTTTATGGGATGCTAGAAACAAAATGTATTTTAATGATAAAATGGTTAGTCATGAAATATGTTTTGACTTGGCAAACAGATGCATGAATGAGTTCATGCAGGCGCAAAGGTTGATTCAATCTACTCGAGCGGAAAAATGGAAAGAGGTTTGGACTCCTCCAGATGTTGGCTCTTTTAAAATCAATTCCGACACATCAATAGTGGGGGCGAAGGAACAGGTCTCGGCATTGTCATTCGGGATCATTTAGGGCCTTAGGCCAAGTGATTAAGGTGCTTACGAAATTTGTGGAGGTGGAGTATGAAGTTAATATTTCCGAAGCGCTTGCTTGTAGGGAAGGAATTTTATTGGCGAAGGAGATGCATCTTCAACAGATTGAATTGGAAACTGATAATCTGACCCTCTTCTACAGAATACCGAAGCAGCAGGAGGATCTGTCATATTTAGGCAACTTAGTTCGTGATGTTTTAGTTAATATTAGTTCGTTTAATCGTGTCTCTTCTAGTTTTATTAAACGGTCTGGGAATACTCTTGCCAATAGCGTTTCTCGTCTAGCGTTTTCGTTGCGTTGTACTCAGCCAGTGATCGGGGAATTACCTGATTCTTTGGCGGATTTGGCATTTTCGGAGATGATCTCCCATTAATAGATCTTCTTTTCTGCTAAAAAAAACTCATTTTTCTCTTTTTCTCTCACACTTTCCAATACCTAATTATATTATTTATTTTTTTCTCCTCCCCCCATTCATCTAAAGAATTCCAATAATTTCTTAAATTTATCACTATTTTTATTGTTTTTCTCTTAACCTTGATAACAAAAGGTATTAAATGAGACCCATATTGCTTATTTTTGGATTATTTTTTCATTTTATTCAATTTTTTTTTGCATTATATTATAGACTATTTTTTCCACGAAAAATTAACATCTTTAAAATATTCTCCATCACATCAACACAAGTATTACTTTTTCTCTATACATCCAACTTTCATTTAAAAAAAAAATCCACAACTATTCTCTAGCTTTACATTGATGACTATTGTCTCACATAATTGTTTCAGTCTTATATTGATGTGTATTATCAATATAGAGATTCTATTGGTTTTATGATGGTTATTGTGTCAAAATAGTATATAGCAAATACCATACATCTATGGCCATTAAAACGAATTAGTAACATATAGATTAATTCACTTTTCCATTCCATTTAAAAACGAACCCCAATTTCTCCCCTCCACCACCCCCTATCAAATGAGATTCCAATCTACGTACCATTTTCTACAGTAAAAAAGAAATAATGTGGACACAGTCGATGAACATTATACTCATTAATTTCTTGTGAGTGAGTTTAATGTTGACTACTGATTAATCGATGAACTCGGCAAAACACTTTGAATTTGACATCTAGGCCTCTTCTTAATTTCACAATTTGTGTGCAATTTCAAATTTTTCGAGGTCAACCAATGTGTGCTACACCTTCACGCTTGTTATACCATGTTTGCCTAAATGCTGAACTTAGGCCATTTTTATTCTTCGCAGCCTTTTTCTCTTTCAACTACTATAGACTTATATCGTGAAGTGTGATGACATTAAGTATTTTCGTGAAAACGTATATTAACATAGTCTTATATGTAAATATCATGAGTGTGTAGCTTAAGTGTTATCATTCGTCTCTCCACTCGCCCTACTTATTGAAAAAAATCGTTCATCATAAATTCATGAAATTACACCAATATAATTTTAAGGGTAAAATTCACTTTACCGGTAATATTTGATTTTGTATTAAATATCCCTCTCTACTATTAAAACATTCAAATACCCCCCCTAAATTAATGGAAGTGTTAGGAAATTTATTTGTTAGATTTTGATGATACCATGTAAAACTTAGACTAGGAAGTTGGCACCTCATTTTCCTTGTAATTATGTATTGTAATAGATAGGACTGGAAGAGCTGAGTTAAGTCAGCTCAGTCAAGATTACAAGAAGTCAACTGCGGACTGGAATGAAGACTCTGTTGTATGTCAGCTGAGTATAGGGTAGAAGGAAGTCAAGGACTCGACTGAAGGAGAGTCAGCTGAGGAACAACTGTGAGAAGTGTCAGTCAAGTCAACTCAAGAAGCCAAGTTTATCAGTTGATGTGATAGTTGAGTCAATCATATAATTGAAACAGACTCAAGTCACCTGGGGTAAAGGCAGGAGTCAAGTCAAGACAACTGACTTAGATCCGTTGGATTAAAGTCAAGAATATTACTCGATATAGTAATATGTCAAACTGCCAAGTCTAAAAGTGGTTGGCCCAGAATTGTGCAAAAGGAATGAGCCAATGGGAAACACTGCACTTTGTGTCAGAACCTGCAAAGCTGAAATGCCATTTAATACGAGGAAATATCAACATCACAAGGACTGCAGATCAAGACAAGACAAGCCAACGAACACAAAATGACATTTGAAACTAGTCTATCTCTTCAACGGGCAAATTTCAAATATGCACTGTAAAAAGTTGAGGAAGCATTTGAGAAAATATTACCTTGATAACCTGAACCAAGCAATATTCAAGCAATTAACCTATAAATTCTCAAAGCATTACAAGCTATTCCTCAAGCCTAAAACTCGAAGAAACTCGATCCAACATAAGTTGTGAAGGAGAGATAACTTCAATCAGTTGAAGAAGAAACATTTGAAGAAACAAAAGGGGTCTACTTTCGAAGTTGAAGGATTGTAGAAAGGTTCAAGGTCGAACCAAGTATCAAGTTTTTGGAGGGCTTCGTGATCAAATCCAAGAACTTGAGTAGTGAGCTGAAGTAGCAAGACAATTGTCTCGTGAAGAAGCTGAGTCGCAAGAGAAGCCATCTGTGTGATCAAGGCTGTCTCCAGACTGATAACCGCTTTGTAAACTGATCTGTTACTTTGGGGATCCCTCCAGGAGTTGGAGAAGTGAGGACTAGAAGAATTACCACATCTTCGAACCTCTATAAAAATACTTGTGTCAATTTACTTTCAGCATTTACTTTCCCGCATATTTATTTTATATCTGATGTTAGTTAATATTTGTTATCCAACTAATAATTAACTAAGTGCTAAATCAAGTGTCTAAAACAAACTTTAAACCAATCAAAGGGTGTTAAGTCTCCCGCTGTTAAAAACCAAATCAGCCAAGTGAAGTATTTGGCTTAAGCAGCCGAGTTATACTATCAACAGCTCTATCGAGTCTGTTGAGTGGGTAACTTAGCTGAATAGCCAACTTAACTGTCCGCCAAGGATACAGCTGGTTTGAGTCAACTCTGTTGAATTATTTAAAAGGATAAAATCGAAAATTTGGTACTCGTACGGATCATCCTTGCTTGTGTTTCTACAAGGAATGAACTAAGTAATTCTTCCAAAGATGGATTTTGTTCTCCCACGTGTGTACTCGTACTTGCTTGATTTTGAAATCCCGGAGGCGGTTGCAACACATTTCTCGTATTGCTATACGAGAAGTTTTCATGATTGCAAAGTCCCGGATGATAATGCGTCGGCAATTGATTCCCTCTATTGTTGAAACTCCGATTATTCACATAATTCGCTTGTTCCGTATCGGGATTCACAATTTCTTGACTTATCTCCATGACTGCCTCCGATTGTTGTTTTCCACCTGAACAAAGTGTAGCAATTTGCTTTGACAAGGTGGAAATTTGAGAGGCCAATGCGGACATAGTATCAAGTTCAAGAACACCGACAACTTTTCTTGGCGTAGATCTTTCAGACGGCCATTGATAACTATTGGCAGCCATTTCTTCGAGTAAAAGAATGGCTTCACTTGGAGTTTTAGCCATCAATGTTCCTCCCGCTGCAGCATCTATAATAGTTCTTGAATGCCCATTCATACCATTGTAGAAATCTTGAACTTTTTGCCAATCTGCGTGCATCCGTGTTGTGGACACCTCCTCAATAATTCTTTGAATCGCTCCCAAGCTTCGTAGAGTGGCTCAAAGTCGAGTTGATGAAATTGAGCAATCTCACTTTTAAGTTGAAGTGTCTTACTAGGTGGAAAGAATTTTGCCATGAATTTTTCAAAGGAGATCATTCCAACTAGTGATACTTCCAGTGGGAAAGTTTGAAGCCATTGTCTAGCTTTATCACGAAGTGAAAATGGAAATAACCTCAACCGAATAGCTTCATCGGGAACCCCATTCATTTTGATAGTGTCACATATCTCAAGAAAAATAGCCAAATAAGCGTTCGGGTCATCTACGGCACTTCCCCCAAACTGATTCTGTTGCACCATGTTTATTAGGGCTGGCTTCAATTCAAAATTATTCGCATTGATAGGTTGGCGAACAATGCCTGAATAATTTTGATTCGTGGTTGGTCGAAAATAATCCCGAATGGCCCTTTCCGGTGGTACAATAATAGGTATGCGATTTTCCTCTTCCTCATTTCCTGCCATTTTTGTGAATTCGATTCTTCGTGCGACTCTAATCTTTCAGAGTGTTCGTTCAACAAGAAAACACAAAAATGACAATGACCTTATTGTAACAAGAACCAATCTAAATTAAAGTAAAACTACTAAGTAATAATATTAGCGCAAATAAGATGAATTATTCCCCGGCAACGGCGCCAAAAACTTGCTAGAGATTTTTCTTACCGCAAGTCTACGGTGTCAAGTTTTAATATAGAGAAGTAAGGTTGTCGAATCCACAGGGAATAATTATCAAATTATAGCTAAGTACTATATTATAGTAGTCTAACTTTATTTAGAAATTCAATAATTGATGGAGTTGATTATACTAAAAATATTACAAGTAAATTAAGACTATGAAAATATCAATGAATTTATCCAAATGATTAAATGAATTCTAGAGGTATGATGAATCTAGTTATCCCTTATGTTGTCAATATGGTTTATCAATCATCAATTATCAATTTATAAGTCAAGATTTCTACGATAATCATTCCCTTTCTCAAGTGCCAATGATTTTAGATTCAATTGGGAAATCAATATCTCTATAAAAATCACCAATCAAAATCTCAATAAAAGCTATGAATCTTGATAAATGACTTCAAAGGATTCACAAATCTCTCAATTCTATGAAATCCTGGGTTATGCTATTCCAAGGTCATGTATTCAATTACCTCTCTCAAGTGTCAAATCAAATACACCAAACAATCTAAATTATTGATCAAGTAATTTAGAAGCAATAGATCCAAATAGCACAAATAAATTGATAGATCTAGATTCACAAACCACAATCTCAAAACATAAGTTCAAACATAGATTACATCAATCCTCTAGAATTATAGTGTTTAGCTCATGATTGAAGAAAATGAATCCAAGAAAATACAACAATACATCTTACAAGATATGAAGAAAGCAACAAAATAAGAACAAGAGTTGAGGATCTTCTCTATTTCTAGATGATAGAAGCCTCCAATCTTCTTCTCCAAATTCTTCTCAAAGTGCTCAAATCCTTCTTCCTTGTCTTGTAGCTGTTTTTATTGTCTTCCAAGGGTTCCAAGATGCTCCAATTTCAATCCCCAAGGATGGTATTTATAGTACACAAAAGTCCAAGAAGGGGGTAGGTGAACATAGGATTTTCCGCCCCTGGCGCCAAGGCGCCAAAGACAACGTTGCAAGATTGTCGCTGGGCGCCGCAGCCCAATGGGCGTTAGGCGCTGCAGCGCCCAACTCGATTTTTTTGTTCTGTTCGCTGCTGCAGCGGTCTTGGTCTTAAGCTGCCAGCTTACCCGGCCGCTGTCCGGATTTCCGCTGTGCGCTGCAGCGCGTATTTGGCGCTGTAGCGCCACCCAAACGTCCGAATTTGGTTTTCCGTCCTTCATCAAAGTTGTAGCCCTATCTCTTAGCTTTCTATAGCCACTTGAATCAGCTCAATATCAATTTTGTAGAGAGAGTTATGACCAAAATACGAAACCCTGCCAGTGCTAGAAATTCCAGACGCATTTGGACTTTTCTTCAAATCAATCTCTCGTTGTTTGTTCGTTCGTACTTCTTTTGATACACGATTCATTAATATGACTATAAACTCGATATAATTGGCTCTCAACATGGCTTGACCCCTCAAATGACTCGAAACAATGGAAAATAATGCCTAAACTATGAGATATAACAAAAATGACTCAAAATACTCAAAAACAACACAAAACTCTAGTCTAGGAAACTCAAATCAATGGTATAAAACCAAATGAACAGTTTCACATGTGTAATAAAATATATTAATAGATCAAATTAAAATGAGTAGTTATTTATTAAATCTTAAAGGAAAATCAGCATTATAAATAAAAATGAGAAAATATTGTGCAATTAAGAACTGAAATAAGAAATACAAAAAATGAAAATCAAAAGATATTTTCTAAAATAACATATATCAAACTATGTGGGAAGTTTTTTATAAAACTTGTTTTTTTATATTATTAATATTATATCTAGCTAGCAGTTTATTTGTATTAAATTTAATTGAGGTTAGTGTTAAATAAAGTTAGATCAAATAATTAATATTTGGTTGCCAGATTGTATTATAAGATTTTTGGTTTAATATTTTATATGGCATTTGATACAAATTAATAGTAAAAGGGGGTAAATGGAAATTTTACCCGAATTTTAATTTCGATGATACGAAATATTTTGATCAGACTATCAGCTTGCGCATAAAAATACCATTTTTATTCCAAACGCAACATCATATTTTGCCTCTCATTCAGAATTTTGTTCCAGGTGGCGCAAGACCACATTGCGCCTCCCCTTCAGTCCATCTCCAACCCAACTCTATATCCCACCCCATTACACCAAATATATAAAAAATTCTCTTCAAGCCAATTTTAAATATTCATTGGTGTGACACTATCAATTTACACCAAATTTGGTGTATTACAAATATTCTCTCTTTACACTCCAATTTCTTTTACTTCAAACATAAATTCCAATTGTATCTTACATTTGATATATAATTCATTTGTAACATGATTTTAGTTAATTAAATTTTGTATATAGTTATTATATTGGATGAACAATTATAATAACTAGTAATAGTTAATATTTACCGATAAATTATTATAATCTAAACTTAAAATTTTCTATAAACTACAGTAATTAAGAAATTAAATTGTAATTTAATTAAAATAGCATCAAAGTCTGCTATAAAATATGAAACACTAAGATTATAATTAAACCTGAAATTTAAAAATCAAAATACCAAGCAAACTAAATTCCTGATAGTAGATTCTTTATGAAAAGATGATAGTTCAATAGCCAGGTAATGATTTATCTTCTTATTTTGTCTTTGAATATTTGTTTTGTGTTTGTTGTGCAATTTAGTATATTTATTTATTGTGATATTAGTTGTAATATTTATTTTGTAATTTATTTAATTAATGTAATATTAATTAATTATAATTTTTGTTTAGTTACATTAATAGTAATAAAATATAAAAAAGAAATAATTGCATAAACAATTAAAATTGTCATTTCCAAAATGAAAAGAAAATATTAAAATACTCATTTAGTGTGAGATTTTATGTTATGGATTGGAGATGATTTTTGAAAAATTACACCAAAACACCAAATTTGGTGTCATAGGTAGAGCTGTCAAAAGACCGGGCCGGGCCGAGCCGAGCCCACCGGGCTTTCCTAAAAACTGAGTTGGGCCGGGCCAAACAGTATACCGGGCCGCAAAAATGGGAAATCCCGCCCGGTCTAAAAAAAATTACACTAAAAAAATCGGGCTTTTCGCCAGGCTGCTTTGTCAAGTCGGGCTTTTGAGGCCCAACTTTTTCTGCCTTGAAAAATAGAGCACACCATTAGAAAATCGGTTGAATTTGGAGCTGGCCGTTGGGTGGGGCAATTGAATTGACAAATTTCTAGTCATAGGTAATAGGTTGGAGTAGGGGTGTTAATTTCAAACCCGACACAAACCTAACATGATATTAATGGGTATGGGTCAAGGCTTCATAGGTCCGGGTCAAAATTGGATCGAACCCGAATAACCTGCTAATTAAACAGGTCAGGTCCGAGTCAATCTACCATGACTCATTTAACAGATCTAACCCGTTTGTAAATTTAAAAAATAAATAAATAATTAGTTAATTAAAAGAAAAAACAAGAAACATGGCATTTCCTTGAAACTTAAATGCTAAAACCTCCTTAATATATATGTTGTTAATATTTTGCATGTATTTTTGTATGTTGTCCTCAAAATATGATTAGTATGTTATATTATTTATTAGTTCTTTTTGTATATTGTGAATTGTGATTTTTTTTTATCGATTGAATTGTGTGTCATATTGATTGATTTTATTTATTCAATTGAAAATATTAAATGTATAAAAACTAATTTTATTAGATGGGTTAAACGGGTCGTCTCCGGATTTAATATTATGACACAAATAATTAAACAGGTCGAGTTCGGATTAACTTATTCTGACCGCGAACTCACGTACCCATATCCACAAACTCAATCCATTGACACCTCTAATTTGGAGCCCTTAGATTAACATGGTTTTGGGAATGTTTGGGCCAAAAACCCGTAGTAGAGTTTCTACTCCTGGGAGCATCTTCGCCCCCGAAATTCTTTTCTCTCTCCTATATATATTCTACCATCTAATTTCCTGTTCTGACGCTTGGAACTTTCCTTTTTAGTGTTCCCCTACTCACGTATGCTTTGGGATTTCTTGGGGGCCAAAAAGATTTACTCGAGAATTTACCGTATCTACAATAGTTTCCTTCTTTTGGTTGGGTTTTTTCATGCTTATATAAAGACTTAGAAGCAATTGGAACACCATGTGCACCCCAACTGTTTGTATAAATTCCTGAATAACCAGATTAATCCCATATACTCCAGCAAAGATGATGATCAGACTTCGAAGCCGCGATGGTCTCGAGAGGGTCACAATCGACAACCCTCTGGCCACCGTGGCCCAACTCAAATCCGAAATTCAAACCCAGCTCCGGGTCCCAATCCAGGCTCAAATCCTCTCCAAAAATCAAACCTTGCTCTTAGCAAAATCCCCAAACGATTTGACCCGGTTCACTGATATGTATGATCCGAGTGCCCGTCTCTCCTCTCTCAACATTGCCCACGGCTCCATTGTTTACCTTGCCTATGAAGGCGAACGCACTGTTTCCGGCCCGGCCTTTCACCGCGCGGGCTCCTTCGGTAAGAAGATGACAATGGATGACCTGATAGCGAAACAGATGAGAATTACGCGTCAGGAGAAGGCGCATTGCGAGCTCGTCTCGTTCGATCGTAACGCAGCGAATGTTTTCCAGCAATACGTGAATGAAAATTTAGCTTTTGCTGTGAAGCGTGGGGGTTTTATGTATGGAAGAGTGTCTGAAGAAGGAAAAGTGGAGGTAGATTTTATCTACGAGCCACCCCAACAGGGGACGGAGGAGGATTTGATACTTTTAAGGGATCCTGATGAGGAAAAATTGGTTGAGGCAATAGCTTTAGGGTTAGGTATGAAGAAAGTGGGGTTTATTTTTACGCAGACGATTAGTCAGGACAAAAAGGACTATACATTGTCGAATAAAGAAGTTTTGCAGGCTGTGGAGATGCAAACGGAAGGGGATTTGAAGGAGTGGGTGACTGCTGTGGTGAAGCTTGATGTGAATGAGGATGGTGGAGCTGATGTGCATTTTGAGGCCTTTCAAATGAGCGATATGTGCGTTCGGTTGTTTAAGGAAGGGTGGTTCGAACGGGAGATCCAACAAGAGGATGATCCGAAGATTTCGAGAATGAAAAAGGATGTGGTTGTCGGAGGAAAGGATACGAGGGATGTGGACAATGATTTCTTCTTGGTGGTTGTGAAGATATCTGATCATGAGGTTAGTAGGATGAATTTGATCTGTTTCGTGGCTTTTTTATTTTTTGTTGCATCAAGTATTGAGCTTATGCGTTAATGATTGAATGGTTTTATGCTAAGAACATATTTATGTACTTGCACCAAATTTACTAGGTTAAAGATCTCCTTTTTGTGGTTATTGTGTTATTTGAAAGGACAAAAACGAAGAAATTTATCAAGGTGTGTGTGTAAGATAGATTACATTGATGATTACATGATGTGAAATCAGAAAATTTAATATGGTAAGACTCAATAGATAGTTATAATAGACGGAAAATAACAATCTTCAAACTAAACATGTTTATGGAAATAGAATAATAAGAAAATTGGAAGTTACAAATAGTTTTGCCAACTGAATCCCAATCTTATCATTGTATCATGCTGAAGGCCTGTTGTACGAGGCAAGCTGATTTGGCCTATATTTGTTTCCATACATGTTAGATTTTATACTGAAACTAAGTTACTGCTTCTTCACTTGCTTATCAGTATATTCTGAGGGATTTTACAGGTTCTTGTTACTAATTACGACTTCTAACGGGATCTTCGATAGTATACGTTCTTATTTGCATTTTCCCCAGGGTTAATGTTGCGTTTGTGCAACTTATTGATGAATAATTTGTAAGGCTAATTACAAAAACTACTCAAGGTTTAGCCTAATTATAAAAAGGGATAATTACAAAAGACCCCCTGTGGTTTTGGCTAATTACAGAAAAACCCAGAGATGTTTTAAAATTACAAAAAGCCCCCTCATGTTTGATTATACCTTAAATTTAAGGGGTTAACTGTAACATATTTAGAGATATCATGGAGTTTTTGAAATGTTTGTTGTTTATGAAGGAAGAAAATGTAAGGTGGAACCAAACCTTAAGGATTTTTTTGTAATTTTGAAACATCTCTGGATTTTTTTGTAATTAGCCTAAACCTCAGGGGTGTTTTTGTAATTATCCCTTATAAAAAATCAAATTATCATTTGAAATCACAAATACCTCTTGAAGTATTACAAATACCACCTTGAGGTTTGTATTTGTTTTACAAATTACCCCCTCAACAGGGTGTATTTGTAATGTGAAAGATAACTGAGTTATTTTGTAATTAGACTAATCTAAAGGGTAGTATTTATAATTACCCTTAAATTTGTTAGATGTTTTTCATCTCTTATGTGAAACTCCTCACGTGAATACAGGGTCCACTTTCATCGACATTTCCAATTGAGAACAGGAATTCCCCAGTGCCAATGAGGGCACTGAAAGGTCATCTGGGTCGGACGAAGAGCCTCCCCTTTGTGAAGAGAATTTCCGATTTTCATCTGCTGCTCTTGGTCGCTAGGTTTTTAGATGTCAATTCTGACGTTCCTGCATTGGCAGCGTATGTGCGGACACAGGCTGTGGTGCCTGAGGGGTACCAGCTACTAATCGAGTCGTTGGCCACTGCTTTTTGACATAGGAAAAAATGCTATTGTTCGAGCCATGAAGGTACACGCTATGCTGAAACTGATGATGAAGTCTATCTGAAACCTTAATACATGCTTGTCTTCTCCAGGCTCAACTCTGTAAATTAAAACAAAACCGTAGTGCTTTAGTTCATTTGTAATCTGATTTCTATATTATTCCCCCAATGTAGTTTATCACCCTGCTTTGGTTCTTAGTATGACGACGTCATTTTTAAAGTTGAATCTGCACATATTGGGAAGGTTTTTTCTGTTTTTTAAGGATGATGGTGGATGTTCTTAGTACATTCATCATGTTATTATCTTTTCTATGGCCTGCCTGATATGCAAATATTTACAAGCCCTTTAGTGTATAAGCTAAAAGTAGTTGAAAATCAAAAGTTGATAACGTTTGCAAAGAGAAGCTAAAAGCTGGAAAAATCAAAGTTGAAATGTTTGAGGGGAAAGGATAAGAACGTCAAAAGTAAACTTCTTTTTATTTTACAGAAATATCAAAAGCATTTTTCTAATATCAGGAGTACCCAACTCTCAAAAAGCAAAAGTTCACGTTTGCAAACACTAAAAAGTAATTATTTTCAGCTAAAACATAGAATCAATTTATTTTTTGATTAAATTGAAATGTATGTTTGGGGGAAAAAATAGTTTCATAATGAGTTTTTAGACAGACACAAACACACTCTTTTATTATTAGTAGCCCAATTTTGTATTTTTTAAATTTGAGGATAAGAACGTCAAAAACAAACTTCTTTTTATTTACAAAAATAAGTACTTTTCCGAAATCAGAAGTACTCCGTCCCAAACTTTTAAATTTTGATTAAAAGAAGCAGAAGCATAAGCAAAAACTGACATTTGCAAATACTGAGAAGTGATTCTTTTCAGCTTTTAGCTGAGAATCACTTTTTTAAGTGTTTGCAAACTTCTTTGTGCTTGCATGAAATAGTAGCGCTTGACGTTTATTAATCAGGTTTAAGTTACATGAACAATAAAGCATCTTCCAAATGTGCCACAAGAACTTGACATAACAATCAAGAATCGCACGATTCAGTCGTGCATCAATGACGGTAAAGACAGAAAACACATCTTCTTCATACATACATCCAATAACAAACTTTTTTTATGCAGTGGGACATGGATATTCAACCCTCCAAAATAGTTGTACCGAGTTTTAAAATCTCACATTGGTCATCCAACTTTCAGATTTAGTCTCTGTCAAAGGAGTAAAAATGTACATTTCACAAGCATGAGCAGCAACTCCAGCACTGAACGAGCCCACTGAATCTTGCGAAACGTATTCGTGCTGCCATATATATCAATCAACAAAACTTAATAAGACAGGGCATATATTTAGTAGGAGCTCAAAATGAAGTGTAATAAAAGAATGAGAGGCACACAAGGGATTGAGATAATTACAAAAATCCCCTTAATGTTCAGTGTAATTACCAAAAAAACCTAGTTATGTTTTTAAAAAAAAAAAACTATTTTACAAATTGCACCATCAAGAGGAGGTATTTGCTAAGCAAGTACAAACCTAAGGAGTGTTTGTAATACCTCATGGAGGTATTCATAATTCTGAAAGATAACTAGTTTTTTCTTTTTTTTTGTAATTAGGCTAAACCTCAAGGTAATTTTTTAAATATTGTCATGAGAACTAGAAATAATCAAGCAAGAATGAATTTCTGGTCACCTTCCACAAATCTCTAATAGAGACACTGATAGAAGATTCAAGTCCAAGTGCACTCCATTTGGCTGTGATAGAGCCAGTTTTTGAACATCGATTCCATAGAATAACAGCTAAACGTTGCCCAGAAAGTGGACCGGCCCAGACCTGATAAAGAACAATTACTTCTATCGCATTATGTAATAAACCAATAACGACCAATATATCATACAAAAAGTTTCTATCATATAATCAGATTAGCTAGAGAAGAAAAAGAAAGATCAATCAAGAATCCCATACTTGATAACAACCATTAGGCCCGTATGCATAAACTTTCCTTCCTTGAACCCCATGTGGATCTACAAACAGAAAAAATGTCACCCCATATAATTTTTTTTTTTGTCACCTCATCCACAAGTAAAAAAACAGTAAATAAGAAGTATTATTACCTTGGTTTACAGAGATAACCTCCTCATTACTAAGAATTTCATATGTCTCAGCCGTCATGTTTCTTACATCACAACCAATTAAAAGTGGAGCCTGCAAGATTAAGCGAAGATTTAGTTTGTGAAGGGCTGAAATAAATAATATTCCTTCCATGTTGATGCGCCGCATGATGGATATATAAATGGTAACACTATTCGATAATATATGGGAATATGCAGCGAATAACCAACCAGCCTTCTCGAGTTTAGTAGAGTTCTTGATTCTGCTTTCTTTAGTATTAGTGTTTAGGTATTATCGGAATTTCAGAACTCACTGGAAAATGTTACTAGAAGTAGCACAGGTTTTGATTATGGTTTCATTATCTTTCTATGCCTAGACAATAAAGAATGAGTTTCTCAAGAGGAAACCTTTTCCTATTCAAGAAGGGAAACTTACTGATTTAGCTTTGAGTATAAAAAATTGATTTTCTTACCACCTTAAATTATTAAGCCTCGATCCTACTAGACCTTCTATGGTGGTTTAGATCACCACAAGGCGGCTTTTTAACGGTTCGTGGCAAATCAAAATAGTGGTAGTTGTAGGGGGTCTTAAAATTTTCTAGATAAGAGGCTTTCCAAAAAACGCCACTTAGAAGCGGCGCATTCATTATTTTTATTGAAGTGGTGGTTTCCGAAAGATGCATCCTTTTAGTTTCTTTTAATGATCAAAGTGTAACTGAACATGTAAGAAAAATCATTTGAAGGAACTAAAAAGATGCATGCAAAGCTAAGGATTGGCCAACAACTAGCAATAGTGATAACCCCCACACCAAAAAAAAGCGGTAAAAACAACACAGGTCGACCTGTTGGCCTAAAACACATAAATACAGAAAGATTTCAGTGTCACAGAGAGCACCTTCATCAAAGCCCAAATGCTGAAATGTGCTCGATACTCCTGGTATGTCATGCCACCATTTCCAACTTCCAACATATCAGGGTCTGCCGAAAATGCCGAATGAAATTACTTGAAAGTTGCGAAAATAATTCATAATAATGACACTTTCATGCAAACTATAAAAGAAAAATTATATTCCTACCATTCCATCCACCGGGCCCAGCATACGCCGCCCACTTGTCATTCAGATCAGCAATGGTGGTCATACTAAATGAAAAAGGCAACAGAAAGCTACATTAATACAGCGTCATAAAAAAATAAAAAATATTTTAGCAATTTGGTAACTGTTTCTTATCAATGTAACAATACTAAAGTAGGAATGGTTCAAGCTTTTTGCCCTCATTCTTTCTGCTTTTCCCCGTCAATGTGCTTATTACATTGTTTTCAAGATACAAGGTACTGACAGAAACTATAGAGATGAAATCTGCTGTAACAAAAGGTTATATATTATTGCAATTCTATCATTTGCTTCACCTGATCTTTTAATTACAGTTCATCATTATGAATTTATCATCTTCATGTCTTACATCAGCACAATCAAAGAGAGGTCCCACATAAGAGGTAATGGACCTATCATCAGATGATTTCAGTCAATCATCCAATGGAACTCATTCAAGAAAATAGTTGTAATTAGCTATTAGTAGGAACTTCTCGTAAAGAGTATATGCAGAAAAGTGAGTTTTAGACACACTGGAAGATATATCTTTGGGACAATTACAAAGATCCCTAAGGTTTGAGCTAATTACAAATAAACCGAGAGATGTTTAAAAATTTACAAAAAGCCCCTTCTGTTTTGATTGTCTTAGATTAAAGGGGGTGACTGTAATATTTCTAGTAGTATTAGAAGGGATATGTTTTATTTTGCTTATGAAGGGCGGAAATGTAAGACGGAATCGGACACGAAGGGGTTTATTGCAATTTTTAAAAACCTCTAGGTTTTATTGTAATTTGCCCAAACCTCAGGGTGGTTTTTGTAATTATCCCTACATCTTTTAATTCCAAATACAACCAAATCTAAGGGCCCATTTGGATGGTGGGATTTGAAATTCCAAGAAATTTCAAATGAATGGATTTCAAAGTCATTGGATTTGAAATCCACTTCTTGTTTGGATGATGTGAATTTGTGTAAGGATTTCAAATCCATCGAAAGTTTTGATAAAAAAAATTTAGAAGCTCCATTTATTTTCTTAATTGATATTTAATAAATAAAAATAAAAGATATAATCTTATTATTTTGTAATTAATTATAATTTTATACACTATAAGGTTGCATTTGGATGGGAGGATTTGGTTTTCGGGAGGGGATTTAGGGAATGATTTCAAATGACTCCAAATAGGAAGGATTTGAAATTCTCCAAAATCACTCCAAAAATAGCTTCCAAGGATTTGAAATCCATTATAAAATGACTCCATCCAAACAACCTCAATGGATTTCTTATTAGGGATTTTAAAATCCATAGCTCAAATCCTTCCATCCAAATGAAGCCTAATAAAAATATGAAATATGTAACTTTTATTATGTCTGAATATGTGTGTGATGATAATGCGTGTGCATATGTGAGGAGAGTATGTGTGAGTGTGAGGGTGTGTGTGTGTAAATGTGTGTAGTGTATGTGTAAATGTGTGAGCAGTGTGTGTGTGTGTAAATGTGTGCAGATGTGTGTGCAATATGTGTAAGTGTGTGTAGTGTGTGTGCAGTGTGTGTAAATATGTGCAATGTGTGTAGTGTATGTAAATGTATGTGTAGTGTGTGTAAATGTGTGCAATATGTGTGTGAATATGCAAGTGAGCATAAAGGAAAAAAAAGAATGGATTTCAAATTACTAGGTTTTGGGAGGAATTTGAAATCCTTTGAAAATAAACTAAAATTTAAAGAGGGATTTGAAATCCATTGATTTGGATTTATATGCCAAACAGGGTGTGGATTTAGCTAAGGATTTCAAATCCCTCCTCCCAAATCTCCTCCCAAATCCCCCCATCCAAATGCACCCTAAGAGTTCTGTTACAGGGTTCAAAACCTTGCCCATGAATCTTTAATGTCATCTGTTGTCCGCCAACTGTTTCCAACTTTGCCTGCCCATAAGGCCGGGTCATGCACACCCCTGTCAATTTTATACAAAGTAAAAAAGAATCAGCTTTGGCATCCAAGTTACGATTTAAGATAAAACGTGGGAATATTTGGGGAAAAAAAAAAAGAAATATGAGTATTTTGGTTGTAGAAGTTACCATTCACAAATTGAATAGAATATTGAACGTCCAGTAGCATTCAGGGCATCGCGCATTGGTGGATACCTGAGAATCAAGACTCCATAATTAGAACAAGATAATCTTCAAAAAAAAAAAAAAAAAAAAAAAAAAAAAAAAAGAACAAGATATATAAGCCAATATATGGAACTAAACTTAGATACTTACCTTTTCTCTGGCTCAATTCCCAGATTGAAACAATTGTCATACTTCAAATAATCTACACCCTACATGAAAATGAAAATGTGAACTTTATCAGCTGTGGTTTTAAAGCTGGGCAATTGACAAATGAAAGAAAAGATAACAGCATGAAATTTATGAACTTCGAAATCTTTTTTATTTTATAACTAACCGAACACTAGTCAAACTCCACTCATAAAATTTGAAATGAACTGAACCAGATACTTATTTTTATTGAAAAGACTACCACTTGCATATTAACCAACTACCAGGTAAAGACAATGAAAGAAAGATAAGCCCCAACTCACCCAAGATGCAAAGCGTTCGGCATCATCAGATTCATGGAAAAGTGATCCGGGGCGAACTTGACATGTGAAAGCCCTGGGGAAAATTCAGTTCATGAATCATTAAGGAGAAAAACAGTTGTATCAGATTTCACCTAACAAGAAAAACGTGTAAATTATGTTCAATTTTTTACTATCAGAATCAGATGTTAGAGAATTCATCCTACCCTGCATCTGAGTAGATGCCCAGCTTTAGCCCCTTCGAGTGGACATAATCAGCCAGGTGGTTAATTCCTGATGGAAAAGTTTTTGAATCAGGAACTAATTGACCCTGAACAATTACCCAGTTTTAGTATGAATAATACAAAATGCAAATTTTTAGACTCATTATTTATAGTCTTAGAATGGTGGTGACTCAAATATTTTGGACAAGGTGCTCACAACTACATTATAATTGTAGTGATAAAAATACTTCTTTCAACATTTTCCCCAAAAATGGATACAACTTTCTCGCTGTACACAAAATTCACGGTAATTTGATAAGCACAAGGCCTACGAAGCATTATGACAAACAGATGGTGGCAGAGATGTTTATTGACCTTTGAATCTCGTACCAGATCGGACCAGCAATCATCTGTAATTCACGATAAGCATATAAGAACATGCTATAAATCACAAAAGTAAATGAAATCAGGGCAACATGTAAGTGAATTACCTATATTCACGTAGGTATAACCTAATTTGGCCAAGCCAGTAGAAATAAGTGCATCAGCTGTTAAAAAGCACCAAAAATATTTAGTATAATTTTGGGGAACTACAGAAGAGCTAAGCAAGATATCGAAAAGTATGAACAAACGATAAATGAAATCATAGCAACGATCAAACAAAGAGGGATGATAATAAATATTTCATATTTGTTCTCAAGAGAATTTGAACCCATTTTGAACTGCCATCACCTTGTCAAACTCATTCATTCAGCAAATAAAAAAGAGAGAAAAAACGAAGATAATCAAATATACCTTAAATTTTGTACAAAATGCCCCATTTCTCACAAAGATGATCTTGTAAAATTACAAATGACAATGTGGTACAAAAATCCCAAAATTAGCAGCAGATTAATTTGCAACAGAGCAAAAGCAATACCTGTTTCCTTGATAACTGTTTCATTTATATCACAGGCGAAAAAATTCCAGCTATTCCATCTGTCTCATAACACAATCAAACCAAATAACCAATCATTCATAAGAGAAAAAAGTGTACCATCTGGGCTTTCACTTTAAAATAAACAAGAATTAATTGCATATTTTAAAAATGATCAAAACATCAAATATGAGTCCAAAAAACCTAACTTTAACTGAAAGGCAGATGCATCAAATCAATTCATCCTTCCAATCCCAACTAACCAAAAATCCCTTCCTCTCACCAAGTTCAATACTTTTGTCCAAACCCCCCTAACCCCATCCCACAAAAAAGGAACTGTAAATAAAAGGCCAAAAATAATGCCAGAATAGAAACCGAAATGCAATTAGAAAACCCAACTCTCCTCACTTCACAAATCAAAACAGCAATCAGACATCAGTGATGGGGTTTTTTTTTTCTGAAAAAAAAGGTACCTTAATTCCAAAATCAGGAACAGATTCACAAACAAAAAAGAAAAAGGAAGCTAAGACAAAAATTCAACAAATACTAAAGTAAAGAAAAAGAAAAAGATAAAGGGAAACTCTTGGTACCCCATCTGAGGAGTCCTTGCCAACCCATTGTTAAGTTGCAAAATCCCATAATTTGATGTATCAAAAATATTAGAAATGGGTTTTTCTTCACCATTCAAATAAGGGTGCAAAGGCAAAACTCTGCCACTGACTGCCACTGAAACCACATATACATACAGAATTACTGTAAGCATACATCCCATGGCAGAATTATGAGTAACCTTTGACATTAATGAAGTCAACTCTGTTTTTTCCTCTCTGTAATATATATGTCTTGTGAGAAAACGAGAAGAATGAGTAAGAATGTTTGCAAAGGTTTGAAGAAAACTGAGAGGCAAGAAAAACATGCATGGTAATAATTGATGAAGGATAATTATCGGCCGTGCATCAGTTAATTTGCTGGACCCCAATTCTTGCTTAAAATCAGAATATTTAATTGGTTCTTATTGCCTGTAATTTTGTGGGTGAACTGGATTGTTTTGGTTATTTCTAGATTTTTGTTTGGGTATTATATTGAGTTTGACTTCAAAGTCAAACTATGTCTGTAGATATTTTGGGAATTAGATGCCAAAGGCAGGTGGGAGTTTGGATAGGGCGGTTGATAGAAGAGAATTTGAAGATTTTACTAAAAAGTATTCTATTCTATAAAAATTATAAATACGTTTTCTTTAGTACAAAAATGTAAATACTTTTTTGGTATTCATAATTTTATTGTATTGTTAATGGGGTGTAGGCGTAGCCATGTAGCTAGGGTCCTAGGGATGTAAATCAATCTGAATATATTTATATAAATAAATGATGGCACCAGATTTTTTCTTCCACTTTAATGATGAATGACTCGTGTATGCAGAAAATTACGTAATTTTCAAAGAATTCTGAGTTTTTTTTGTAATTAGCCCAAATTTTAGGGGTGTTTTTGTAATTATCCCTTATTTTAATTCATAGACATATGTTATTCATCTGAATGATGGAGTACAAATAGAGTTGGCAAAATACAGCTGAACGGTGGGCTGCCTAATCGGCCCAAGGTTTGGATTAGGCTGGGCCACGATTTTCTAGGCCCAAAAAAAGTCGAGCCTAATTGATTTGCGGGTCTAAGTTAGCTCGATTTTTAGCCCAGCCTGATAGTTTTTGTGTACAAAGTACACATATGGGCTGGGTTGGCCCACACATTTCCACGGCTCAACCAAAATTGGCGCAGTTCAATTTTTTTTCAAAAATCCAATGGGCTGGTCCAACCCAGCCCATTGCCAGCTCTAAGTAGAAAGTGGAATAGGAAATGAAGTCTGATATCAAATACAGTACTTTTCAACCTAACTTGAACTTTTATTGAGTTTCAAAAATTGTGTTTGAAAGCTTGAACGGACATTAGTTGAGTCGAATAAGAACCGATTTTGAGTAGCTTGATATTTTACACATACACATATATTTTGTTATTTTTTTACTAATCGAGTTGAGATCATGTCAAGCTTTTTTATTTATCAAACAAAATTGTATTCAAGTTTGATTCGTTATAAACGAATATTTTTCAATCAATTTCGAGTCAAGTGTCAAATAATTTGGTTTGTTTTTCTTTAAGTCTAGCATTTTAAAGACCATATATGAAACTTACTTGGTTAATACCTATCATGAATTTTAAGAAATGGAATATAAGTGGTAGAGCAATAAAATATTTGATATCCACGTGAAACTCATTAATCGTTGAATTCAAAAATATAATGCTACATTTAGTATACATGTACTGAATTCAACGATTATAGTCACATATTTTTGACAAAGAAGAGAAACATATTGATAGAGATTTAGATCTAAATATCTATTAGGATTAATTTTAAATCCTAATTTTAATGGATTATATTATTATTATTTAAGAGGTTTCAATAGTTATGAGTTTTTATTGTTGTAGGAGCTTAATCCTATAAATACTTGCATTATTATTATTTTTAGGGTGGTTGATTATTGAATAAAAAAAATTGAGTTAGGGTATTCTCTCAATTCTTGTCTTTCTTACTACGATTCTTCTTATAAAATAAACATATGAAGTGAGTTTGTATCATTGTTCACGCTTCCGCCTGTATCGGTTGGTATTCAGATACCAGACTACGCTCTCTGAACCATGTTGTCTAGATAGGATCCATAACGCATAAACGACATCGCACAACTGATGCAGACGAAAGCTACGAATAAACAATGAACAAAAGCAACGAAACTTTGCAAATAAACGTAAATTGCAATGAAAAGAGATAAATCTCAAAACTTAATAATATTCAATCAGCTAAACATAGTAGCAAAGCAACTATTTATAAGATCAAACTCCTACCATAATAAAACTCCTAACTTAACTAGAAAACATTCAAGATAAACTAAAATAGAAGAATCTCAAACACATAAATCACTTCCTAAAATATAAGATATTGTAAAATTCTAAAAGATAATAAAACACGATATCATATCTTTATCAATATCTCCATCATTCTCTTCGGGGTCAAAACGTCCGTCCTTGAATTGGAAGGGAGATCGTCACTAGAAGAATTATCAAACCATGGAAGGGCGCGAGGAGGACGACATGGGAAAATAAGGTGAAAATTAAAATGTATTTAAACTAGATCAAAAACAAAATAATCTAAATTGAACTCTAGAAAACTAGCTCCACTTTGCCAAATCAATGGTTTAATTCTAGTGCATCCATCGGACCAATCCTGAGCATACTATTCATTTTGAAATTTCGGAACAACATAAGAAATAGCAAACACGTGAATTTTATTCCTTATCCATGATGTCTGGCTATTACTTGCTCTCTCTATAGTTGTGTGTTGAAAATCCTTCTCCGACACTCTCAATTTCTATATCGAAATTTGGTGGTCCGTCATAAACCACTATTCTCCTCGTTAAACTTCAGTGGTTTTTAGTAGTCACTGATCGAAATTGTATCGTCATCTTCCTTATCAAAAATAGATTGTCCATCATAATCACCAATCTCCTCATTAAACTTTGGAGGTTCTTCGTTTGCCAACTTCCATTGTAGTGTCGTCACTTTCTTCATCAAAATTGGTGGTCCATTATAGTCATCATCTTCAGTGTTACCAGAGAAGTAATCATCCATGTCCATGGAATAAGTTTCCAATGACGTGAAGTGGATGAGCACAATATTGTAGGTAAACTCACAACCCCCAAAAAATCATTGTTCAACAAATCTCTTGATTTCTTGATATTGGATGCATATCATATCGAATTGTTTGTGTCATTCATGCGTTGTGGATCATGTGTGGACAACATGATTCGGGGAATGTAGACTCATCTCTAAAAACTAACTAATGCAGACGGAAGTGTGAACAATGATACAACTCACCTTTTACGTTGATTCTATGAGAATACCATAAGAGGGACAAGAATTGAAGAAATACCCTAACTCAATTTTTTATTAATAATCAACCACCCTATAAATAATAACGAAACAGATAGTATATGATTAATAAGTGAATTAAGAAGTAATTAATCCTACCATTTTTATTTTGTAAGAACCATAGTTATAGGGTTACAACAAATTTTAATGGGTTAATGAGGCGACAGGGCCAGGAATGTGGGTCCTGTGGGTCTGGGTACATTGTCTTAGTTTTTTTTTTTTTTTAGAGTGCAATTACAAAGTCCTGATAGGGGTGGGACGGGTGGAATTTGATCCCAAGTCAATAGCTTGATTTATAAATGCTCAAACCAACTGAGCTACAATTAATTCCCGGGTACATTGTCTTAGTTTAATTAATGATATTCCTTTAATTTAAAAGTTTTTAAGTTTTGGACCAGAACTACTATGGTTAGTCATGTTGAACTATAAAAGAATCAAATAGTTTGTTCTAATTTATATTGGGATTTTAGATTTACTTTATTGATTTTGGAATTATGACTTTGGGTGCTAGGATGTGTAGATGTCGTAGTTCAATTGGTATGACTCCTTACTTTCTAGAGAAATTTATGAATTTAAATTGCAAGTAGTGTCCACGAATCAATCTATTTGTGGTAAAAAAAGGTTGTGATGACATATGATGGGACTTATAATTTGAGCAGTAACTATTTCTCGATTCAAATAATAAACAGGACTTGTGTGCGAAAATGGGCATATAATTTGTGTAATTTTTTTTGAATAAATTCGAATATATATAGGGATATGATCAAATGAGACCAGAGCCTTTAGGTAAGAACATGAGACCACATCTAGACCATTTGATTTAATAATCAATTGTCCAGATTTTACTCATCTATTTTAGTTATGGTGGTGGCAAGCAAGGGTAGGAAAGTAATCTGTTTTTTAATTCAAATGATATAATTGTAAATCCCTAATTTTCGAATTTGGTAACTGAATCTGATTATCACTATCCCGCAATTTTTTCTCTCCCTCTTTTCAAAATACACGTTTCTTCTTCTCTCTTCATCTGCCTCATGTTCCATCGTTCCCTCTGTAAAATTTTGAAACCACTATACCGATTCTTCTTCCTCTCTTCATCACGGTCGGGCTCCATCTGTTAAAATTTCAAACAACTAATATGAATCTTCTTCCTATCTTCAACACGGTCGGTCTCGCACAAAATATTGTAAGTTTTCTGTGATTTTGTTTTCTTTTTGATTTTAGTGTTTCTTGATGTTAGGGTTCCAATTTGGGTTTTTATTATCGATTTCTATTGTTGTTATTTGTTTATATGTATTATTTGGGTTTTAATTTTTGTTTGGGATTTGCAATTCTTTTCTAGGTCAAATTAGTTTTTACTCTGTAAATTTGTGTTTGGGAATAAGAGTTTATGCATTATCTGTTTCATAACTTACATTAAACTTCGGCCAAGAATTATTGCAGTACGACCTTCAGTCTCACCCAATACAACTTGTGAAATTATTTCTGGTAAATGTTGGTTTAATTTTATGGGATTGTTGAATGAGATGTAATTGGAGACAGAGAAGCATAAGAACATGGGGTCTTTCTACTAAAGGAGAGTGAGAAAAGAATATAATCACAGCATTGGAGTTGGATAAAAAGAAGATAGAAGAACATGAATTAGGAAAGGAACAAATTAGAAGAATTATATACATCACAAAAGGATTATTGGAGAAGAATGTGGCGTTGTCTTTCTTACATCTGCGGAGATATTGAATGAATCTGACTAATGTTTGTTTTAATAACAGAGAAGAATGAGGGCAACAATTAGATGGTCTTTTATATATAACTTTTTTTTTAAATGATAAGGGTTTTTTTAGATGTAGAATTATGTGTTTTTAGTTATGTAATAATGTTTGTTTAGTAATAGCATACTGTTTTTTGTTATTTTGTGCGAGCATGTATATTTGTTTTGGAATCATGTGTATTTAGCTATAGAATAATGTGTGTTTAGTTATGTAATAATGTATTTAGTTATAGAACACTGTATTTTGTTGCTTTGTGCGAGCATCTATATATGTTTTGGAATTATGTGTTTTTAGCTATAGAATTATGTGTTTTTAGTTATATAATAATGTGTATTTAGTTATAGAACACTATTTTTTGTTACTTTGTCCGAGGAATTATGTATATTTAGCTATAAAGTAATGTATATTTAGTTTTGTTAAAATGTATTGTTAGTTGTATTTTTTGTATAATAATTGGTGCTATATTTTTTTGTAGGTTTGTTTGATCAACTAAATAGCAGATAACAATGGGAAAAGGATGTCCGCAAATGGCAAGTGTTGTCCGTAAATGCACCCCGTCTAGACTGTGTAAATCAAATGTCTATGTTGTGCACGAAGTATGCAGCTGCAATAATCCTCCACCACAACAATGAGCAAAAGGACGGTGTTTGGAAGAAGCCATAAAGTTTTGGATTGGGAAGAAAATATTGTAGTGCTATTTTAATATACAATGTACAATGTATTTCTGCTCATCGTTTTGTATAGTTCGTGTTCTATGTTTTTTTGTATATGACTTAGATGTTTCATTGATTATGGATACGAATGGATCACGACATGGGTTGTTTTATTTTTAATCAATATAACTTTGCATTTATTATGTACATTTGGTCCGTATATTGTCATTTAACTTTAATATTGTATATGTAGTTACAACGTTTTATGTGCTTACGAATAAAATTATGTATAGTCAAGTAGGCTATATATTTTGGTTAAGTAGTTATTAAATTCCGTATATTTACGCATAGGATTGACATAGTGTATAGGATATGTATATTTAAGCATCCGATTATGTGTGTTTAGTTTGCCAATGTCGTATATATTATTGATGGTAAGATCTCATTCCCTGATTTCAGGAAAACAGTTATTGATGGTAAGATCTCATTTCCCTGATTCAGGAAACGGTTTTTAGGCTGAAATTGATGTTCCTATTGTACCCTTATTTGGTCTCCACCATTTTTTTATTACTAAAAAATCCCATTAAATCCTAGTTTTTTATTTTATTTTGTTGGATGGTGTGGATTGGGTCTTATGTTCTTACCTATAGCTATGGCCTCATAGGATCTCCTCCATATATATATATATATATATATATAAAAGAAAAAAGATTTGTCATCATCACAGGCTGATCAGGTAACCAAAAGTAAGTCTGAAAACATTGTCAGAAATGATAACGTAATGGTCACAAGCCGACCAACTGGCTGAATGGTTGAGGCCTCGTTAAAACCTCCCAAGGTAAAACCCACCCTTGTGGGGAAAACCCTTGAAAGGAAAAAGAGTACCCCCATGAAAGAAAAAGCGTCCAAAATGGGAAAAGAAACCAGAAGCCGGGACACAATAGCTAACAAACCTATAGTTGGACTGACCAACATAGTCATCAGTGAGATAATGTACGAGCTCCTCAGGTGGGATGCCCCACCATGTGCCATAGACCGTCCTCTTGCTCAACATGCCAGCCACTCGATTGCCTTCCCGAAAAATATGCGAGACCACTAAATCCATCTGTGAGATAAGATGCAAAGTGTAATGCCATTTGCTGAGGTGGCGCTATGGGACTTCAGTAGTCTCTTCTCCAGCAAGTTCACCACATACATCGAATCTGACTCCAGCCAAAGTTGTCTCCAGCCCTTGTCAAAAGCATAGTAGATCGCCCACATTGTTGCGACCAATTCAGCTTCAAACGCATAACCCGATCCAAAATGATGCACAAAACACCCCCGAAAGAAACCCCTACAATTCCAGAAAACCTCGGAAGCTGTGAGACTGTCAGGCGCCCCCGTAGAACTGTCATCCGTATTCACCTTGATCCACCCCGAAAGGGGATTTTGCCAATTAACTTCCACGATCTTTGGTGCTTGTCTAGCCCGCCCAGGGACACGCAGCCTATGCAGGATGAGAAGGTCTTGTTGATCATTGCTAATGCATCCTCGATCTAATGAAGATGATTCAACGATGAGGACCCAAAGATGAAGAGTAGCATCGTCCACTGTCCAAGGCTTGTCGTGAAATACCAACTCATTCTGGATATGCCAAATGAGCCAGATGCAAGACAGAATAGCCACACGCCATAAGAAAGCCATCGGCTCACTAAAATGAAAATTCATAAGCCGCACCAGGAATTCATTAAAACAATAAGCTACAAAAGGGTGAATGTTAAATGAGTCAAAAATCCAACGCCAGAGAGCCCCTGCAAAGACACAAGAGACAAATAAGTGATCAACCGATTCCACAGCAGCATGACAGAGAGCACAAACCGAGGGGCCAGTGAAACTTCCCATGGCCCTCAATAAGTCCAAGACAACCAATCGATTGTGGATAGCCCGCCACGCCACCACCGATCGCTGTTCTGGAATGTGTTGCGACCAAATCCAAGAACCCCATTTGACTGCCGGAAAATGTGGACGTATATGAGAGTATGCTGATTTCGAAGTAACCCTTCCATCCTCCGAATTCAGCCATATCCGCGTGTCCCTCGAAGAAGGGGCAATGGGGACTCGTATAATATCCCGGACCAGATCCAAATAAGCCCCCACAAATGAGAAGGTGAAGTGCCAGGACTCGTCATAGAAGTAGTTCAAATGCGATGATGAAATAAGCATCTATATTCCCATGGAATGCCAATTTAAATCATTTGTAGAAAGTAACTTCGGCTTCTCAATCCAAAATAATACCTTGGAATTAGCCACTGGGATCCAACGAGAATCATTCAAACAATCCGAAATGCAAGGTTTAATCCCAGTCCAGATAGAAGAAGGGATAAATGACCACCGGATCGCCCCATCAGCCGTTAAGTAACGCCGCCTAAGTGTGTTGAAGATCACCGAGTCAGAGTTCATAACCTTCCATCCCAATTTCATAAAAAAGAAGTATTAGCCACCACAATCGATCGAACGCCCAACCCTCCTTCAGCCCTAGGCATGTAACACCGATTCCAATTAACCACCACCGACCCCTTGGTATTAACATCCCCAGTCCAAATAAAGTTATGCGTGGCCCTTTCCATGTTCTTGAGCAAGGATCGAGGCCACTTGTAAACCATCATGGTGTGCACAAAAGAACTAGTAATCATCGAATTAACAAGACAAACTCGACCAACAAGAGAAAGTGAAGAACCTTTCCATCTTCTGAATTTAAGGATCACCTTAGCAAAGACTTGTTGTAAATCAGCAACCTTAGGGGCACCCTTGAAGATTGGGGCGCCTAAATATTCCATAGGGACCGCTCCGGATTGGATCTCCATGATATTTTGAACTCTCCCACGTACATGAGATGAGCCCCGGGAACCAAATTAAACTTTACATTTCTGAGGGTTGAAAGCTTGGCCCGAGATATCAGCATATAGAGTGAGGATTTGAAGCAGGATGTGAGCGTTAACTAAAGAAGCCCCACACATAATAACAATATCATCCGCATATAAGATGGACGATGGGAAAATGATCTGTCTAGGTAATGAATAAGTGCCATAAAACTAGCATTCAATCCCGTAGGTAAGGAAGAGCTGATAAAGAAAAAACGGATAGCATCGGCCACATCTGCCAAAATTACATCCCCGAAATGACGATAAAACACCCCATTAAAGCCGTCCGAGACAAGAGAATTGTTCAAACCCATATCAAAATCGCTTTAATCTCTCGAATCGGAATAACCGCAAAACCGCGTTATCCGAAGCTCCCACAATAGAAGAAATAACCTGATCAACCATAGAGTAGTCCAAAGTGTTACCCCCTGAATTCGCAAAAAGCTCCTTATAGAAGGATACAATGTGATTCCCAAGAACCGCAGTATCGTCTGAGTAATTACCATCAATCATCAGTCCTGGGATCCCCGAGCATCCACTGCGGATCTGACAGCGCCGATGAAAAAATGTTGTATTACGATCACCATCCTTAAGCTATGCCGAGCGGGCCTTCTGCTTAAGGAATTCAGATTGTAAAAAAAGCGTGTGAGACAACTCATTCTGGGCGTCGAACTCAGCGTCCCGACGTGCCGCTGTAAAACCAAAAGCCTCTATATCTGCCTGAATCTACCGAACCTTCTCCATCTGATTTGCAACCCGACGATTAACATCACCAAACACATCCCTATTCCATATCTTAATAACCTGTTGCAATCTCTTGAGCTTCCACATGACGCCCAATAAGGGATTGGGCGCGGCACATGTGGGGACCCAAGAAAACTCCACTACATCACGAAAAGAATCATGACAAACCCATATACACTGGAAACGAAATAGAACCGGACCCCTACAAGTAGAAGCCGAGCAAGAAACCAAAATGGGGTGATGATCCGATCCAATGCTAGGAAGAACCAAGCCCTTAACAACTTGCCAAAAAGAGAAAAATCGACACGTTGCTAGAGCCCCATCCAACTTAGCTTGAAGGAGAGATAGAGGCGTTCGGGGGGAGCACCAAGTAAATGAATTCCTCGAAGTCTGCACCGCGAACAAACCAGCATCCTCCAATAAGTCCCTGAAATTCTGACAAGAGGCTTAGGATAAAATACCACTGCTAGAGCATTCATGATGTCCCAAAACCGCGTTAAAATCCCCAATAAGCAACAAATCAGTAAGACCCAAATTCCTCAAATCTAGCCAAAGTGCACGCCTAGAAATGTGGTCACACAAGCCATGAACAAAGCCAACATGAAAGACCATAGACCCCAATTGTACCTGGATAACAATACACTGAGAAGAAGACCAAACATGCTGCAAAATGGATATACCAGCATCACAGAAGACCCAAATATCAGCCCGACCATTAGCGCGAAAACTTTAAGTGACAAAACTCAAACCCAAACTACTCCAGTAGGAATCCGAGATAGATGAAATGTCCATCTTAGGATCACAAATAGCTAACAGAGAAGGTTTCTGTTTCTGACATAAAGCCTTAAGAACATTATGAGAAACAATGTTCCCAATCCCCCGGATATTCCAGAAGATGCAATTCATTGAGACAATGGGGGTGGTGCCACCCATGTCGATCGCACGGTGAAAACAGAAGTGTGGTACACTGTAGTATTCGACGATTGAGTGTTAGCAACTGCATCTGCATAATTTGCCCATCTCTTTGAAGCTGCAAAGTCCAACTCGTCCGGCCCTGGGCGATCCGGTTCAATAGAAATTTCATGAATAGGAGGCAATGGACCCGTAGTGACACTTTGAATTAATCTGGATTTAGCCGATCCAGGGAGTTGTCCCAGAAAGCACGGTTAAGAGTTCAGATAGGATTTCCTAATGGATGGTGAACCGTGAGAGGCAGAATCATGGAGGAGGAGTCGGCGTTAGAATGGGGAGCCTTGGGGACCGGCTCCCTAGTTGGAAACTCCGTATGAGAATCCGCGGAAGGTGGTTAATCGGGGGTGTCATCTGAAGAAAGAGCCTCAAAAGTATTACCAATTTGTATATCAAATGGGCAAGTGACTATTGCACAGGTAGGGGATCCTGCTCGCATAGTCGAACCCATATTTCCCATTGATTCATCAACGGCCTAGTCGTATCCATGTTACCCATAGTAGTAAACTAATAATGTGACAAGAAGCAGCCAAATGTCCTGTAACATTACACTTGGAGCAACACTCGGATAGTTTCTCATAACTTACCAACACGAACGAACACTGACCAACCCGTTCCACCATAATGTGATCCTCCAATGGTTTTGAGAGATCGATATCCACCAGCACACGAATAAAATGTCCCAGAGACCCATCAAGTGATCGCCGATCAATCTGAATCAGAGTGCCGATAGCACTGGTAATCCCCAGAATAGTGTTGGGATCCCAGTATTCTAAACTGAGCTCAAATATGCGGACCCAAACACTGGCCACTAATGTTTGAATTTTGTAAGGGTTGAAATCCGGGACCCAGGGAGATAGCCGATAGTACCCGGATTAAGCGCCCAACTGAAACGTAACTGAGCACGAGATCGATCTTGCGCATTAAAAAACTTGACATAAAAAAATCCCTTACCCAAGGGAATTAGTTTCCAATCATTTTTAATCCTCCATATCTCAGATAGGCGTTTATGCAAAAGCATAGTCGCCCATGGTTTAGTACATTTTCCTAAAAACACCCTTCCAATCAGCGAATAAGAAAATTCGGCGAGGCATTGTTGGTAAACGTTTTCATTGATAGTTACAGAATAATAATCTCCCTTTCTAACAGGTTTAGGAATAGAATGGGATTTGCCAGAAACTATATTGGAAAATGGAGCGAAATTACCTGGGGCTTGCGGAGTAGAATCCATAGAGTGGGAATTTCCTGAGACAATATTCGCAAAGGTATTTCCAAAATTGGATTGAGCATTAGTTTTATGAGCCGAATGTCGAGGGTTCGATTCATAAACTGATGTCATTGGGGAAGAGTTTTCCAAATCATCCGTGTGTCCTTAAGCGATCCGGACGGGGCCTCGTGGACGGGATCCCATGCAGACGGTGAACGCCCCCGGGGTCATCACTCACCCCACGGCGGCCTTAGATAGAGGAACAACAACCGGCCACCCATAAGGCTCCACAAGGGGGCCGACCCCCCATGGCATGCAGCAACCATGGGGGGAAATGGAGGATCAGCACCCCCATAATGGGCGACATTGGAAGAAGTGGAGTTGTCCGGCCCCCTATGGCCCAACGACTTCAAAGCAGCAGCGACAATCAAATATGAGGAGGTGGATGCCCCCTTATGCTCCAAGTCATCCACATGTGCAAAAGTAGACGTGTGGTGAGCAGACAGTGGGACCCCCAAGTAAGTTTCCAGCGGAACAATCCCAATTGACGCAAAGCCAACCGTCGGCTATGCAGGTGTTGTGGAGAGACGCGCGATTGATGATGCATGGATGCTAGACGTTCCAGACGAGGAACATGAAGGTGGTGGACGTGCGTGCGGCGTGAAGTTGGACATTAGTCCGACGAAGAGAGGCTCCGACGTGGAGCCACCGAACGGACGACGGGAGACGGACGAATTGGAAGAAAACCCTAGAGAGCAGCTTTTAAAGGGAGTTGGCAAAATCCACCGGCACGGTTTGGGCCAACCAGCCAAAGGTTAGGGCTGGGACTTGGCTTCGCAATATTTTAGTTCCGAAAAAGCTCGGGCCTTTTTAGCCCGCCCAAATGGTGCATGGGTCGGGTTTAGCCCAACTTTTGGCCCGACTAAACAATTTTAGTGTACAAAATATATACATGGGCTGGGGTAGGCCATGCATTTTCACGGTCTGACCCGACACGATCCGAAAGTTTTCAAAAGTCCGACGGGCTTGGTCCGGGCCAGCCCGACCCATTGTCAGCTCTAGCTATAAATTATAATTAACACTTCATAATAATGAGAGTCTGAGAGATTGTTATCGTCACGTGACAAATGTGTGTTGATGTTAGTGTCGTCTGTCCTATGCTTTTTTCATATAGAAAAAATAAACTTACGGTTGATTTTATTCATAAAAGTTATAATTTAAATTTAAATGGTTTCCAAACAATAGTTATAATTTAAATCATTAGTTATTCTTTTGTTGAGGGAAATGAAACATTAGTTTTTGAAGATACACGAGGCAAGAGTAATATACTAATATCAATGTTCATTTGATGTACTGATTATTCAATATATATTTAGTTGATGGACAACAGCGAACCTGAAATTTATTTGTGGTCCTAAGGCGAGCTTCACAAATGATGTCCTAAAATTTTAGTATTCATATTTTTTTATCGACAATAATCCTATTGACATAAATTTTAAAAAATAAAACTATTGATAAAGTAAACCATCAATTATAATATATATATATATATCACAATCAAATGCTAACAAAATTAAAGATGTTTACATTGCACTTAAATATTACTTGTCTCGTTGTTTTGGAAGCAAATTGTATTGATTAAGCTTTTTCCAGCTACTAACCGTTTTTTGTGACATGGTTGGCTGTTTATAGTCTTGATCAACTTCAACTTGAAAAAGTTCCTTTGGACAAATATAATTGTAATTGTATAGTCATCAATAGATGAGATTACATTATATTTTTATTGGGCTCACACTTAGGTTAGGTGAGGAGGCCATATATCAGGTCACTATGATAATGGATGAGTGTATTAGTATTTGTTTAACCAAAATAGTCAAATGGTAGTTCAAATTTATACTTAAAAGAGATTAACTAGTTGTAAATTGCAATGCACGTGTGAAGACAATAGCAATAGATAACTAAAACATATTGAATGCAAGTGACAGATTCCGTCATTCCGGTATATTTCATTATTTTCATCTACTATGAACGACAAAAATAACTTCAATTCTGAATGATGGAATTGTTCTTTATTTTTTTTTAGGAAAAGAAGAAGAGCCACAATGAGAGATAGAAAGTTGTGAACCATTACCAACTGTCAGTTTATCATAACCATGGTAGGGGGCCTGAATGCTGAGATTACCAAGCTGAGAGGTGACATGAGCTGAAGCTCCACTATCAAAATACCAAGAGGAATTAGGAGCAAGTGGAGGAGATGATGCCAACAGAGCTTGAGATGGACCCTGAGTCTGAGGATGAGCAATATCAGAGAGATGAGCTTGATCACCAAAAGAGGAGGCGAGCATCAATACCAACATAACTAACATCAAAATGTTTAAAGCATTTGGCGCAAAGATGATTAGTCTTGCCACAAATTTGACAAGCCGTTCGATTCATTCAAAACGACCCTACCACGGCCTCTATTACCAAAACCACCTCCGGACTCGAGATTCGAGAAATTAGGTCGCTATTAGCAAAATGAGCAAAGGAGAAACACCATGATCAAGCTCACACTTGTGAGATGAGCCAACCGCATCTCATGTGACTGAAGAGAAAATTGTACTTCTTGAAGATAAGAGAATCACATCGATTAGTCAAATTGACAACAACACTTTCAAATTCAGATCCAAGTCCAGCTAGAATGTATAGAATCAAGTCATCATCACTAATCATTTGATCAACAACAAGAAGACTATCAAAGAATACCACGCATTTTCAGAACATAATCTTCAACAGAGAGATCTCCTTGCTTAGTGGTTTGAAGCAACAACCTTAGATGCATAACTCGTGCTTTAGATGAGGATTGAAAAAGTTTTTCCAATACATTCCAAATCTGAGCCGAAGTGGAACACCTGTTCACATGCCCAAGCATGCTCTCTGATATCGATGAAAGAAGCCAGCTAAACAAATAGGAATCTCTGCGAATCCATAGCTGAAACTCTGGATTAACAACCGGAGGAGAATCAGAAGAGCTCTGCGGAAATTGAGATGGAGCAGCAGTCATACCGAGCAAAAATTCATCGAAGTCGTGCACACGCACGGTGGCTAAGACCTGAGACCTCCAATAGGAGTAATTAGTACGATCCAATCGAAGAGAGATCGTAGTAAACATAGGAGCGAAATCACAGAGCTAAAACCGCCATAGAATAAGGAAAAAATTCTCACGGAGAAAATGATTGTGGTCACGGAAAAAAATTCACCGGGCTCGGATACCATGTTATAGTCTATGTATAAAACTCATAATAAAGAGATGAAAGGAACTTGTTTATTGTTCACTTGGTATGGATATTTATACATGTTTACAAGTAATGCTTTTGTAACTAATTTTTGTTTTGTAACTAACTTTCATGTAACTAACCTAATGAGAATCTTAACAAGAAACTAACAAATTTGTATAAACTAATACTCTAATACACCCCCTTAAACAGAGTCAAAATGACTAAGGCTGAGAGCAAAGGGATTGAAAACAAAGTTTTCCAAAATCATCTGCCTTAGTTGATTGATCCTCAGGAAGAACGGAGTCAAAGCCAAAACCAAAGGAAACAATCCTTAGATCGTCTAGGGCCTGGAAATCTTCTGGATCGATGTCAACCTTGTACCTGCGCTTTCTCCGCAAATGTTAGCTTCCAAGGGGACTTCATCGATGTATGCAAAGTCCATTTCATATAGGCCAATAGGCACTCAGGAAGGTCCCACTCCTCCTTCGGGAGCACTTTCTCGCCTTCTGGCGCTCTCTTGGTGCCTGCACGGTGCACCGACAACAAAGTATATGGCCATAACTTTTTTGGCATTTTGACTAAAACATCAAGGATCTTGCAATCTCCAATATGTGTCTATGTTTCCGTTCCACAACTCCACTCTGTTGTGGAGTGTAAGGGCATGACTTATGATGCAATATTCTTTTAGTGGAGAATAGTGTTTGTATCTCACTTCCCAAAAACTCTGCCCCATTATCTGATCTTATCCTCTTAATCCTCTGTTGAAAGTGAGTATTAACAAATCTAATAAAGCCTTGTTAATGTGTTACTGTTTCTGATTTATGTTGCATGAGAAAAATCCAAGTAGCTCTAGTGTGATCATCCACCATAGTAAGCATATAAGAGGTGTTAGTGATGGAAGATTCATGGTAAGGACCCCAAATATCTATATGAAGCAACTTAAAAGGACATTGTGTTTGTATTGAACTTTGTGGAAAAAATCTTATTCGTTTGTAAATACATTCTCACATTTTGATAATTCTCCTACGCATTTAATTCAGTATTTAATTATTGTCTTAATTATTCTCTCGTTCACCGTGCTGACTTGAGCGTCGGAGGGGCCTCTTGGACAACCCCCAAGGTCCTCTAACGTTTGCGTGTGTGTGCAGACAAGTTCTCATTCGAAGGATTTTTAACCTTCCGGAGAAGAAGAATTGAAGATTTCCCCCTCGGGAAGGAGGATTTCATCTGCACCGTTGACTTTGAGTGATTTGTCCTAAAATCTATCCTTATTTTGGTGCCATCTGTGGGAAAAGCCAAAGCACACGAAGATGCAAAATCGAGTGCGAGCACGTGAAGCTGGATCCCAAGCTGTTGGCTATGGGATCGTAGATCGCAAAGAGGAAAGGCCATTATGGCGGCGGAGGCCAACTACCTTTCCACCAGAAGGGCGCTGCCCCCCACAATAAGGAAGGGCCCCGCCACCTCTCTCTAGAGGAGCTCCGCCCATTGAAGAAATTCGCCTAACCAAGGAAACCCTCCGAATCTTGCTAGAGGAAACTGCACGGGATGCCCTAAGGCATCAAGTTGCGGCCGAAACTGCGAGAGCATCATCCCGAGCTACACCTTCCATTGAAGACCTTGACCTGAAAGGACAAGGAAGAAGAGAGAAAGGACGCGGCGAGAGCCGAGAGGAGCCAACATTAGTTGAAGAGTCCCCAACGATGCAACCCAGTCATACTCATTCACAAGCTACTGCTTTGAAGAAAGGGAGTCCGTTGACCTCTATTATGCTGACGGAACAACTATCCCCGGGACTTAGGACATCTAAACTCCCGGAATATGATGGAACCGGATATCCCCAGGAGCATTTGAATTAATTCTATGCTGAGGCAGGCCTTTATGAGATGATGTACGTTGCTTATTGCAAAACCTTTCTAACTACCTTAACCAAGCAAGCTCTGGCTTGGTTCGATCAGCTCCTGGAGTGCTCCATCACTATGATTCACAAGTTCGTTGTGGCTTTTGTGCAACAATTCTCCGTTAGCAAGGAAATCACGAGACCATCGTACACCTATTTCAGCGTAAGGTGGGGGAACCTTTATGCAATTTTATGGGACAATCGTGGAAGCTGTAAATGTAGTCACCAGCATCCAGCAGGAAGCCTTGACTAGGATTCAGCAGCGTGTTGCCCTCTGAGAGCATTTCCCGGACAAACTTGAGAGAACAACGGTTCGAATGAGATTAGTAGAGGTTGTGGTTCAAACAGAAGTCAGAAAGCAACCGATCATTTTTTCGAGCAAGATTGGTGGTTCCGGTGGTCCAAGCAGATGGACTTCGGAGAGTAATTAGTGGAAATTGAGAGGATGGTGAGAGAGTGGCCGGCGAAGATCTTCGAAGATAAGATTGAAGCGATGGAGCGAAATTGGTAGTTAAGGAAATTGAGAGGAGATAGAACAAAAATGACGAAAATGGAGTCAATGATTTTGCCGATATTCAGCCAAAAAGGGCGGTTATTTTTTGGGCCCAAACCCAAAATCACCGTTTAGTAACTCAAATAAACCACCAACAGAAAAATTTTGGCTTATTTTCTTGAATTGCTACTAAGTATCGTCACTAAAATTTCACAATTTAAGTTTATCCAATTAATTAGCAGCAATCAACATAACCGACATTAAATACTTATTTGGTGGTAATTTTTGATAACCGCCACTAAATATTTGTTGCTAAATGACAGTTTTTTTGTAGTGATATATATGTTGGGGGCAAAAACGATATTTAATTATTTAATATATAATTCATTCTATATATTATTTTAAGATTAATTGTCCAATCAACTCTTAATAAAATAACTCGACCCAAAGGAAATCGGGACTGGCCCATAGGCCAATTTCCAGGGAGAGGGGCTTGGTTAGAACATCAACAATCTGAGACTCGAATGGAACAAAACGAACATCAATGACTTTATCCCGCACCTTCTCACGAATGAAGTGAATGTCAATTTCAATATGTTTGGTTCTTTGATGAAAAACAGGGTTGGATGCCAGAGAAATCGCACTTGAGTTATCACACCACAAGACTATTGGAGACTCAATATGTAGACCAAGTTCAACAAAGAGAGATTGAATCCATATTACATCAGTTGTAGCCACTGCCATAAACCCGTATTCGCTTCCGTCTCGCTTCTAGCGACCACTTGCTGCTTTTTGGAACACCAAGAGATTAAATTTGGCCCAGGGAACACACAATATCCACTGATGGATTTCCTATCATCACAAGAACTGGCCCAATCTGCATCAACAAAGGCTTCCAAATTCATACGAGGAGAAGCCACAAATTTAATACCCAAAGTCCTGGTACTCTTAAGATATCGAAGAATCTTCTTACAAGTCGCCCAAGGATTTTCGATGGGGCATGAAGAAACCGATCGAGCTTATGAACAACATACGCAATGTCGGGGCGGTCATGGTAAGATATTGAAGACTACCTATAGTCTGCGATAGAGGCTAGGAAGAGAGAAAGGAGAGCTATCACCCAAAGAAAGCTTTTGACCTGAGTAAAATGGAGTAGGACTTGCCTTGCAATCAACCATATTAGTCTTAGCCAAGATATCTGAAATGTATTTTGGCTGATTCAGTAAAAAAATCACCAGGAATTTTGTGAGCCTCAAAACCAAGGAAATAACTGACTTGGCCTAAATGTTTGAGAGAAAATGCCTCATTTAGCTTACTGATCAGTTCTAGAACAAAGGCAGAATCATCCCCAGTAATCAGTATGTCACCAACATAAACGAGCAATAACGTGAGCTTACCATTGGACTGAAGAAAGAATAAAGAATTGTCTAATGTAGATACATTAAACTGCAGAGATAAGAGAAAATCCTTGAGCTTCTCAAACCAAGCACGGAGAGCTTGCTTTAGGCCATACAAAGCCTTAACAAGCTTACAAACATGATTAGGTTTATCAGGATGCACAAAACCTTCAGGCTAGGCCATGTATACAACTTGTTGAAGAGAAACATTTAAGAAAGCATTATTAATATCAACTTGTTGTATAATCCAACCTCTAGAAACAACAAGGGAGAACATAATCCGTATAGTCGAGGTTTAACTATAGGACGAAAAGCCTCAAAATAATCGAGACCAGGTATTTGTTGAAAACCCCATGCAACAAGACGAGCCTTAAGCCTTTCAACCATACCATCAACTTTATGTTTGAATCTAAACACCCACTTATTAGAGATAAGATTCATGTCTTCAGAATAAGGAACCAAATCCTATGTATGATTTTTAATCAAGGTAGTAAACTCAAGATCCATAGCAACCTTCCACCCTGGGTTTGATAAAGCTTAACAGACAGCAGATGGTTCAGTAACATAGGAAAGAGCAGCATGAAAGGATTTAGGCTTATAGATGCCACTATTGGACCTAGTTTGCATAGGATGAGAAAGTATAGCTGGAGGAGGAGAAGGTAAGGAGGGGGCTGGAGATACAGAGGCACCTGAAGGAGTAGAGACAGAGGAAGGAGGAGAGTGCTGCAGAATTGGAGCATGAGACTGAGGGGGAGAGGGAAGTGTGGGACTGACTGATGGAAGAATAGGGAGATAATTAGTGACAAGAGGTGGTGTGGTGTGAGAGTTAGAGGAGCTGAAGGGAGGAAAGAGTTGAGAGTAAGGAAACTCACACTCATTGAATGAGACTGTCCTAGAAATGTAGACCCTCCCAGATGGATGCAAACATTTGTATCCTTTATGCTGGGAGCTATAACCCAAGAAGATACACTTTGATGATCTAAATTGTAGTTTATGATTATAGTAGGGACGAAGGTATGGATACCAAGCACACCCAAAAGCTCTTAAGAAGGAGTAATCAGGAGACCTGTTAAACAATTTTTGAAAATGAGATGAATTATGTAAAACAGATGAAGGAAGAAGATTGATAAGATACACAGCAGTAGAGAAAGAATCCCACCAAAATTTACAGGGAAGATGAGCATGAGATAAAAGTGTGAGGCCAAGATCCACAATATGTTAATTTTTTCGTTCTAGCGTACCATTTTGAGGGTGAGTATGGGGACAAGGGTGTCTAAACACAATACCTTGAGACAAAAAAAGAGAAGCAGTTTTCTATACTCACCACCCCAATCACATTGAAAGGCTTTAACCTTAGTATTGAATTGTCTTTCAATATAAGCAAGAAAATGAATCACAGCAGAATAAACATCACTCTTAGAGGTTAAAGGATAAATCTATGTAAAACGAGTGAATTCATCAAGAAAGTGCACATAATATTTGTAACCATCACAAGAAGTGGTAGCAGCGGGTCCCCAAACATCAGAGTATATAAGATCAAAATGAGAGACAAATTTAGATTTTACTGAAGGAAAATGCATTGAATGTAACTTCCCAAGCTTACAAGCTTCACAGAATTGCATTTTATTACAAGAAAAAGGAACATGAAGTTGTTTCAGAACAGTGGCAAAAGTTGAATTACAAGGATGACCTAACCGATGGTGCCATACATCAAGATTAGGAGGACTGGTAGCAAGATTGCAGCTCTTGAGAGAAGGAGGGTTGACAGAGCCAGAGGAAAGAGCTTTGACAGGAAGAGGGCTAAGATCAAGTTAATATAGGCCTTCCTTGAGAGCACCCTTCAGAAGAACTTGGTTGAAGACCTTGTCCTTAACAAAACAAAACAGGTCATGAAACTCAACAATAACATTGTTATCTTTAGTGAATTGTAAAATGCTTAACAAATTCTTTGTTATGCCTGGAACACATAGAATGTTTCTGAGAGTAAGATGCTGACAATGTAAAATGCTAGGAAAAGAAGAAGAGCCACAATGAGAGAGAGAAAGTTGTGAACCATTACCAACTGTCAGTTTATCATAACCATGGTAGGGAGCCTGAATGCTGAGATTACCAAGCTGAGAGGTGACATGAGCTGAAGCTCCACTATCAATATACCAAGAGGAATCAGGAGCAAGTGGAGGAGATGATGCCAACAGTGCTTGAGATGGACCCTGAGTCTAAGGATGAGCAATATCAGAGAGATGAGCTTGAGCACCAGTAGGAGGCAGAGCATCAATATAAACATAACTAACATCAAAACGTTTAAAGTATTTGGCGGAAGATGATTAGTCTTGCCACAAATTTGACAAGCCAGATTGATTCATCAAAACGACCCCGACCACGGCCTCTATTACCAAAACCACCTCTCGTGACTCGAGATTCGTAGAAATTAGGTCGCTATTAGCAAAATGAGCAATGAGGAGGAACACCATGATCAAGCCACACTTGTGAGATGAGCCAACACCATCTCATGTGATCAAGAGAAAATTGTACTTCTTGAAGATAAGAGAATCACATCGATTAGTCAAATTGACAACAACACTTTCAAATTCAGATCCAAGTCCAGCTCGAATGTATAGAATCAAGTCATCATCACTAATCACTTGATCAGCAGCAAGAAGACTATCAGCAATACCACGCATTTTCAGAACATAATCTTCAACAGAGAGATCTCCTTTCTTAGTGGTTTGAAGCAACAACCTTAGATGCATAACCCGTGCTTTAGATGAGATTGAAAAAGTTTTTCCAATACATTCCAAATCTGAGCCGAAGTGGAACACCTGTTCACATGCCCAAGCATTCTCTCTGATATCGATGAAAGAAGCCAGCTAAACAAATAGGAATCTCTGCGAATCTATAGCTGAAACTCTGGATTAACAACCGGAGGAGAATCAGAAGAGCTCTGCGGAAATTGAGATGGAGCAGCAGTCATACCAAGCAAAAATTCATCGAAGCCGTGCGCACGCACGGTGGCTAAGACCTGAGACCTCCAATAGGAGTAATTAGTACGATCCAATCGAAGAGAGATCGTAGTAAACATAGGGAGCGAAACTGCAGTAGCAGAAACCGCCATAGAAGAAGGAAAAAATTCTTGCCGGAGAAAATGATTGTGGCTGCCGGAAAAAATTCACCGGGCTCTGGATACCATGTTATAGTCTATGTATAAAACTCATAATAAAGAGATGAAAGGAACTTGTTTGTTGCTCAGCTTGGTATGGATATTTATACCTGTTTACAAGTAACAGTTTGTAACTAATTTCTGTTTTGTAACTAACTTTACTATTGTAACTAATCTAACATAATCTTAACAGTAAACTAACAGCTGTATAAACTAATACTCTAATACACCCCTCTTAAACAGAGCTGGGGGGTTGACTAAGGCTGAGAGCAAAAGGACTGAAAACAAAGTTTTCTAAAATCATTTGCCTTAGTTGATTGATCCTCAGGAAGAACGGAGTCAAAGCCAAAACCAAAGGAAACAATCCTTAGATCGTCTAGGGTCTGGAAATCTTCTAGACTGATGTCAACCTTGTACCTTGCAGTTTCCTCCGCAGTGTTAGCTTCCAAGGGGACTTCATCGATGTATACAAAGTCCATTTCATATAGGCCAATAGGCACTCAGGAAGGTCTCACTCCTCCTTCGGGAGCACTTTCCTCAGTTCTCTGGCTAGCAGCTCTTGGTGCCTCGGTGCACAGCTGACAACAAAGTATATGGCCAGAACTTCTTTGTTATAGTCTATGTATAAAACTCATAATGAAGAGATGAAAGGAACTTGTTTATTGCTCAGCTTGGTATGGATATCAACCCTATATATACTAAAAGAAAAAACAAGCTGCCACATGTTTTTACTTGAGCAATTTGGTACCATGTCAATACCTTATTCTTCCAAATCCATGTGTCGCCTTCATATTTAGCCACGTGGCAAACCATGTCACCACCTTATTCTTCAAATTATAAATTAATTTACCATATCAATTTACAATCAATTTATCATCAACTTAATAATTAAATTTCATATTTCCCTATATAACTATTAAAATCCAATCAAACATTTAATCAACAAAGTTATCAATTTGGCAAAATTAATTTACGACAAAATCGTATATTTAATATATTTATATATGTATATGTATGTATATCTAACACGTTTTAGGAATTTTTCTTATAATGTATTAATTAATTTAAGATATTTAATATATTTATATATGTATATCAACCATATATACTAAAAGAGAACAATGGTGACACATGTCTTCACCTCATTAATTTTGACATATGTCAACTCCTCATTCTCCTAATTCTACATGTCTACTTTATAATTATCCATGGGGCATCGCTTTCTACAAATTAAATGTGAATTAATAATATATTTTTTGAATTTTTGAATTTAAAAGATTACAAATTCAAAAGATAATAACAACTTTAAGAGATAAGAAGTAATCTAAATATCAAGGATTCATCTATGCTATCATTTTAAAATTATTATCTTTCAAAAATATATTTAGTTTATATGCACCTTTTAATTTCTGATTTATGCTAACTCCTATTTATATCAAGGATTCTTTCTGATTTATATTTCAAATTACTCTTATTAAATCTAGGTTTGACCCACTAACCAATTATATTCACGATTAAATAAATAATTCAATCCAAATTATAATCAAATTAAATAAGCTCATCATCAATATAAATGAGCATATCCCAACAATTAAAATTAAAATAAACTAATTTATTCAATATCTATCTGAGGCCGGATAATGATTATACTGCAAGATCCTATCAAATTATTTTTAATTTTCTCAACAAATTCGAGAAACACATCAAGAAATCTAACAACTAATAGAAATTGGGGTTTTACATACATTTGAAAAATATTATCTTTCAAGAGTATATTTGGTTTATATGCATCTTTTAGTTTTTGATTTTTTTCTACTACGAGATTCAAATTTCAACTCTAAAAGATAAAATATAAATACCAAAATAAAATAATTTCTCACAATATCAACTCTAAAAGATAAATTATAATCCCAAATATAAAGGATTTTATCACAATCTGACCGTCAACTTTGTGTGGCCATATCGAGAGTTAATAACATAAGGGATTTGAAAATTCTTTGTTGTGATAAAGACGGCACACTTGAAAATAGCTAGAACAAATAGTATAGTTTACAAAGAAGTTTTTCAGAATCTGAAGTGAACTATTTGTATGATATTCTTCTAATTTTTGAAATTCTTTTTTAATATTTCTAATTATTATTTTGGATCTCCTATAATTATTACAAATAAATTTGTGTCACTAAAATTTTAATTTTGGACAAATCCTGTGTAACACACGGGTTAATAGAATAAATAAAAATAATTGATTATTTGTATTCCTTTTTTTATCTCCTGATATCAAGACAATCTCTTGATTATCTCCAAATATCAAGGCAATCCCTAGATCTTAGCAATTCTCATAGAATAGGAAAGTTTGACTTGTGAGTTGTATGCAGACGTATGTGTATATATATACTCTTGTAATCATCAAATTGATATATAATAAAAACTTCATCTTTCCTCTTTATTCTTTATGGTATCACGAGCCATATTCCTGGAACTCTTCTTCATTTTCTGAAATTTTGTCCCTCCATATTTTCACAATGTCAACAGACAACACCGAAGCCACAATCAAAAATTTTCTGGAACCCGATAAACCTCTCATTGCGGTCAACATTGCAAATACCATCAAATTAAATTCCACAAATTATCTCTCTTGGAAACTTCAATTACATGCAACACTTATTGGTTATAATCTTGAAGGTTTTATTGATGGATCAAATCCTTGTCCACCATCATCCATCACAAAAGAAGGTAAAAGTCAAGTCAACCCAGCATATCATACGTGGATCCGACAAGATAAACTCATCTTTAGTGCACTTGTTGGGACACTTACTGCACCTATCATTCCTCTCATAACTCAAGCTAACACATGCCATGAAGCCTGGTCAATCCTTTCCAACACTTTTGCAAAACCTACCAGAGGTCACATTAAACAAATCAAGAATCAATTGAAGAATGCTACTAAAGGAGCCAAAAGCATAACAGAATACATGCAATTCATTAAGTGTCGTGCAGATGAACTAGCAGTTCACTTGACCAAGAAGATCTCATCGAGCACGTGCTTGATGGTTTAGACGATAACTACAAGCCCTTGGTTGATGCTATCAATAATCGGGAGACCTTAGTGTCGTTCGATGAACTTCATGAAAAACTCATAAATCATGAACTTTCTCTCCATGAATCTTTACCCACTATCACTTCCATGCCTGCTACGGCAAATCCTACGGCTCCACGCTCCAATCAACCTTCTCGCAGGACTAATTGGCGACCTAATCACCCCATGAAGCCCTCAGCATCACATCGAAACACCGGTCCATTTCAGAATGGATCTCGTGGGGAAAGACCTCCCCAACGTCCCTATCTCGGGACATGTCAAGCCTGCAATACTCAAGGTCACACCGCCAGACGATGCCCTAACTTTCATTTGACAGTCGCTACTCCAATCTACCAAAATCAACGCCCACCTACTCCATGGCAACCACGACCTCCGGCCCCATGGCAACCTCGAGCCAACTACATGAACACCACCAGCACTACTGAGTCACCCACTTGGCTTCTTGACAGTGGAGCTTCACACCATGTTACCACTGATATGAGCAATCTTTCTCTTCATACTCCATATGACGGCCCTGACGACGTTGTGATCGGAGATGGTTCAGGCCTCCCAATAACACACACTGGTTCTACCTTTATCACCACACCATCTCGCTCTTTTTCACTTAATAACGTTCTTTGTGTTCCTACCATGAAGAAAAACTTAATATCCATTTCACAGTTTTGTCTTTCTAATAATGTTTCTGTTGAGTTCTTACCATTTTCTTTTTATGTGAAGGATCTTCGCACGGGGGCAATTCTTTTGCAGGGCCAAACTAAAGATGGTGTGTACGAGTGGCCGTCGTTGCCATATTCTTCATCTTCATCCACCAAGTCGCAACCTTTATTTGTTTTTTCATGTGCCAAGACCACTTCGTCCGAATGGCACAATAGATTAGGACATCCGTCAATTCAAGTTCTTAAACATATGATCTCTCGTTTTAAGTTAAGCCTATTGAGTCCTTTGTCCATGACTTCAAATTGTAATGCTTGCCAATGCAATAAAAGTCATAAGCTGCCATTCACAGTCTCTTCAATTCAATCTTCACATCCTCTAGAAGTATTATATTCTGATGTGTGGACCTCACCAATTACATCTATTGATGGTTTCAAATATTACGTCATCTTCGTTGATCATTATACTAAATATATTTGGCTTTATCCACTGAAGAAAAAGTCCCAAGTACACGAAGTCTTTGTCAAATTCAAAGCTCTTGTGGAGAACTTTTTTAAACAAAAAATCACCACATTATATTCTGATAATGGAGGGGAATATCAGGCTCTCGTCAATTTCCTCGCCACTAATGGAATCTCTCATCTGTCAACACCACCACACACACCTGAGCATAATGGGTACTCTGAACGACGCCACAGACATATAGTTGAAACAGGTCTCTCTTTACTCCATCACGCATCCATGCCTCTACATTTCTGGTCATTTGCCTTTTCCACAGCTGTCTATCTCATAAACCGCATGCCCACTCAAACACTTCGCTTAGCATCTCCTTATGAATGCCTCTTTGGATCTATTCCAAACTACTCTAAACTACGAGTTTTTGGGTGCCTCTGTTACCCATGGTTACGACCATACTCTAAGCACAAACTTCAAACACGTTATGTCCCCTGTGTGTTTTTAGGATACTCACCCACTCAAAGTGCTTATCTTTGTCTCGATACATCCACAGATAGAATTTATGTGTCTCGACATGTCAAGTTTGTAGAGTCTTTATTTCCTTTTGCTTCGATTTCTAGTCCAGAATCACCCAAGGACACTACCACTACCTCCTCATGGGATTCACCAATTCTCTATGTCCCATCTACTTATACGGCACCACTCGACACATCATTAGAACAGGGTCTGGCCCAACAGCCTCCGCCTGCGGATCCAACACATCTGGCCAACGAGACTAGTTCCATTGGCCAATTAAATGACGTTTCAACAGACTCCTCATCTACCACACACCTAACAATAGACCATCTTAATCCACCCTCAAATATCACTCTTGACTCCATCAATAATCAATCAACAAACCCATCTCAACCACACTCACATCCTCCGCCAGCTGAATTATCATCCATACCTCACCGGACCATAATAACCCGTTCTAAACACAACATTTTCAAACCTATCCAGAAACTTAATCTCCATGCCCAACTCCATCCTCAAGACCCTATAGAACCCACCAGTGTAACCCAAGCCCTCAAAGATCACAAATGGCGTCAGTCTATGTCAGAAGAGTATGATGCTCTTATTAGGAATGGCACTTGGGATCTGGTTTCCCCAGAACCGTCTCAAAATATCATAGGATGTAAGTGGATTTTTCGCATTAAACGTCACCCTGATGGTTCTGTGGACAGGTACAAGGCCCGTCTTGTAGCAAAAGGCTTTCATCAACAACCAGGAGTGGACTATCATGACACATTTAGTCCTGTAATCAAACCAACTAATGTTCGCATGGTGCTTTCCATATCACTAAGTCGAGGGTGGCCACTACGTCAACTTGACGTTAATAATGCTTTTCTCCAAGATCATCTTCCCCAGGTTGTTTTCATGAAACAACCACCTGGGTTCATTGATAAAGATCGCCCATCTCATGTTTGCCAACTCCGCAAAGCTATTTATGGTCTTAAACAGGCTTCTCGTGCATGGTATCATGAACTACGACAGTTTCTTACTAACTCAGGTTTCACCAACTCACATGCTGATGCATCTCTGTTCATCTACAACCACAATGGTTCCATCATTTATCTTCTGGTATATGTTGATGATATTATCATCACTGGTAATCAAGACAAGGCAATTCAAACAATCATCACCCTTCTAGCCACTCGATTCTCCATTAAGGATCTTGGTCCATTAACTTATTTTCTTGGCATTGAGGTTATTCCTCACTCCCACGGTCTGCTATTGTCTCAACGCAGGTACATTCTTGATTTACTCACTCGAACAAAAATGACAGAAGCTAAACCTGTCTCTACACCCCTTGCCACATCAACTACACTATCACTCCACTCTGGCACGACCTTGACAGACCCCACTGAATACAGAGCAGTTATAGGTAGCCTCCAATATCTTTCTCTCACCCGACCTGACATCTCTTACGTTGTCAATAAACTCTCTCAGTTCATGCACCGCCCGACAACTGATCATTGGGCCGCAGTTAAACGAGTGCTCCGATATCTATGCAGCACAATCGATCATGGACTTCTTCTCCACCGTCAATCTCCTCTATCACTTCATGCTTTCTCTGATGCAGATTGGGCGGGTAATAAAGATGATTATACATCAACCAGTGCTTACATTGTCTACCTTGGTCGCAACCCCATCTCTTGGAGCTCGAAGAAACAACGTAGTGTTTCTCGTTCATCAACAGAAGCAGAATATAGATCAGTTGCAACCACTGCTGCGGAACTAAGTTGGATTTGTTCTCTCCTCTCTGAACTTGGTGTCACAATTTCTCAAGCTCCAGTGATCTATTGCGACAATGTTGGTGCTACTCATTTATGCTCAAATCCAGTGTTCCACTCTCGCATGAAACATATAGCCCTTGACTACCACTTCATTCGCGAACAAGTTCAAAGTGGTGCTTTGCGTGTTGCCCATGTCTCTTCTCAAGATCAACTTGCAGATGCTCTAACAAAGCCTTTAGCTCGAGATCGCTTTACCAAATTACGGTTCGAGATTGGACTCTCCTCCCGGAGCTCCATCTTGCGGGGGCATAATAGAATAAATAAAAATAATTGATTATTTGTATTCCTTTTTTTATCTCCTGATATCAAGACAATCTCTTGATTATCTCCAAATATCAAGGCAATCCCTTGATCTTAGCAATTCTCATAGAATAGGAAAGTTTGACTTGTGAGTTGTATGCAGACGTATGTGTATATATATACTCTTGTAATCATCAAATTGATATATAATAAAAACTTCATCTTTCCTCTTTATTCTTCACGGGTGTTGTTCTAGTTTATACCTGTTTACAAGTAATAGTTTGTAACTAATTTCTGTTTTGTAACTAACTTTACTATTGTAACTAATCTAACATAATCTTAACAGTAAACTAACAGCTGTATAAACTAATACTCTAATAGGAAAAATTAGTCTTGTAGTAATAATTACATTGGCTAAAAGGTTATGCATTTAAAAAGAACTCACGAACTGAATCATTTTGTTGGAAAAGTGAAAAAATTGAGAGTTCATGTGACTGTCATGTGACATGTTCCGAAATATTATGTTTTCAGTGGAAAAGAACTCATTTCACGATTTTATTAATTGAGGATTATTTGGGTGAAACGTAATTTTTATGGGATTAATTTCGCCATCCCTATAATTACCTGACCAAACTACAATTTACCCTCGCTTTTTATTTTTTAGGGATAATTACAAAAAGTACCCTGAGGTTTGACCTAATTATAAAAAGACCCAGCTATCTTTAAAACTTACAAAAAATACCCCTAAGGTTTGATTTAGTGTTAAAATTAAGGGTTAATCTGCAATGATTTTACAAATATGAAGGGGGGTTTTGAAATATATTTCAAACCTCAGGGGTAGTTTTTGTAAGTTTTAAAGTTGGCTGAGTTTTTTTGTAATTAGGTCAAACCTAAGGGGTACTTTTTGTAATTATCCCTTTTTTTTATTAAGTTTGGGTGCTTAGTCTGTAAAACTAACCAATGCTTAGACTCGTTTTTTTTCTTCTGATTTATGATGACATTGAATTCAACTGGAGGTCCACTATCTGGCCCATAATCAGACTATCCTGGGCCATTTACCATACATTTAAAGCCCAAAGCATTATTGTATAGATTATCATTAAAATTGAGAAATCGCCAAATTTACCCTACTTTTCGGGGAATCACTGCTTACGCTAAATTCACTTATGTAGGCTTTGACTTTTTGACTTTTTATACGCTCATGCGGACCTGCCTAAGAAACACAGATACTACTGTTAGGATGGCGTATCCATACCAGATATGTATCGGATACGATATTTTATCTGATACTCTTGATACTTCATGGTTACATATATGTGGTATTGTGCTGATAATTTCAACATGCATTGTGCATGCCTATGTGAGTTATCATTGTCGTATTTGAGTATTTATGAAATTTTAGTTTTTTATGCTTGAAATATATTTTTTTAATTGTATTTGGTATATCTATATTTTAAAAAACATAAAAAAAAAGTTTATATGTATATATAGAACATACCCTTATCTTAAAATTTTTAAAAATGACGTATTTTCGTACCCCTGTAGTATTGTACCCGTGTCTCGTATCCGCATCAGTACTTCATAGGATCCTGCATATCTTTTTATTGATATTATTACGATTTTTTTTCATTTTAGTATTACTTTTTATGTTATTTATGTTGTTTATATTTGTTTCTTAATTGTTTCTAAGTTGTTTCGATGTTTCGATACAAAATTTAGCTATTTTTTACGTTCTTTTTGTGTTCATGTGTTGTTTTATATATTGTTTATGTTGTTTATGAGTTATCCTACAATGTTTTTAATGTTATTCTGATATTTTTGTTGTTGTTCCCATGTATTTCTCAATGTCCCAATACATTTTTTTTTACCTATTTTGAAGCTCTTTTTGTTCATGTGTATTTTCGATATTATTTACGTTGTTTCTGAGTTGCTTCTATAATGTTTTTAATATTGTTATGATGTTTCTTTGTTATTTCCGTATAGTTTTCGATTTTTTAATTCAGTTTTTACCTATTTTTAAGTTCTTTTGTTCATATGGTATTTTCTATGTTGTTTCGTTTGTTTCTATATAGTTTTCAATGTTGTTATGTTATTTTTTGGTTGTTTCCATAATTTTTTATGTTTCAATTCACTGGATCAAAATTTGAATTGTGAATTTTTATTCATGTATTATTTTATTTTATTTTTAATTTATTTGGTTTTAATACATATTATTTTATGTGTATATTTCTTATTTTTTTATAAGATTTCGAATATAAAATTGATTATTTAATGGGAACGTGAATTATTTTTCCACTAAAATTTTATTAGATGTAACATGTTCGAAACAACCTTGAAACAACAACGTAAAAAGATCCTTAAAAATTGGCGGGACGTAAAAATGTCCGGAAAAAGCGCGACCGCGCAAAAATGTCCAGAAAAACCCTGAGAGCGTAAAAATATGTCCTTTTTTCCATAATATTGGGCAAATGTGCCTGTCGGTAAGAAGCGCACAAATGTCGGTTAAATATAAACCGCAAAAGCCTCCAAAATCGGATCCTCCAGCCCAATTATCTTATTTCTGTCTGAAAATTTAAAAATTGCAGTAACCGAGAGAACTATGGCACATGTTTTGATTTCCCTCAAACAAAGGATAGATAGCTCATAAATTACGTATGAGATAAGTAAAAAGGGACAGCCAATAAATTGTTGATTGTGCTTTGCATTTAAAGTTTTTTCAGGCCTGCAGATGGATAGGATGAAGAAAAATAGTCTTATTGCATTCATTCTTGGTACCATAAGTTCAAGAAGTTTGCGACACTATAAATTTTAGGTCGCATTAATATCAATTTACCATTTGTTATGTGGTTACACTGAATTAAAGAAATATCCGCGAGCTCGGATTTTTAATGGGTCACTAACTAGGTAACAAAAAAGTGTCAAGGGTGCTGGAAGTTTGCCCAATGAAGATTCTGTCTAGAGGTGAGAAATCGTGTAATCGTATCGACACGATAATAACACATGCAACACGATAAGCTTAAATACAAACGCGACATCATAAGGGATTGTACCGACATGAATACGAAACTTTTCGTGTTGGCACAACACAACACGATTTGACATTATAAGTAAAAAAAAAGAAGTGATTACACGTTTGTACATAATAGCATATGACACGATATTACACGACAATACATGATAAAAAAATTATAAACTGTCAGATTATCGTGTCACTAACATATGAACGTGTCATATTATTGTGTCATTACTGTGTTACTACTTTGTCACTAACAGGTCAACATGTCGTTAGCATGTTAACATTATCTGTTATTTTTTATCGTGTTTAAACGAACACGACATGAAATTTCCGTGTCCTTATCGTGTCGACACGAACAGTACTGCACGAACACGATAAAACTAGCTAGACACTAACCAGTTATTTTCGTATCATTTTCGTGTCGTGTTATCGCGGCGTGGGAAGAATTGTCACCCCTAATTCTGTGCTCAAATCAAATCCGAAATAATAGAGAATAATTCAGAAAATTTAAGAGCTATTAGTTGCTTTATGAATTGCATATCGAAAATATGAAAGTTGTGGGTGTTTTTATGCAAATTGTTGGTATTCTGAGTTTTTAGCCTTAGAGTCTTAATGGCCTTAAATTTGATATTATGACCTAAATCGACCGAATAATAATTAACTCTATATACTTAATTTATTGGCTCTTCATTTTTACTACGGTTGACCTATTAGGTTTATCCGAATTACAACCCATCATTTTACGATTTATCTCATAGTATTTACAACATAAATGTTTTAGAAATTTCATGAGACGTTCTGCAAGCTTTTAAATATGGATTAATTAATACCTTTGGAAAAAATATGGATGATTGGCACTACCAATTAAGTATAAATTTAGTCCAATTTCATAAAAGTACGTCCTTTTTTAAAATACCCTGAAGAATAATTTTAGGGAGTTTCAAAGACGAATAATATAGAAAATTCTATAGCTCAACTTGGTGAAGGGTGGTCCCTTAAGTGAAGGATCATAAATTGGACAAGAAAAGCTGCATAATCATTATTAACCCTCCATCTAATTTACATTTAAAACTTATATTTTAATTTTTGTTTCGATAAATTACCTCTTATTTATAGTATATGTAATAATGCACTACTACTGACTGTTAACCACTATAAATTTAAAAAAACAATGCAATTATATTGTTTCCATGTACTATCTAAAAATTTTATAAATTTCAATTAAACTAAAGACATAATATTGAAACAATATGAGTAATTATCCAGACTGAATACATAATATTGAAACAACTACATTATAATAATTACAAGGTGACCACATTGATATAACGTGCCTAAAAAAATTGTCCTCTTGTGCAATTATCTTTCAATGAAAAAAAAGGACAGATACTATATACTGATATACATGCAACGTCAAATGTAACATCACATTAATTTTGTTTATTTGAATTCTCTATTTAATTTATATTTTAATACATATTCTATTTTTACCAATACATTTTAAGTCCATGTAATTTCTAATTAAATGTTTATTCAAAAATTATATTTTTCATAAATGCAAACCACACTACAAGAAAATTCTAATTTACCGACAAAATATAACAACATAAATGATTTTGTCACTAAATTTTACAGTTACCTACAGAGTACTTACATAATTGAAAATATTATTGTTCCCCAAATTATATAGACAATTACCAACATATTACCGATAGTTTTTTAGTTTACCGACAGATTTTCTGTAGGAATTTACTAACAGTTTTAGATTCTATAGGTAAATATTTTATCTACAATGATTTTACATACAACAATTTTATCTATAACTTACAATTTTCTTAATATTTACCTACAGATTTTCCTGTAGGTAAAATGGTTTTTTCTTGTAGTGCCATATGTGTTTCATAATAATATATTATTTTAAAAAATATTTTACATACTTTTTTTTTTATATATATATCGGCAATTTCATTATGGTTGGGGGAAGGCCCCTCTATAATTATTAAAATCTTGGTTGGGGGATGGCCCCTCTATAATTAAGTCCAGTCCCATCAAATCATTACTCAAAATCCATCAACTCAAAATCCATATTAAATAAATACTAGATTAAAATTATTAATTGACCTCCATATTAAATAAATACAAGATTAAAATTATTAATTGACCCATAAGATCTGCATAATCCGATTCAACAGCATCAGAGTGTCAATTTCACAATTCCCATCACCAGATTATCGGAGAAAGACATAAAAAGGTTTTAAAGAATCCTATTTTTCAAACTTTTGATATGAAAAAGGAATTCTTTAAATTCTCCAAATTGCTTTAGCAGATTTTAGACATGAAAATACGCAATTGATGAACGTTGAATCCGTGACAGCATAGAAGATAACGAAAAAGAATATGGATAATTATAAAACTATTCCTGAAGTTTGGTGTAATTACAAAAAAACCCAAAAAATTTCAAAATTATAAACACTACCCATCATGTTTTGATTATTTCTAATTTTAAGGCTGTCCGCAAAATTCCTATAAGGGAGACTTTTGAATTTCTTTTTCTTATGAAAGGAAAATGTAAAACCAAATCAAACTTTAATGGGTTTTTTGCGATTTTGAAAAAAATTGAACTCTTTTTGTTACTACCTCAGATCTTGGGGTAATTTTTGTAATTATCCCAAAATAAAAAGAAAAAGAATAAAAGTGTGTTTGAAATGGGCAGAGGGGACTGTTAGTAGTGTACAAAAACTTTTTGATAGAGGGGGTCCATGTTCTAATCACGTGGTGTTGCTGCCCATAAAGAATATACTCAAGAAAATGTAAACATTTTTAGAAAATTTGGAGTACAAAGATCACTTTTTTATGTGCTTTTTCCCTGATTTGATTCCATTATTTATTACCCTTTTTGGACTTGAGGAAAGGAAACATTAATTGGAAAAAAGTTCAAAAAATGATGGCATTTTCATGTTTTCTTACAAGTTACAAGCCCTTTTCAACTTTTGAGCTTTTGTTTTGAATTAAATTCAATTTGCTGCAGTGAAATTGTAGAAAAAAAAAGGGTTTTTTAACTTTCAACTAAAGCAGAACCAGGGTTTTATCTTTATCCATTGAGACAACCTAAAGGCCACATTTTCTCTTTAGCTCATTTCATCATCTTTCCATATTTTGTCTAACATTATTATATACTTGCAAATAAAATAAAAAAATTCCGGGTTTTCTTCATGGAGTGTAAATTTATTTATATTTTCCTCATTCTTTAAAGTTGGTAGGAATTTGTCTTGTTGGCCATCAAGTAAAGCTTTTCTTTAAAATACTACTCTATAATACTTTTTCTTTTTAAAAGAAAAAAACAACTTGTATATGTATGCATATTTATGTATCTATGTGTATGTATGTATAGGTTTGTAGAATGAGGAGGGTGGGTAGCAGGTATTGATGGTCCTTAAACTCGCCTTTATTCTCGTGGGGCTCAAGTTGGTGTGACTGATTTCATAAACTGTCGTTGAATCATGTGATTTCCATTCTCTTGTTTTTTTTCCTTCTACTAGTAAGTATAAATTTGTGTTTTATTTTTATTATCTTTTTTCAGCTAGTTTTCTTTTTTACCACCTTTGTTTGTTGCAACTCTGTGCATTGTGAGAACAGTGAAATTACTGGAACTTTTAGAAATTGTTTTTATTTTACCAATCTTTATCTAAATTTGAAGGGGTGGGTGGGTTTTGTTTTTGTTTTTGTTTTTGTTTAAATGCTATTCTTTTCTTGGGTTCTTGCTTATTTTAGGGGCAAGCAGTGAGTGAGGGGCCTTGTGGCATAAGGGCTTTCCCATATTGGCAACCACAAAAACAAAGGGAAAAAAAATGCAGAAAACAAATGGGATGAGGGTTCAATTTATTTGGCACCCAAATATTTACTTTTGAATTCTTGTAGCCCACTTTATTTTTTTCTATTTCTTGCATTGTGGGAAACAAATGTCAGTGTGCTAAAATGTGTGATGCCACATGGGTTTAGTGAGAAGTGGGCAAAAGTTTGGTGCTTTTAATTTCATTTCTGGTTTAGAAAAAAATTAAATTTAAGAGTCGGTGTCATTTAATGGTTTTTCTTGTAGCATCAGCTCATGGATAGTTGGGTTATCTTTTTCTTGGTATAATTTCTGGTATTTTGCTTTAGTGAGGGTCTGTACCTAATTTTTGCTATATTTTAGCAATTTAAACTCAAGATTATCATTCAATGACTATGGATCTTGGCTATGGAAATTGTTGGAGCAATTCAAAGGTTAGTTCAGTTAAATAGTTTCTGAATTTACAGCAGTTTTGCAGATTGGAATTATGAATTATCTGGCATAATTTTGATTTTTCAGTTTTAAATTCTTAAATAAGGCAGAAATGATTAAATTATTGTTTTTTTTTTCATTTTAGAAGGATTCTTGGAAGACTACTCTGTTATTAGCTTACCAGAGTCTTGGTGTGGTGTATGGGGACTTAAGCATTTCCCCTCTGTATGTGTACAAGAGCACATTTGCAGAAGATATTCATCACTCTGAAACAAATGAGGAGATCTTTGGTGTTCTTTCTTTTGTTTTTTGGACTTTAACCCTTGTCCCTCTGTTCAAGTATGTTTTCATAGTGCTTCGAGCTGATGACAATGGAGAAGGTAAGCATGTGAATGAATATATTGTTGGTAAATTACAATTTTAGTTTTGTAACTTTAGGGGGGTGTGGCAAAATTGGTCCCTTTTAATTAAATTCCAAATCTTTAGAAAACTATCAGAAAGTTTCAAAATTGTCTGGAAAATCTCACGTGAGTTGCATGTAAATGCGAAAGTCAAGGATTTAGAATCTCCGGCCAAAAATTAGGTTTTCTCTGATATAGTTGTTGGTAAGGTGTTAAAACCCCGAAAACCCTGTTTCTTGGCCGGAGATTTTGATTATCCCCAAATTTTTCGGCAATTTTGAAATTTCCAGAGAATTGAGGACTCAATCCAAGAGTCTTTTAAACATACAGGGTGATTTTGCCAGGCGGAATTTAAAACAGACCAATTTTGTCGCACCCCTATAGTTATAGGACTAGAATTGCAAATTATCCATAGATTGCTTCCCACAATTTTACTTGTGTAAATTAAAAGATTGCAATACTTGGTTGTTGCAGGTGGCACTTTTGCTCTGTACTCTTTAATATGCAGGCATGCCAAAGTTAGCCTTCTTCCCAATCGACAAGTTGCTGATGAAGCTCTCTCGACCTATAAACTCGAGAACTCTCCGGAGACGAAAAACAGTTCAAAGGTGAAAATGGTGCTCGAGAATCATAAGTCCTTGCACGTTGCTTTACTAATTTTGGTTCTGCTAGGCACTTGTATGGTCATTGGAGATGGTTTACTCACTCCGGCTATATCTGGTAAGTTATCTATACTTAGTTTTTTCATGTTCAATTGTGATAAAGTGATTTAATTGTACTGATATAATAAGCAATTATGTTCTGCAGTTTTTTCTGCTGTTTCGGGTCTTGAGTTATCAATGTCCAAGGATCACCACCAATGTAAGCTTCTTTTCTTGAATTGTTGTGTTAAAGATGTTCGTTTCGTCTTTTCTGAATCAAATTTGAGGATTTCGCATGATAGCTGAAGATTGGCTACAAAAATTTGTTAGAACACATTAGTGGGATGAAAATCGAAATACACCTACGAGAGAGAATAATAAGAAAAATAGTTTATGTGCAAAAAGTTGAAACCCCATGGTAGTTTTCTATTTGCGGTAAGTAATTGATATATGCCCAATTTATGACGATTGTGTATGCCTTTAAATTACAAAAGAGAAGGATCAACAACATAGTTAGAGTTGATTCTGGTTTATGGAGAAATAATAACTATATATGAATCTGCATGAAATTCAACTTACTCATAGATCTAGATATCTTTTCTGCCAGGTTTTATGGTATGATTATTAGGTTGTGTGTTAGGACATGGTTTACTTGAAGTTGCTGAAAAAACAGTGCTATTTTTCTTTACGATAATGGGTTAATTACAAAAAATACCTTTGAGGTTTAGTTTAGTTACACAAAAACCTCAAATTACAAAACCCCCTTGACATTTGTTTCTACTTTACAAAGTACATCCTCAGTTGGGAGTATTTTTTTAAGAAAACAAAAACCTCAAGAAGTTGTTTGTTATACCTTTTACTGTATTTGTAATTTTGTGTAATTAGACTAAACCATAAGGGCACTTTTTTAATTTACCCTAAGTTAACTTATGTTTCTCCATGCACTAGAAGAGTTGAACTATTTATCACTTGATTTATTTTTGCTTCAAGTTGTATTTACATCTTTACCTATTCATCATATGCAGATGCAGTGATTCCAATTACTTGCTTCATATTAGTGTGCCTATTCGCTTTACAACACTACGGCACACATCGCGTCGGTTTCTTCTTTGCGCCAATAGTGTTGGCTTGGTTGTTATGCATCAGTGCTCTTGGCTTGTATAATATTTTCCACTGGAATCCACATGTATATCAAGCGCTTTCGCCATCTTATATGATTCGGTTTTTGAAGAAGACTAGGAAAGGTGGATGGATGTCTTTGGGTGGAATTCTTTTGTGCATAACAGGTAAATTCTTTCATATCGTCAAGATAATTTTCTATGTTAGCATATTACATCCTGCGACCTGCATGATGATTTGTGCATGTCGTCGAATAACGTCTGCATGCTAATAATATGGGACCCAAGCTAACTTTATTTTAGGATAATTACAAATACTACCCTTGAGGTTTAACCTAATTTAAAAAAAATAATGATAAAACTTAGTTATATTTTAAAATTACAATTACCCTTTTTACATTTGTTAATATTTTACAAATTGCACCTATTGCAGGGGGTATTTGTAACTTTAAAAGATCACTGGATTTTGTAATAGGCTAAACCTCAGTGGTGGTTTTTGTAATTATACCTTTATTTTATTACCACATATAGGCCACGGACCATGTCGGACATAACAAGTTTATTAGCAAATATAAATAAGTATAACGTGCCGCTCATCATTTACTATAAAAGGGCTCTTAATATTTCAGAAGCCAGTAAAAAGTGAATGTATTGCTAGTTTGTAAGCTGAGACCACCATTTGATGTAAATTTATTTGGCTGTATATTTAGGATTTTTTTCCATCTATGTCAAATAACTTAAATAAGTTGCAAATGTTAAAATTTTCATTGCTCCTTGCACTAGAAAGACGTACATCATTTTGTACGATTTTTACCTGATGTGCGATGTGGTTATCCTGATAAAGCTCATTAACATCTCGGGTAATCAATTTTTTGTCTTGTAGGCTCTGAAGCAATGTTCGCTGATCTTGGCCATTTTTCGTACGCAGCAATCCAGGTGAAGTTCTTGTGAACAAAATTTGTACATTTCGGCTGCTGCAGAAATCGTGAAATATTGTAAAAATTCCAATATTTTTATCCTAATAAAGTACATGGACATGTACCTTAGTTTTAAATTGTTGTTCATGGCTCTTTATTCTGCTGCAGATTGCTTTCACCTTTTTGGTTTATCCCGCCCTAATTTTGGCTTACATGGGTCAAGCAGCTTTCTTGTCAAAGCATCATCATACAATTCACAAGATAGGCTTTTACGTATCGGTTCCAGGTATGACACGCCACCATTAAGTCTGTCAAGGAAAGACTGCTAATTCTCGTTGTCAACTGCACCTCAATCCCAACTATGTTGGGGTCGGTGGCATGAAGTCTATAGTGTCAATTAATTGTCTAAAATTAGTTAACACTTTAAATTCATGCAAAAACAAAGTAGTAAAGTTTTACGTTGGATGCTCTTCTTGTTGCAACCTTCCATACGAAGGAAAAATGAGATGAAATTCCAAAACCGTCATCATCATAGGTTTTTTTTTTTACAGTTTGATATCGTAAAATCAACATGTACATTATGGAACATGCCCAAAAAGATAGATAAAAATATGTCAGAAGTGGGATTTGAACCCACGCCCTCTCACGAAGACCAGAACTTGAGTCTGGCGCCTTAGACCACTCGGCCATCCTGACTGTTTTTGAAAGATTGCTATTCTATACGTAATAAATTCTTACGAAAGCTGAGACCAAGGTTAGGCATGTATTTTCAAGAAATCTTGAATCTGGTTTGACAAATTAAATTATTCAAATTTTAGTGAGAAGCTTATGCACATCATATTCTCTCTGTTTTTAGGTTTTTGACCATTTTTCTGCAATGACTCATCACATATTCTAATTAAGGATCAATTGAATATCACCATTCTAGTAAATCGATGTCCAGTCATTTAGCAAATAAAATTCTTTAGATAAAATCAATAATGAAAGAACAGTAGCAGTTGCCACTGTGGTTTAGTAGTCCGCCCCTTTTGAAACAAATTGACCGATTATGGAAAATATTCGTGTTATCTTAGAAAATTGTGTAGTTTTCTTCAGGAAAACATGAACATGAAATTTTATTACGACAATGGGAAGCAAGGTCAAACATCTTGGACTGAAAGAATAAATATCTATTTACGAGGGTTGCTTCTGTGCATGACTAATAATTTTTTTTTCTTTACCTCTTCTTGTTCTCTTCAAAGTTGGAGTCGAAAAAGTATTCTATTACATAATGATCGAAAAATCACTCGTTTTAACGATGAATTTTGGCTGTGTGATAAGAGTGCTAGTTTGTGTGCTGATATCAGTGTCTTTACATCTTGCAACAGAAAGTGTAAGGTGGCCAGTGCTTACAGTTGCAATACTCGCTTCAGTTGTGGGGAGTCAGGCTATCATCAGCGGAACGTTCTCTATAATCAATCAAAGTCAATCACTTGGGTGCTTCCCAAGGGTCAAGGTTATTCACACCTCTGAAAAGATACACGGTCAGATTTACATACCCGAGATCAACTGGATGCTCATGATCCTCTGCATTGCAGTGACTATCGGATTCAGAGATATAAAACACATGGGAAATGCATCTGGTAGGTTACACATTCTACTATTTTGGTTAAGTATCATGGTATCGTCCTATATTCTTTATACAACTCAATTTAAATCACCAACAAGGTTAATTACAGAAAATACCCTTGAGGTTAAGTCTAATTAAAAAAAAAGCTATCTTTGAAAATTACAAACACCCCATATATTTGTTTCTATTTTAAAAGTTGCCCCTCAGTAGGGGGTATTTTGTTAAGAAAATACAACCCTCAAAGGGGTGTTTTGTAATTTACTCTCAACAAAATTTGTTCAAGATTTGTAACAATCATTTTGCTATAAATTGCAGGATTGGCAGTAATGGCGGTGATGCTGGTGACCACTTGCCTCACTTCATTAGTAATTATCCTCTGTTGGCACAAACCTCCACTTGTGGCCTTATGCTTTTTGCTTTTCTTCGGATCGATCGAATTACTCTACTTCTCCGCTTCACTCATTAAGTTCCTTGAAGGTGCCTGGCTTCCCATCCTCCTAGCCCTCTTCCTCGTCACCGTCATGTTTGTTTGGCACTACGCTACTGTCAAGAAATACGAATACGACCTCCACAACAAAGTCTCACTCGAATGGCTATTAGCCTTAGGTCCCAGCTTAGGCATCGCGCGGGTCCCAGGGATCGGCCTCGTATTCACGGATCTCACCTCCGGTGTTCCTGCCAACTTTTCTCGTTTCGTGACAAATCTCCCCGCTTTCCACCGTATCCTCGTCTTTGTCTGTATAAAATCCGTCCCGGTCCCGTTTGTTCCCCCGGCTGAGCGGTATCTCGTCGGCCGCGTGGGCCCTGCCACTCACCGCTCGTATAGGTGCATCGTCCGTTACGGGTATCGCGATGTTCACCAGGACGTCGATTCATTTGAATCCGAACTTGTTAGTCGGCTGGCCGATTTTATACGCTACGATTGGTACAAGAATCATGGCGTCGTAGATACGTGCAACGAGGACGATGGGTCCCGATCAGGTGCATCGTCGAGCGAGTGTAGGTTGGCGGTGATAGGAACAATAGCGTTTTCAGGCCCACCGGCATTTGAGATTGAGGACAGTGTAGAGCCGGCGAGTGTTTCTGTCGGTTTTCCAACGGTTAATAGTTTAACCGATGTTATTGAGATGGAGCCGGTGGGGGTGGTGGAAAGAAGGGTTCGATTTGCTCTTGACGATGAATCCGAAACGGACATGAGGTCGGAAATGGAGGTTCGGTTGCAAGAAGAGCTACATGATTTATACGAAGCTCAACAAGCGGGGACTGCGTTCATTCTCGGGCACTCGCACGTTCGGGCGAAACAAGGATCGTCTTTCTTCAAGAGGTTGGCTATCAATTTTGGATATAATTTCCTCAGAAGAAATTGTAGAGGGGCAGATGTGTCTTTGAAGGTGCCTCCAGCATCTCTTCTTGAGGTTGGCATGGTTTATATTGTGTGAGAAAAAAATGACAGGAATTGTCCTGTACAGTGTATTTAAAAGTGTTGTGTGAGAAAAGCTGATTTTGCTAATGTTTATGGAGAGAATTTAGTTTCTTTTGTGCCGTCTTGTAAAGCTAACTAGTACTTTTGTGCATTAGTTGGGTTTCTTTGGTTGGTATAATTAGAATCATGTCATACTCTTGGGAGTTGGGGGTAGCCATGAACTGTTTGAATTGAAAAGAGGGTTAATTACAAATATAACCTTAGGTTTAATCTAATTACAAAAAATTCAAGTTATCTTCTAAATTACAAATATCCCATTGAGGTTTGTATTATCTTACAAATACCCCCTCTTGAGGTATTTTGAAGGCCTAATTTTGTAAGCTAAAAACAAATGGCACGCTATTTCTAATTTTAAAAGATGTATATATATATATATATATATATATATATATTTTATAATTATTTTATACTGGGGTAGTTTTTGTAATTAACCCTTAAAAAGAGACAGAAACTTGCCAACAAAGCAAATCCCAGCACAGAAAAAAGAAAGTTCCCTGTTCGATGTGTTACTTTATTTTAGTTTATTGCCCTGTAGAAGATAAAACTTTCTTTTAGTTTATGCGTGTGCGATGTACAAAATAAAACATGGTAATGTGGCTAGAACGTGATTACGTGAAACTCTATTTTATAATGAGTGATTGAGTGTGAATGAGTAGGATGACAATGTGTCCGGGTAAGATCTCCGTGCTCAAACTGGACCGTCTCATTTGATGTGATGACATGTATGAGTTTTTACACTTGGATGGCCGAGTGTGGTCACGTTTTTAGTCAAACCCGATCCATATAATTAGTATATACTTACAATTAGATAGGTTGTGCATAATGTTGTTTTAGAGCTCTTGGTTTTCATAATTTTTATAATACTAGTAAGGTGAACATGCGTCGCACGTAATCCAAATAATTTTAAATAATTTTTAATTAAACACATAAACTTAATTAGTTGCAATTAATATTGAATTAATTATTTTAAATTTATTGTGAATGTTGTTCATGTATTTTTGATCTTAACATAAAACCTACAAGATTAAAATTGAACTTATATATTACATGAACTATATCTTAAAATGTATTATAATTAAACTAAATACAATGGACATTAAAATAACTTAAAAGAAATACAACTAAAAAAAGTTATTCTATGAAATCATTTTGTATCAATTATGAGTTTAGTGAAATATAATATAACTTAATAATTGTACTTAAATAATAGATGGTATTGTAAGTAAATATATATGGTTGCATACTTAAACTAATATGAATTAAAATATGTTTAAAACTCTATCATTTGAAAATATTTTATTTTAGTTAAATAAATTTGAATGTAAAAGGTTATAGGCATATCTATCTTCATAGGATTTTTGTTTATTAATATTAATGACTAATACTTTGGTTATTATATTATACTATTATTAAAACTAATCAGTTTGGAGTTAGCATAAGAGCACTTAAAATTAACTATTTTATTTGTATTTTTTATTTTTATTTTAAAATCATCTTGTTTCTTCTCTCAATTTAGTATAGATTTATATCAATAATGAAAATAAATATGAAAAATAAAACTATAGGTTCACAATGCATAATACTTACTTTTAGACGACTAAATTCATCTAAGGCATAATTCTCTATATGTTGATAACATATAATTAGATTGCTTATCACCAAACCTACTTTTAATTTAGAATCAAAGCTTTTATAATTAAATTTTTAGTACTATCTATTTTTCCGTAAATTCACTCATTTTTTCCCTGAAGTCTAATAATAATTTTTTTTACTCAACAAATATATTACATTAATACGGTTATTCATGTTGCTTAAATTTTAAAGATTATAATATTATGAATTTCTTATATAAATTCAGTCGAGTCTTGTAATCTTCAACTTAGCTAACTCCAACTCAACTTATACAACCCTATCTATTACAAGTTGAATTACATAGAAAATGGGGTGTCAACTTCCTAATCTAAGTTTTACATGGTATCATCAAAATCTATACATAAATTTTTCGAACAAAGACTGCCAATTCTTCAAAAGAATTTTGGATATAGAATGTCACTCGAATTTATATTCAAGTAATATTATAAATAATAATTAACTAAAGTTAAATTATACCTTTCCTTTTTAACTTTATAGCATTTACGGCATGATTGGTATGAATGAATGGAATTAGGTTGGAATGGAATGAATTTAGGAATGGAATAACATTAGAAATGGAATGATGTTGTATTACTATTCCTATGATTGGTATGTACAAGGAATGGATGAATGGATGACGATTTTTTACTTGATTTAAATATCTTGATTGGTAATTATAAATTAATGATAGTAATTGAGAAAAATAATTCTAAAGTATCAAATTCTCTTAAATAAGATTTTTAAATAAATTGTATTAAATATGTTATTCATAATTTGATATAAGATTATTTTAATGTGTGCTAATTAATATATATATATATATTTATATCTATAATATCAAAAATATTTTATATAATATTTTTAGGAATAATTACAAAACTACCCCTGAGATTCATTCTAATTACAAAAAAAATCCAGAGATGTTTAAAAATTACAAAAAATCATATCAAGTTTGATTATGTGTTAAATTTAAAGAGGTAACTATAGTATTTTTATAAATATCAGGAGGGTTTTGATATTTTTTTGCTTATGAATGGGGAAAATGTAAGACAGAATCAAACCTTAAGGGTTTTTTTTGTAATTTTAAAAAATCTCTGGGTTTTTATGTAATTATCCCAAACCTCAGGGGTATTTTTGTAACTATCTCTATTTTTATAAGAAAATACAGAAAAACAAAAAAATAATTTTATATCAAAATTTTGATTTAACTATTGAATATTGATAGAAATTGACTATGATTATTAAAATATTAAATATAACTTATATTTAAATTTGATATGTTTTTTTATTTATAATACTACTTTTCGAAAATATAGATTATATCCAACATTTTTAGTCATTTATAGAAAGATAATTTTATTAAAAATAAAATTTGAGTCATTCTGATGATTGGGAATAGCTAAACCCATGGGGGAGAGGAGGAATGGCCATTCCCTTACTTTTGGGAATAGGGATTCCCATGGGAATGAGTATTCTCATTACTAAAGCATACCAGGCATATGAATGGGAATGAAACAAGGAATGCTCATTCCATTCCTACTACATTCCCACATACCAATCATGTCGTTAAGTGAAAAATCAAAATAAGTTCAAGTATATAAGGAAAAAGGTTTAATCAATTATATGTTTGAAATATATACAATAGCACTAAGAGTAGTCATCTTTAATATTGATGAATTATAACTATGAAGAGAAGATATAAATTATTATTTATTTCTAACAAATACATATGAATATAAAAATTTGACAATTATAAGTTTATGAACCATGTATGATTTAAACATCCAAATATTTTCTTATATATATATATATATATATCACGTGAATAACATAATTAACTCTCAGTCTTATTTAAAAGTGAGATTTTTTTCTAGTTAGTACAAAATATGCTAGGAAAATACTCTAACACATAAATTAATCATTGCTATTCTTCTTCTGAAACTTTCACATTAAAAATTAATTTTTTTATTTTATTTTCATTAAATAAAAAAATATAGCTATCATATATTTTATTTTAAATTTTATTTTTCTCATATGATATAAGCATTTATATACTTTTTAATTTGCTTGTTATGATAATGGTCTTTTTATGCATGTTTTATGTGTATATTTGAGTAGTATTCGAGTTATTTTATTGTTAGTTTTATAAATTTTTGATTGTACATAGTTCATATTACTCCGAGGTGCTTTTATTGATGTAGATTGACCATTCGGGGCTAATTTTGGTGAATTTCGGACCATGGATTCATGTCAAAACATACCGGGGAGTTTAAGGATGCAAAAACGCTCGAAATTCCAAGCCAAACGCGTCATTTCGGGGCCTTTTTGGTCCAACACGGGCAGGCGGTGTCGGGCAACACGGCCGTGTTCGCACGGAGCTAAAAACTCGATTTTTTCGCACAAAACAAACCTCCCGACACGGACAGGCCGTGTTCCCAACACAGTGTGTCCAGAGACGGCCTGGCCGTGTTGGGGAGCACGACCATGTTTCCCGAGTCCCTGTGCGATAAAAACAAGACGGCCCGGCCGTTACTCGGGCGACACGGCGTGTCCGGACCTCTTTTGCAACTTTTCTTTGCGGAATTTGGGGAAAACTCACCAACCAACCCATTTTGGCCACTTTTGTATACTTTTAACACCCTATTTTGAAACATGTCTCCATGTCCCCTCCTCATCACTTGAATACAAGAATTCACCAACCAACAAGGAAAATGGGGGTGATTGTTTAATAAAAGAGAGTACTATCAATGTATTGGTGGCCTATAAAAGCCAAGGTTTGAAGTTGGGAGAAAAATTCATTTTAGATACTCAGGAAATATTCATTGTATTCATTTCATTAAGTAGAATTGGGATCAAGGGGTCTTGGAGGAGAAAGCAGGGGCAATATTGGAGAAGAAGGCTTGAGCAACATCATCAATCAAGAAAGAAGTCAATTGAGATTTTGAGAAAGATAAGTACACCGTGTCTACAATACTTAAATCTTCTTGTGTAATTTATTCTTTGGTCAAAATCATGTGTAGCTAAACTCCTAGTGTTTGAATGTAATGAACTCTAGAATGGATTTGTGATTAAGGTGTGTATGTTTTTAATAAAATCTTCATATTTTGTGTGATTCACTTATATTATGCTTCGTTCATTCGAATTGATATATGCGCAATATTGATTTGAAGTTTATTTTTCATCCGGAAATCGAGAGATTCATGGTAAAATAGAACCTATATAAGTGAAAAGAGTTGCATGCAATCCTAGATATAGACGACATAAATCTTCCGGATTAGGGTCAAACCTAATATGGGAATTCACAAATCGTTATAATGTTGTCTTGGGGTTTTAACTAGAAAGAGATTTCGATTAATCAACTTGAGATTAGAAGTTTTTCGCCTTGAGAAAGGGTTTAACTTAAATTGGGAATTTCTACGGTCCACAAGACATGAGATTTTATTAAAAGAGGTTGATTTTTGCTTAAGGGCTTACGGTTGTATTTCTAACTTGTCAAATCACAAAAACATTCTAGAGGGATTTACATTCAAACACATTTTTATCTCTTGATTTCTTATTTTACAAATCTTCCTTCATTTTTACAATTTATAATTTGTTTTCCTTTTTCATCAAACAAAAACTCGAAAATTGTTAGATTAAATAACAAAAAGACGGTAATTTTTAGTACTTACAATCCTCGTGGGAATGACACTCGGTACTAATAATCTATACTATAAAACGATAGGTGCACTTGCCTACTACGTTTTAAAGGTAGCTTTTGAGCCATCAAGTTTTTGGCGCCGTTGCGTGGGATTGTAATATTAAGAACGCTTTATTTTTGTTAATTTAATCATTTTTTTATTTTTTACCATTATCTTTCTTTTATCTATCTTTGTAAGTCTTGGTTTATACTTATCCTCTTTGTTTACCGCATGTATGCCTACTCGTCGCCGAATTTGGAAGCGACAACTGCCGGTAGCAACACGAAGAAGAAAGTACTAACACGAACCACGAAGAGGATACTAACGAAAGTAAAGATTTCGTCATGGATGATGAACAAAGAACTATGTATGACTATGCCAAACCATCCATGGACGGCACGTCATCTAGCATCGTAAGGCCCGGTTGTTGCCAATAATTTTGAAATCAAACCTAATGTCATTCAAATGGTGCAACAATTGCTCAATTCGACGGCCTACCTGCCAGGCGAAGATCCGAATAATCATATCGCAAATTTCCTCGAAATTTGCGATACATTTAAAATCAATGGGGTCTCGATGATGCCATCCGTTTACGCTATTCCCATTTACTCTTCGGGGATGGGCTAAACAATGGCTAAATACTTTGCCAAAGGAACGATTACAACGTGGAACATCATGGCGAAAAGTTCCTTTTGAAATATTTTCCACCTGGCTAAAATCGCACGATTGAGGAATGAAATCTCTTCATTCACTCAACAAGATGACGAGACCTTGTACGACACTTGGGAGAGATTCAAAGAATTGTTGCGGAAATGCCCACATCATGGTCTTCCTATTTGGATGCAAGTCCAAACATTTTACAATGGGCTACTCTCGTCAACAAGGCAAATGATTGATCGCGCTACGGGGAACTTTGAACAATAAAACACCGTGTTCGCCAAGATCGATAGAGGAATGGCCATGAATGGCTATCAATGGCAATCCATACGAGGTAAACCTACCGCAATGGGTGTTTATAATGCGAGATGCGGTGGTTACACTAGTGCACATGTCGAAGCTTTGACCCAAAAGATCGACGATCTAGCGGCTCCTAAACCACCACCGCCGCATGTTTTATCTTGTGAAACTTGCGGAGGATTGCATAATCATCGGACTGCCCACACACAATACCTCAAGCGAACAGGCTAATTACGTTGGGAATCAAGGCGAAATTACCCAAGTAATCCTTACAAAGAACACATATAATACTCGGTGGAGACAACATCCTAATTTCGGTTGGAGAAACCAAGGCCAACCACGACCTAATCCTAATCTTGATCTACACACGTCTCCGGTTTCACCAAATCAAGGTAAGCCTAACTTGGAAGATCTTATAACAAAGTTTGTGCAATCAACGATACCCGATTCCAGGCGGTGGAAACATCCTTGAGAAATCAAGAGGCATCTATCCATAATCTGGAAAATCAAATAGGGCGATTGCGAAGATGATTTTCGAAAGGCCACAAGGTAGTTTGCTTGCAGGGTAATACCGAGCCAAACCTGAAGGGAGCACGTAAAGGCAATCACCATCGCTTTTCCACATGAGCATGATTATGCCAATGCCGCCATGCGAAAATACGTGGAGGATGACATGCCCAAAGAAAAGCTCATGAAAAAGAGATTGCGAATCACAAGCCCAAGATCCCTTACCGAGTCTAACCGAAGAAGATAGAAGGGAGGACAAATTTGGTAAGTACCTTGATTCTTTCAAACAATTACATGCCAATATTCCATTTGTTGACCTCATTCAAAGCATGTTAAGGATCTTAATGACATCATTCCTAGTGAAAATAAGCTCAACAAATTATCAAATGTGCAATTGAATGATAAATGTCCTTCCAATGAACTACCACAAAAATTTAATGATCCGGAAGTTTTATTATCCCTTGCACAATTGATGGTTTACCTGTTGATAGGGCACTAGCCTACTTGGGAGCTAGTATCAATGTGATGTCTTATGAAACATTCAAGCATGCGGGATTAGGTGAACTTAAACCTATTAGGATGGACATTCAATTGGCCGATAAATCGATTAAAAATCCTAGAGGTATTATTAATGATGTGTTAGTCAAGATTGATAAATTCATGTTCCCAGTTGATTTTGTTATTCTTGACATGCATGATGATATTGATGTTCCTCTAATTCTTGGGCGTCCTTTCTTGGCTACGGCGAAATCTATCATTGATGTGCATGAGGGAAAATTAACTTTGAGAGTAGGGATGAACAAGTAATTTTTAAAATTCATGTTGATATTGAAAAGGATACTACTTGTTCTTTTGTCGATTCAATTCCTTTGCATGATGAGAAACTCTTGGAGAAAAGTGTTGTTCAAAGTCCATGTTGGAAGCTTATGCCCAAAAAGGGGACCAAAAAGGTCGAAATGCACATTTTGAAGCTTGAGGTTGGGGGTAGTTCTCCTAAACACCAAAGGGATTTTCATAAGTTTGAAGCTCCACCCGACTAATCTTCACATTTAGGTGAGTAGGTCCAGCTATACGACGTTAAAGAAGCGCTACCCGGGAGGCAACCCGATGTTTGTGTGCAATTGTTTTCATTTATTTTTATTTTTTTTATTTTATTTTCTTTCAAAATAATCACAAGTCCTTAGAGTCATTTTCAAATCAAAAAAAAAAACTCTTGAACATCTTCTTGGTTGTCCTAATTGGGAATATTTGAGATTTCACGGTATTCGAGTTGTGTGTTGCTTAACTTTGATTAGGTATGAAGATGCCGTTGAAGGTCCCGTACCAAAACAACCCAATGATCGCCCAACACCGATTCCACTATTGTAGAAAGGTCGTATTTTTCTTTTTCCACCTCTTTTATATCATTCTAATTTCTTTGCTTTTTGAGTGTTTGGTGTGTGTTTGTCCATTTCTTTGTTTCACATTGAGGACAATGTGAATTTTAAAAGTTGGAGGTGGGTACAATAACATTTTCGAATGCTTGTATGCTTGTTTGTGAGAGATGTGTTTCTTATTTTTTATTTTTAACAAATTGAATGTTGCTAGTCAATAACTTGGCCCAATTATACCTACATTAATTTGTTAATTTGTGTTTTCAAGGTGAAGCAATTGATTGTTTAGGATAGATTGACGTGGATGCAGGCAAAATTTTGATGAGATTTCTAACACCATAAATAATTGATGTGTTAATGCATATACGACGATACCTAGCGCTATGAACGTCTGAAAACTCGTGATTTAGTAGTGGTTAACTAGTTGTTAAACCAAGCTTGCGAATAAAAAAAAAAAGAAAGCGAAAAAAAAAAAAAAAAAAAAAATGGACCAATCGAGGTTATACTCCTCTATTTGTTGTTGCTTAGTAACTAGGAGCATTCATGAGCCCCATGTTTGTCTTTTTACGTAAACGGCGACACAAATATGAGTATGGGAAACCACCATAGGAGGGTTTGAACAAAATTCAAATTTAAACCTAGTGGAAGCATGCTTGAAAGGTCCTAAAAAAAAAAAAAAACGAACGAAAAAAAAAGAGAGAATGAATACTCCTCGACTTCTCATTCCAATAAAGTTCAAGAAGCTTGGTTATATGACTAGTAAGCTAACTACTATGATTGAACTTTGCTTGTCCTCAAGCAAAACATTATATCAAAAAGAGGGATTCAATAAATCACAACACAATTTTTTTTTTTTTTTTTTTTTTTTTTTCAACACATTGAACACAAGCAAATAAGTTCTTAGCCTTCTCAACCCGAATTAACCATTCAAGAAAAATTATTTTGCAAAGCGATCGATCACAAGAAAGACCGTAATATCGCAGCATTATTGAGACTTGAAATCATCACGCCACAAATATTGATAGTTATGAACAACTTCAATTCAATAATGCTATGAAAATACAAGAACTTAATGGATCATAGTAGTTAGCTTACTAGTCATATAACCAAGCTTCTTGAACTTTATTGGAATGAGAAGTCAAGGAGTATTCATTCTCCCTTTTTTTTTTTTTTTTTTTTGGGACCTTTCGAGACATGCTTCCACTAGGTTTATATTTTGAATTTCTTCAAACACTCCTAGGGTGGTTTCCCATACTCATATTCGTGTCGCCGTTTTACGTAAAACACAAACATGGGGCTCTTGAATGCTCCTAGTTACTAAGTAACAACAAATAGAGAGTATAACCTCGATTGGTCCGTTTTTTTTTTTTTTTCTTTTTCTTTTTCTTTTTTTCATTTTTCTTTTCTTTTTTTTTATTCACAAGCTTGGTTTAACAACTAGTTAACCACTACTAAATCATGAGTTCTCGGAAGTTCATAGCACTAAGTACCGTCGTATATGCCTTAACACATCAAATATTTATGGTGTTGGAAATCTCACAAAATTTAGCCCGCATCCATGTCAATCTATCCTAGACAATCAATTGCTTCACATCTGAAAAAACACAAATTAACAAGTTAATATAGGTATAATTGGGCCAAGTTATTGACTAGCAAATACTCAATTTGTTAAAAAAAAAAAAAAAAAATCACATCTCTTGAAAACAAACACACAAGCATTCCGAAAATGTTATTGTACCCACCTCCAACTTTAAGATTCACATTGTCCTCAATGTGAAAGAAAGAAATGGACAAACACACACAAAACACTAAAAAAAAACAAAGAAATTAGAATGATATAAAAGAGGTGGAAAAAAAGAAAAATACGACCTTACTACAATAGTGGAATCGGTGTTGAGCGACCATTGGGTTGTTTTGGTACGGGACCTTCAACGGCATCTTCATACCTAATCAACGTTAAGCAACACACAACTCGAATACCGTGAAATCTCAAATATTCCCAATTAGGACAAGCAAGAAGAAGCTCAAGAGTTTTTTTTTTTTTTTTTATGATTTGAAGATGACTCTAAGGACTTGTGATTATTTTGAAAGAAAATAAAAAAAAAATAAAAAAAAAATGAAAACAATTGCACACAAACATCGGGTTGCCTCCTAAGTTAGCGCTTAACGTCGTATAGGACCATTTCACCTAAATGTGAAGATTTAATCGGGCGGAGCCTTGAACTTATGAAAATTTTATCTCTTTGAACAACATCGCCACCCGTATCGATTTTCGAACAATTGACCTTCATGGTCCTATTTTTCTGCATGTTATTCTCAAAATGGGATTTATCTGTGGAAACTTTTGCACATTGAACATCACATACTTTCAAGGATTTATTAGAAGACATATCAAGCAAAGAATCATTTATCCTTGTCTCAATCAAGTTTATAGGAAAACAAGTATCATTTATAGGATTTCTCAAAGGAATTTTAAAGATAACTTGTTCACCCCTACTCTCAAAGTAAGCTTTCCATCATGCACATCAATGAGAGATTTAGCGGTAGCCAAAAAGGGACGCCCTAGAATTAAGGGAACTTCTAAATTATCTTGCATGTCAAGAATAACGAAATCGATCGAAACACGAATTTGTCAATCTTGACTAACACATCATGAATAATACCTCTAGGATGTTTAATCGATTTATCGGCTAATTGAATGTCCATCCTAATAGGTTTAAGTTCACCTAATCCTGTATGCTTAAATGTTTCATAAGACATCACATTGATACTAGCTCCCAAGTCGGCTAGTGCCCTATCAACAGGTAAATCATCAATTGTGCAAGGGATAATAAAGCTTCCTGGATCATTAAATTTTTGTGGTAGTTCATTGGAAGGACATTTATCATTCAATTGCACATTTGATAATTTGTTAAGCTTATTTTCACTAGGAATGATGTCATTAAGATCCCTAACATGCTTTGAAGGAGGGTCAACAAATGGAATATTGGCATGTAATTGTTTGAAAGAATTAAGGTACTTACCAAATTTGTCCTCCCTTCTATCTTCTTCGATTAGACTCCGGTAAGGGATCTTGGGCTTGTATTCTGCAACCTCCTTTTTCATGAGATTTTCTTTGGGCATCTCATCCTCCACGTATTTCTGCATGGCGGCATTGGCATAATCATGCTCATGTGGAAAACTGATGGTGATTGCCTTTACGTGCTCCCCTGGTTTGGCTCGGATTACCCGAAACTACCTTGTGGCCTTTCGAAATCATCTTCGCAACCGCCTATTTGGTTTTCCAGTTATGGATAGATGCCTCTTGATTTCTCAAGGATGTTTCCACCGCCTTTGAATCGGGTATCTCGTTGATTGCACAAACTTTGTTATAAGATCTTCCAAGTTAGGCTTACCTTGATTTGGTGAAATCCGAGACGTGTGTAGATCGGGATTGGGATTAGGTCGTGGTTGGCCTTGATTTCCCCAACCGAAATTAGATGTTGTCGCCACCCAGGATTATATGTGTTCTTTGTAAGGATTACTTGGGTAATTTCGCTTGATTCCCAACGTAATTAGCATGTTCACCGTGAGGTATTGTGTGTGGACAAATCCGATGATTATGCAATCCTCCGCAAGTTTCACAAGATAAAACATGCGGTGGTGGTGGTTTAGAGTCGCTAGATCGTCGATCTTTTGGGTCAATGCTTCGACCGCGGCGAGCGTAACTACCGTGATCTGCATTATACACACCAACCGACTTCGTTAGTTTTACCTCGTATGGATTGCCATTGGTAGCCGTTCATGGCCATTCCCTCAATCAAATCCTGAGCGGCTTCCGGCGTTTTGTTATTAAGAGTTCCCCGCCGCCGATCGATCATTTGTCTTGCTGCGTGTAGCCCATTATAAAATGTTTGGACTTGCATCCAAATAGGTAGGCCATGGTGTGGGCATTTCCGCAACAATTCTTTGAATCTCTCCCAAGTGTCGTACAAGGTCTCGTCATTTTCTTGAGTGAATGAAGAGATTTCATTCCTCAATCGTGCGCTTTTGGCGGTGGAAAATATTTCAAAAGGAACTTTTCGCCATGATGTTCCACGTTGTAATCGTTCCCTTTGGCAAAGTATTTAGCCATTGTTTAGCCCGTCCCCAAGAGTAAATGGGAATAGGCGTAAACGGATGGCATCATCGAGACCCCATTTATTTTGAATGTATCGCAAATTTCAAGGAAATTCGCGATATGAATATTTGGATCTTCGTCCCCAGGTCGTCGAATTGAACAAATTGTTGCACCATTTGAATGACATTCGGTTTGATTTGAAATTATTGGTCGCAAATGAGGGGCCTTACGATACTAGACGATGTGCCGCCCATAGACGGCTTGGCGTAGTCGCATACATGGTTCTTTGTTGTTCATCCGCCATATCGGGATCCTTGCTTTCGTTAGTATCCTACTCGTGGTATGTACTAATACTTTCCTCCGTGTTGCTACCGGCGGTCTCGCGCTTCCAAATTCGGCGACGAGTAGGCATGCACTGTAGTAAACAAAGAGGATAAGTATAATCCAAGACTTACAAAGATAGATACCTAGAAAGACAATTGATGAAAAAAATAAAAAAATGATTAAATTAACAAAAATAAGGTGTTCTTAATATTACAATCCCCTTTAACGGCGCCAAAAAAACTTGATGGCTCAAAAGCTACCTTTAAAACCGTAGGCAAGTGCACCTATCGTTTTATAGTATAGATTATTGAGTACCGAAAGTGTCATTCCCACGAGGATTATAAGTACTAATACTTACCGACTTTTTGTTATTTAATCTAACAATTTTCAGAGTTTTTGTTTGATAAAGAATCTAAATTATCGAAGTGTAAAAATGAAGTAAAATTTGTAGAATAAGAAATCAAGAGATAGAAGTGTGTTTGAATGTAAATCCTCTAGAATGTTTTTGTGATTTGACAAGTTAAAAGATTCAACCATAAGCCCTTAAGTAAAAACCAACCTCTTTTAATAAAATCTCATGCTATGTGGACCGTAGAAATTCCCGATTTAAGTTAATCCCTTTCTCAAGGCGAGAAACTCCTAATCTCAAGTTGATTAACTGAAATCTCTTTCTAGTTAAAACCCCAAGATTGCATTATAACGATTTATGAATTCCCATATTAGGTTTGACCCTAATCCGGAAGATTTATGTCGTCCATATCTAGGATTGCATGCAACTCTTTTCACTTATACAATTTCTTTTTCACCATAAATCTCTCGATTACATTACGATGAAGAAAAGATATCAAATTAATATACCGAAATATTAACTCAAATGAGATAAGCATGATATAAGTGAATCACACAAGACATGATGATTTTATTAAAAACATACAAACCTCAATCACAAATCCATTCTAGAGTTCATTACATTCAAACACTAGGAGTTTTAGCTACACATGCTTTTGACACAAGAATAAATTACACAAGAAGATGTAAACATTGTAGACATGGTGTACTTATCTTTATCAAAATCTCAATTGACTTGATGATGTTGCTCCAAGCCTTCTTCCCCAATGTTGCCTCAAGCTTACTCCTCCAAGACCCCTTGATCCCAATTCTACTTAATGAAATGAATACAATGAATATTTCCTGAGTATCTAATTGAATACCTCTCCCAACTTCAACCCTTGGCTTTTATAGGCAACCAATACATTGATAATACTCTCTTTTGTTAAACAATTGCCTCCATTTTCATTGTTGGTTGGTGAATTCTTGTACTCAATTGATGATTGAGGGAATATGGGGACATGTTGCAGCAAAATTGGGTGTTAAAGGTGTATAAAAGTGGTCAAAAGGCTTGGTAGGTGAGTTTTCCATAATTTTCGCATGGAAAAGTTACAAAAAGAGGTCCCTGACACGCCAGTGTTGGCGGACGGCCAGGCCGTCCGCATAAATTTTGTCAAGATTCGCCGACACGGCCGTGTCGAAATGCAACACGCCAAAGCCGTGTTGTACGACACTGGCCAGTGTTATGTTGACGACACGCCCAGGCCGTGTTCGGGTCTGCTTTTGTGCGATTTTTCCTCCTCTTTTGATCCCCTTCAACATGGCCGTGTTGCCCGACATCCCCCCGTGTTGGACCAAAAAGGCCCGAAATGACGCGTTTGGCTTGGAATTTCGAGCGTTTTTGCATCCTTAAACTCCCGGTATGTTTTGACATGAATCCATGGTCCGAAATTCACCGAACTTAGCCCCAAATGGTCAATCTACATCAATAAAAGCACATCGGAGTAATATGAACTATATACAATCAAAAATTTACAAAACTATCAATAAAATAACTCGAATTCTACTCAAATATACACATAAAACGTGCATAAAAAGACCCTTATCAATGATCCATTGAGTTCTTGTATTTTCATAGCATTATTGAATTGAAGTTGTTCATAACTATCAATATTTGTGGCGTGATGATTTCAAGTCTCAATAATGCCTATTGATATTACGGTCTTTTCTTGACAATGATCGATCGCTTTGCAAAACAATTTTTTTACCAATGGTTAATTCGGGTTGAGAAGGCTAAGAACTTGACTGCTTGTGTTCAATGTGTTGAAAAAAAAAAAGAATTTTTTTTTTGTGTTGTGATTTATTGAATCCCTCTTTTTGATATAATGTTTTGCTTGAGGACAAGCAAAGTTCAAAGTTGGAGGTGGTTTGATAAGGGTCTTTTTATGCATGTTTTATGTGTATATTTGAGTAGTATTCGAGTTATTTTATTGTTAGTTTTATAAATTTTTGATTGTACATAGTTCATATTACTCGAGGTGCTTTTATTGATGTAGATTGACCATTCGGGCTAATTTTGGTGAATTTCGGACCATGGATTCATGTCAAAACATACCGAGTTTAAGGATGCAAAAACGCCGAAATTCCAAGCCAAACGCTCATTTCGGGCCTTTTTGGTCCAACACGGGCAGGGGTGTCGGGCAACACGACCGTGTTCACCGGAGCTAAAAACTCGATTGTTTCGCACAAAACAGCCTCTCCGACACGGCCAGGCCGTGTTCCCCAATACGCCATGTTTCCCGAGTCCTGTGCGATAAAACAAGACGGCCCCGTTCACGTTCAGGCGACACGCGTGTCCGGGACCTCTTTTTGCAACTTTTCTTTGCGGAATTTGGGGAAAACTCACCAACCAACCCATTTTGGCCACTTTTGTACACTTTTAACACCCTATTTTGTCGAAACATGTCTCCATGTCCCCTCCTCATCACTTGAATACAAGAATTCACCAACCAACAAGGAAAATGGGGGTGATTGTTTAATAAAAGAGAGTACTATCAATGTATTGGTGGCCTATAAAAGCCAAGGTTTGAAGTTGGGAGAAAAATTCATTTTAGATACTCAGGAAATATTCATTGTATTCATTTCATTAAGTAGAATTGGGATCAATGGGTCTTGGAGGAGAAAGCTTGGGGCAATATTGGAGAAGAAGGCTTGGAGCAACATCATCAATCAAGAAAGAAGTCAATTGAGATTTTGAGAAAGATAAGTACACCATGTCTACAATACTTAAATCTTCTTGTGTAATTTATTCTTTGGTCAAAATCATGTGTAGCTAAACTCCTAGTGTTTGAATGTAATGAACTCTAGAATGGATTTGTGATTAAGGTGTGTATGTTTTTAATAAAATCTTCATATTTTGTGTGATTCACTTATATTATGCTTGGTTCATTCGAATTGATATATGCGCAATATTGATTTGAAGTTTATTTTTCATCCGGAAATCGAGAGATTCATGGTGAAATAGAACCTATATAAGTGAAAAGAGTTGCATGCAATCCTAGATATAGACGACATAAATCTTCCGGATTAGGGTCAAACCTAATATGGGAATTCACAAATCGTTATAATGTTTGTCTTGGGGTTTTAACTAGAAAGAGATTTCGATTAATCAACTTGAGATTAGAAGTTTTTCGCCTTGAGAAAGGGTTTAACTTAAATTGGGAATTTCTACGGTCCACAAGACATGAGATTTTATTAAAAGAGGTTGGTTTTTGCTTAAGGGCTTACGGTTGTATTTCTAACTTGTCAAATCACAAAAACATTCTAGAGGGATTTACATTCAAACACATTTTTATCTCTTGATTTCTTATTTTACAAATCTTTCTTCATTTTTACAATTTATAATTTGTTTTCCTTTTTCATCAAACAAAAACTCTGAAAATTGTTAGATTAAATAACAAAAAGACGGTAATTATTAGTACTTACAATCCTCGTGGGAATGACACTCGGTACTCAATAATCTATACTATAAAACGATAGGTGTACTTGCCTACGGTTTTAAAGGTAGCTTTTGAGCCATCATGTTATCAATAAGAATTTTTATTATCATATTTATTATTTATTTTATTAGTAGATTATATTAGAAAAATAATAAAACTAATTCCTGGATCTAATTTAAGATGTAAAAGGTTAAAGGATTAATGCAAAATTTAGATACCAATGTCTTATGTTCTGATTTTTAGTTCGCTTGTCTTAAGACCAAGTACTATTTTTCTACAATCAAAGCACTTGGAGTTAACTTTTTTTTTTTCTAATGTAAATTCATTTTATTGTTTTCTCTAAAAATACAATGGAGATACATCATTTGTTCATAAACTATTATAAAATTAATATACAATTGTGTATTTTATTCATCTTTGAATGGTTATAATTTTATCATATAAATTTCATATATATGCTTATGAGGTATATTTGGAAAGTGTTCACTTGGTTTTATACCATTGATTTGGGCTTCCGACATTAGAGTTTTGTGTTGTTTTTGAGTATTTTGAGTCGTTTTTGTTATATCTCATAGGTTAGGCATTAATTTCTATTGTTTCGAGTCATTTGAGTGGCCAAGCCATGTTGAGGGTCAACTATATTGAGTCTAGAGTCATTTTAATGAGTCGTGTATCAAAAGAAGCAAGGATGATCAAACAACGAAAGATTGATTTGAAGAAACGTCCAAACGCGTCTGGAATTTCTAAAGATCGGCGATTTTAGTATTTTGGTCATAACTTTCTCTACAAAATTGATATTGAGCTTATTCAAGTGGCTATGGAAAGCTAAGAGAGAGGGATACAACTCTTATGAAGACACCCAAAGCAAATTCGAACGTTTGGATGGCGCTACATCGCAAAAAAGAGGGTGAAATAGGCAATATGTCAAAGCCCAGCGCCGGGAGTGTTCTACTTCAGCCTGCAGCTTCCCATCTTGGGCTGCAGCGCCCACAAAAAAGCGGCAGTCTGGGTTTGTGTTTTGGCGCTGCAACACCCATTTTCGAGCGCTGCAGCGCCCGTGGGCGGACAAAACAATGAAAGTCCAATTTTTGGATCTAAAAGGAGGGTACTATAAATAGACACATGGGAGGCTTGATCTAGGGCATGGAGGATACTTGGGGATGAAAACCAATACCACCAAGACACAAGGAAAGAGTTGGGGAGGAAGATTGAAGACATTTATCATCTAGAAATAGATAAGATTCTTCTTTAATCTCTTTAATTCCTTCTTTGTTGTTTCTTGTATATCATTTGAGATGCATTCTCATTTGATTATGGATATTTGTATTTTCATCATGAGCTAAACTTTATAATTCTAGAGGGATGATGTAATTTATGTTTGAGCTTATGTTTTGATATTGTGGTTTGTCAATCTAGATTTCTCAATTTATTTGTGCTATTTGGATCAATTGCTTCTAAATTACTTGATCAATAATTTAGATTGTTTGGAGTATTTAATTTGACACTTGAGAAAGGTAATTGAATACATGACCTTGAAATAGCATAACCTAGGATTTCATAGAATTGAGAGATTTGTGAATCCTTTGAAGTCATTTATTAAGATTCATAGTGTTTATTGAGATTTCTATTGGTGATTTTTATAGAGATATTGATTTCCTAATTGTGATCTAAAATCATTTGGCACTCGAGAGAGGAAATGATTATTGTAGAAATCTTGACTTATAAATTGGTAATTTGTGATTGATAAACTATATTGATAATATAAGGGAAAACTAGATTCATCACATCTCTAGAATTCATTCTCCCATAGATTTAGTTGTTTATATTTTGATTAGTTACATCTAGTTGTTTTAATTTATAAATTGAGGCATCCACCTATTATTGATCTGTCAAATATAGCATAGATAATTTATACTTGGTACTTATACGCGCATTCCCTGTGGATACGACAACCTTACTTTCACTATATTAAAACTTGACACCGTAGATTTGCGGTTAGAAAAATCTCTAAGAAGTTTTTGGCGCCGTTGCCGGGGAATGTGTTTTGTGTGATATCAAGGTTGATTGCCTAGTTGTAATTTGACTATTTTTTTTTTGTTTCTTTCTTTTATTGTTTTAATTTTGTGTAATTATTTTTTAGGCACATCGTTGGATGGAATTATAATGTATGCATATGCGTGGCCAACCGATGATGCCACTGGGATTTTTGGAAGTCAAAGTGTGAACCATTTTATTCCTTATTATCCACCTCAAGAAAATGTATGGGCCCAAAATATGCCAAATCATGAAATATTTCATGAGCCACAAGAACAATTGTCTAGCTTGGAAGAAACACTTTATCAATTTCTAGAAGATTGTGAGCCAAGAAGACGACAAGATGAGATAAAACGTCGGTCCGAGTTGGAAAAAAATCTTGTTGAGTTTATCGAAGAGTGTAAGATAAGAAATCGAGAAAGTGATGATAAATTACTACAAACCGAGGCAAGCATTCAACAAGTTGAGATTACATGTCAAAATATGTCAAAGTTACTCCAACAAATGATTGACCAACTTAATAATGAAGAGCCGTCATCATTCTTGGGACCTGGTGAAATAGAAAATCATGAACATGAATTGCCCATTATGAAAAAGGTGGACATCCTTCAAAATTTGGAGGAGCCTTTTGAAGAGTGCAATCCGATCTTACAAGAGGAGGATCCACGTCAAATTAACTCAGGGAGTATCTCTATCTCTCACTCAATTGAAAATCCTTATATTGACAAAAAAATGTGCACTCTAGATGTAAGCTTCAATACAAATGTATCAAATTTTAAGAAGCATACACTTGAAGGAATAATGTTTGAAAATGGTGATCAATTCACATGTTCTACAGATTTCATGATATTTAATGTGAGTAAAGATAGAAATATCTTTACTATGATTGATAAACCATTTTTCATCATTAAGAACACATTTTTTGATTTCCAAAAGACCATCAACATTCTGATCCTTAATCATCCACGTCTTACATACACTGAAGGATCGCCTATATTGTTAGAAAATACAAAGGTGTGGCATGATCGATATTTATTTTTGGATCCCGGTTGAGTAAAACAAAAGTCTGGCTAAAGACTTTAAATTTAGCACTTCTTGGGAGGCAACCCAAACTCATTTTACTTGTTTTCATAGTTTGATTAGTTAGAATGTTTGTGTTATATTAGTAGTAGTCATGTTGCATCTCACCCCTACCCATCTTGCATACTCATTACGCGATTCTTGTGAAGTTATGTGCAAAAGGTGCATATTGTGATAGAATTTGGATTGATATTGAAATTTTGGGCTTAATTGGTTATATAAATTGCCTCCACATCCTTATTCTCTATCTATGCCCACCATGTATTTGATAAAATGCCTCAATGAGAAATTTAACACTTTTGCATACCTTTCTTGGTTTATTGTTAGGAGTTCACATATTGGTTACAATTATATGACATTAATGTCTTTCCCATGGTCTTCGTATGATATTGTGGTACTTTACCCCATTGCTCGTTTCCACGTTTGGTTTTGTTTGACAGGTTGGTATTGTGCCTTCTAAATCATAGAAAGGCAAGGAAAAAGCCATCGACCCTATGGAGTGCTACCAATTGGCCCTATTGCTTCTCTTTCACCCCACGATTCCGACGAGGTGTTGCACCTCTTCCATTGAGGACAATGGTTATATTAAGTTTGGGGAAGTGGTAATACCTTTTTCAGTTTGTGATCCTACTTTCTTCGTGTTTTTTTTGTCCTGTATATTTGCTTTGAGTTGAGTCAAGTCGAGTCATTTGTTGAACTGTAGAACTGCATGACTAAGTGAATTTGTCGAATATGAGTTAAACGGTCAAAAGAGCATGTGTTTGAGCGGTGATCTATGCTTCGTTCCATTAATTCCATCTACATGCATAATTCAGTTGATTTATTTGAAAATGATTTATGAAGTTGAGTGTTTCTTGTATGATCCCACCGGATTCTAGAACTTGTCTGATCTCTAGTCGAGGTGAAATCCTAGGTGAAGTAACATTAAGGAAATGATTTAGGCCATCTTTGAACAAGCTAGAGCCAAAAATGTCTACCTTTATATTATATATTTTCACTAGTGTCCCCTTTGAGCCTGTTAAACCCGTTCTTTGCCAACCAATCTTATACCTTGAGCATACATGTGAAAATCCTAATTACCCATCACTCATACACACAAAATGTTGAAGATTGAGGGTGGTAAGATAAGCAGGGTATGTGTTCACTTGCATGAAGTTGCCGAGAAAAAGAAAATATGAACCCCCATGTGTAAAAATATGCAAAAGAATAAGTTTGGGGGTTTCGAAAAAAAAAATCAGTGAGTTTAGACTCATAAAAGGAGAACAGTGGAGAATTCCAAAAGTGAAGGTAGCTATTTTGTTTGGCAATTGGCGATTTGAAGTGATAATTGTGTGTTTGGGTGAGTTGAGCTACTTAATCCTATATTTTCCTACCTTACCCTAAGCCCACATTACAAGCCTTGAAAGTTCTATTGATCCTTGTGTTACATTAACCTACATTAGTGGAGACTAGTGTGAATGACAAGCTTATGGAATCCGGTAAACATTGTTTCTTGATAATTAGAAGTGGATCATTTTGATAACACTTGATTGCATGGATCTATTTGAATAATGTAAACGGAATTGGCATAAACATTCAACTCATTTGATCACAATGTCAAAACACATGCTTGATTGATAGTGAAATGAGTAAGGAGACAAATGATATTGGTTGTGAAGTTTTGCAGTTTGTTTGTATTGTTGTGTCTTGTATTTTTCATTTTAGAGTTGTAATTGCTTGAGGACAAGCAATATTCTAAGTTTGGGGGTATTTGTTCACTTGGTTTTATACCATTGATTTGGGCTTCCGACATTAGAGTTTTGTGTTGTTTTTGAGTATTTTGAGTTGTTTTTGTTATATCTCATAGGTTAGGCATTAATTTCTATTGTTTCGAGTCATTTGAGTGGCCAAGCCATGTTGAGGGTCAATTATATTGAGTCCAGAGTCATTTTAATGAGTCGTGTGACAAAAGAAGTAAGGATGATCAAACAACGAAAGATTGATTTGAAGAAACGTCCAAACGCGTCTGGAATTTCTAGCACTGGCAGATTTTATTATTTTGGTCATAACTTTCTCTACAAAATTTATATTGAGCTGATTAAAGTGGCTATGGAAAGCTAAGAGAGAGGGCTACAACTCTTATGAAGACACCCAAAGCAAATTCGGACGTTTGGATGGCGCTACATCGCGCAAAAAGAAAGAGAACAAAGCAAGAATAAATGCGCATCCGCATGAGTGCAGGGTAGTGTTCGGCGCCCCGTGCAAAAAAGCGGCGATCTGGTTTGTGTTTTGGCGCTGCAGCGCCCATTTTCGAGCGCTACAGCGCCCGTGGGTGGACAAAACAATGAAAGTCCGATTTTGGATCTAAAAGGAGGGTACTATAAATAGACACATGGGAGGCTTGATCTAGGGCATGGAGGATACTTGGGGATGAAAACCAACACCACCAAGACACAAGGAAAGAGTTGGGGAGGAAGATTGAAGACATTTATCATCTAGAAATAGATAAGATTCTTCTTTAATCTCTTTAATTCCTTCTTTGTTGTTTCTTGTATATCATTTGAGATGCATTTTCATTTGATTATGGATATTTGTATTTTCATCATGAGCTAAACTTTATAATTCTAGAGGGATGATGTAATTTATGTTTGAACTTATGTTTTGATATTGTGGTTTGTCAATCTAGATTTCTCAATTTATTTGTGCTATTTGGATCAATTGCTTCTAAATTACTTGATCAATAATTTAGATTGTTTGGAGTATTTGATTTGACACTTGAGAAAGGTAATTGAATACATGACCTTGAAATAGCATAACCTAGGATTTCATAGAATTGAGAAATTTGTGAATCCTTTGAAGTCATTTATTAAGATTCATAGTGTTTATTGAGATTTCAATTGGTGATTTTTATAGAGATATTGATTTTCTAATTGTGATCTAAAATCATTTGGCACTCGAGAGAGGAAATGATTATTGTAGAAATCTTGACTTATAAATTGGTAATTTGTGATTGATAAACTATATTGATAATATAAGGAAAACTAGATTCATCACACCTCTAGAATTCATTCTCCCATAGATTTAGTTGTTTATATTTTGATTAGTTACATCTAGTTGTTTTTATTTATAAATTGAGGCATCCACCTATTATTGATCTGTCAAATATAGCATAGGTAATTTATACTTGGTACTTATACACGCATTCCCTGTGGATACGACAACCTTACTTTCACTATATTAAAATTTGACACCGTAGACTTGCGGTTAGAAAAATCTCTAACATAAAGCTATTGAAATGTATTTTAATATGAATTTTATTTTATTTAAATATTCTTATTACACAAAAAGTTATGACAAAAAAATAGACTTCTAGTATTTGAAAAAAAATTTGGTATATGATTGGACACTTGAAATTATATTTAAATTATGTATAGAAGACAAGTTCAATTATACCCTCTTCTCATACTATTAAACACATATATATTCATTAGGGTTATAATAGGTAAATCAAAAGTTTCAAGAAACCTTTTAAGTGATTCACACTTTTATAAGTAGTATAGATATAGATATAGATATAGATCTACAAAATTATATATATAGAACATTTGATATAATTGGAAGCAATATTCTGAGTAAAAATCATAAATATTTGGCCACATATATGAAGTTGTCGGTATGGATTGTGGCGGGTTTGGGTCTTACGTGTTCTTAACTGGTCGTGTCTCTAGTTTAGGTGGACCTAGTCCAAATTTGTCCCACTGTCATCCCTACGAATGAGATTGAAATTATTTTGATCTTGTATATTAAATGATCATTTCAAAATGACTAGAAAGCAAAATCTTGAATATTGCATGCTTGCTAAACATGCATTATTTATTAATTAATAATTTCTAATATATTGTAATTATCTTCGAGAGTCCAATTACCATCTGATTATATTCTAACCCTGATGGGCCTATTAATTTGGATCTTATTCGATATGTAAAGCCCAAAACCATAAGAAGGTTGGAAAAAGCCCAATCTATCCTACATAGAAATGGCGCGAAATTGCTGGCGGGAATAGCCACTTCGCTTCTTTAGCGCGGGAAGATCACCCAACGCCATATTTATTGACAGCCCTAGCGAGGGTCGAGGCAAGAACAAATACCCGAATTTGAAAGAAAAATTAAATTAAGGAAAAATAAGGGGAAATCGACGATGGTGGGACTGCCGTACGATTGCCTTGCGAACCCACTCGGAGCTGTCCGATTGACGTTCGAGAAGGCGGTGGGGCCCGGCTCCGACCCGGCGGCACTTGACGGAAAGGACTGGGGCGCCGCCGATCTATTCCGTCAGTTTCTCTTCGATGATGGTGGTCTCTCTCAGGTTAATCCTTTCCCTGACGTTTTCTTTTCATTACAGTTGCTTATGAGAGTAGAATAGACTTAGTTGTTTTTTTTTTTTTTGAGGGAGGACTTAGTTGTTTTCATTCGTATGTTTTCATTATACCAAGCAATTGCATTAAATATCCAATCCATCTTGCTTTGAACCAAGATCGTGTTAATTTTCAGCAATGCTGCTGTAATTATTTATTGAGTATGCAATTTTAAATAATAAATTGAGGAGATGGCGAATTAAATAATTATAGTAAAGAAGTTATACATTTTCTTTCCAAAGCAATTGTAGCATGACGAATTACCAAGGGTATTTTTAAACTCTCCACCAATTACACGTTCTGTGATAGCTGTTACTTTTGTATCGTTATGATTTATTTCTTCGTGTGAAAAATAGATTTGTTAGACTTTAACTGCTTAAACTTTCAGAATTTGTTAATTCCAGTATCTTGATTAATTTGAGGTCGTATGCATGGTGTTCACCCGTCTCTTGCAGGAGAGATTTTGCCTGAGTAAAATGTTGACTGTTTTGTGCTATTTGATTGTATTGTCTTTAGGTGCCCTTGCTTAACCCATCAACCATTAAATGGGTTATGCCTAACACTCTTGTTCGTTTTCGGGGTATGATACAAGACATGTTGGGCAATGAATACTATGTTGGTGCTTATAAGGTATATATTTTTTCTCTTCTTGTTCTCTTGTAAGATAGTTTTAGTTAATAATCATTCATTTAGGTGTTTGCCTTCAGTTTCAAGTGGACAAGATTTGAGATCTTTTGTTTTCCATTGCTTGGTGCAGGACGGTGATAAGTGGAGAACTAATAAGTTTGCTGATGTTTCCCAATGTCCTGTGGATGCTTCATCGGATATGCGAATATGGGAGCGTCGACTGCTTTATTGTGTTCCGGTGAGCCATCACTTTTATTATTTTCTTTAGGATATACGAAAACTTCCCGTAAGGTTTGAGTTAATTACAAAAAACCTAGAGATGTTTGAAAACTACAAAATATACCTTGAGGTTTGACTTTGTGTTAAGTGTAAAGGGTAATTGTAATATTTTTACAAGTGTAAGAGGGTGTGTGAAATGTTTTTCCTTAAGAAAGGGTAAAGTGTAACACAAAATCCAACCTTGCGGTGTTCTTTTTGTAATTTTCAATAACCTGTTTTTGTTGTAATTAATCCAAACCTCAGGGGTGGTTTTTGTAATTATCCCATTTTCTTACTTGGTTCTTCTGCCACTGTTGCTTTATATTGTGGCAGTGAAGTTGATGCATCTTGACAGTTTAGATTCTTTAAATCCTTCGACTTTCTTGTTTTAGGTTCCAGGACAGAACTCATGGGTTGAACCTTCTCATGAAGCAATGAATAATGTGTACGCTAATTCTATATCCCCACAGAGGGAGAAGCGCCAGAGGGAAGATGATGCAACCATGACTGATGTTGATATGGTGGTATGTTGCTCCCTTCACCTAGTTGTCCTGATGTTTAATTTTGATAGTTCGAATAAAATTTGAGTTTAGATAAATGAAATGCATGGGTTGGATTCTACTTGTTTCATATCACAAATTATATTTAAGGGTGGACTGGCATTTACATGTTTTTGGAAGATCTTTGAATATAGAAATTATTTATACTGATACTGTACATAGTTTTTACATTTTTTTTCCTGCATTATGCTCAACTGTAAACCTAACTGAATATTTTGAAGTTGACATGTTTTTATTAAAAAATAGCATGACAATAGATGCTAACGAAATTACATCTGTTGGCAGGAGGCAGGTCATCATGCCCTTGAGGATTCTCCAAATTTCAAAAAGATGGTAAGGAAAAGCAATTTTATATATTGTCCTTTTGTATTTGTCATTCTTTATTAATGCCTTGGACATTTGCTAAATTATCTAAAATTGTATTTCCAATTATGACTCCAGTAACATGGTACAATAATTTTACAGCAAGAAGTGATTACGGTTATCTCTGTGGGCTCATATGATAAATGAAACTGATTATTGATCATTGATTGTGTTGAAAAGCTATAAATGCCTAAATGTCACCAATTTTTTCTATTATTAGCGGGATGAAGGAATGGCTCCGGAGCCTTCAAATTTGCAGAAGGTAGCAACTGAAGGAAACTCGTCTAATTCGAGTTTGGTTCCTGTTGATAGGAATTCTTTTCCCTGTCTAGTAAAGGTAAATTTATTATTAGCTTTTTAACTAAGTTCCAATGCCCCTTAAGATGCCTTCATTACAATCTATCTCACACTTGACTATAAAATCTCTCAATGTCGAAACCTGCAGATATATGACTCTTCAGAACCCGACATGAAGCTAAATGATGTTTTTGAGTTCGTAGGGGTCTTCACTTTTGATCCGGATCTTACTATAGGCAGAGATGATAATGATGAACTCACAGAAAACTTTTGTGAAGATGCATCAGTTTCTCTGCCTCCTACCAAGGTGAGACATTCCTGGAACTTGCTAAAAGGGTACAAGTTCAACCTTTTTTTTTTTTGCCATAAAATACATTCCCTTATTGCTTTCTCAAAGATATTTGCCCAGTTCATAGCCAGTGTTTTGTAATTCAGTTTTTTGCAACTATGACAACAGCATATCTTTTGTGCTTTGTTGAGACCTTTTCTGAATGCTAGGTATGGTGTTTTGTAATTGCAGGTGCCTCGGCTTCACTGTGTTGTACACCGGAAGCTTGGCTTTGGTGATTTTCTTAGGAGTCCTCAGTTGGAGGTGAGTTTCACAAGCTTGAACTTGGTCCATGCTTCTGCAAGTTCTGCATTATGTAGTAAACCCCCCCCACCGTCTTAACTGCTGGCCAATTTTGGTGGCTCACTTTTTCTCTTTTTAACTTCATATATCAGTTGACACCTTGTGCAATAAAAGAAGTACGGGAAGCTCTTCTTGGACATCTCACGGCTGTTCTTGGAAATGACCGGGTGGCAGCTCAATACGTGTTATTGCACCTATTATCCAGGGTATGAATATCCCATTCCTTTGCCTTATGCTTAGCCGCCACGATTGTATAATCACTATATATGATTCTGTATGTTGCATATTGCGTTCTCCAAGGAGATTTATTTTCAAAAAAATCAAGATGACCTGTTCTCTTCTTGCTGCATAATGTTTCTTTATATATACTAGCATTAATACCTGCATATGTGCAGGTGCATGCAAGAGTAGATTCAATTGCTGTCGGGAAATTGTCTCTAAATCTTACTTGCTTTAACAAAGAAAGTGCGTCTGTTTTTGGGAATAATCTCAAACGTGCAATAGAGAACCTTCTACCTTTCACAGAACGCTTGCCTCTTACCATAGATTATCTCAACACTGTTTCACTTGCCCCTAAGAAGGATTACAGTACAAACAGGTAATCAGATAATAAATTCCATAAACATACATTTTTCTTTATTGAATGATTGCTTGATTTTTAAGTGACATGATAATGAAATTGCATCTTAACATACACGGTCCTTTTACAGGCTGGTATCTGGGATTTTGCAGTTAGCTGAAGGCTCACATTTGACAATTGACGAGACCCCATTACAAAGTGGGACCCTTAACTCAACAGGGGTCGAAAATGCAAGAATATTGAAAAACATGATGGAGTCGCAAAAGGTTCTCTATAAGCTGTGCTTGATTTAGCAATGGTTGTTAAACTCTGCTACCGTGCTTACATCACTTCCATTTCAATCCTCAGGTTGAGTATGATTTCACGTATTATAAGATGGAGATGGCTGCAGATGTTCAACTGCTGATCCTTTCTGAAGGGAAATCAAATATCTTGCCTGCTGATCTGATTCTCCCTTTTCATCCATCTTCAGTTGACTCCACCTTAGGAGTAGATGATGAAATGCTGAAATCTTGGAGATGGTATTTGGCTACCATGAAATCACTATGCCATTCGATTGAGTCACATATGCAGAAGGTTTGAATTAAGTCTAATTTCCAAGTTAATATAAAATATACTCTTTATTTCACTAGAACATGTTCTAAATTGGCTCCTATTTATTTCAACTAATAATTATGATTCTTTGAGCTCTATAGTAGGCAAAGCATGTGGGCTTTAGGTTAAGGGTTTTCAGATAATGCCAACTAACTTTGGGTAAATTGCAAAAACTACCCTTAGGTTTAAGTCTACTTACAAAAAACTATACTTGTCTTTCAAATTAACAAATATCTCCTAATGCTAAACACCTTAAGGTATTACCAACACCTCATTGAGGTTTGTATTTACTTAACAAATACCCACATCTTGATTATGCAATTTGTAATATAGAAAAGTCAAGGGGTATTTGTAAGTTTGATGATACCGTGGTCTTTTTGTTATTAGGCTAAATCTCAAGGGTATTTTTTGTAATTAACTCTATTTTAAAAATTGTGTTGACCTGTTGGGGGTGGGTTTTCTGGAATTAGATCTCCAAGTGATCCCTACTCTTCTTCTGCCATTGCTTATGCATATCATTCCTAGTTAAATGACACCTGTTCAATATTAACATATTTTCCTTCGTTATATTCTCCAAGCTACTTACTAAAAGTTTTGGCAGCAATATTCTTTACATTTCAACATTAATGTTTTCTTATGGTTTGCTCGTATCGAACCGATTATCGAGCAAAGATGCCTTTGTCAACATGATTATTCTCTGGTATTTTACAGGTTGTTGAAGATGATTTAGTTGCTGCTAGGCAAGCTGATAGAAGCTTAGGCAGTCAAGAATTTAGCAGGTAAATAGTCTAGACCTTATAAAACTCAGGTTCCCATTTTACAATCATTGTTTCTTGAGCCAATTGTTATTTGCTATGCAGATGGCTTACGATGGGCCGCCTAATGTCGATTAGTTTTGGAGAAACTTGTTTGTCAATGGAACACTGGCAAATGGTGAAAGAACTTGAGAGACTCAGGAAGGAAAGGCTTTAGGAGAATCTGTGAAGAAATAGAAGCCAGATTACTAATGATCATATTGGTATATAATAATCATATTGTTTTTTCATGCACAGATATGTTGCTGTTAGAACAATATGATCAGTAACTGTCAGTGTGTTGATCAATATAGTCATTATCCGTTTATTGCTGGAGTTGCCAGGAATTTTTTTTAGTTGGCTTCTTATATGTGTCAACCAGCAATTGAAATTGCGTATTGTTTAAGGCCTTGGGGAGAATGGTTTGGTTTAGATTCCTTTTCTTTTCTGTATAGCTTTTGGATAAATGAAAATTGAATTAGCAGCTTGTTGGAGGACAAGTTGGTTTATAATTAAAGCTGCTCAGAATGTCTGGGATAGTGTCCAACAGCTATGTTTATAAATTATAAGCTTGACGCACGCACCAACTTTCTTATTTTATTTTTTGAGTACATATCCTAGGATGAGAGCGGTGGTGACTTGAGAGTCTTAATCATTGGACCATAATATCTGATTCCCGTATAAATTTTTGTTAGTGTGCATATACACGTAGGCAAGAATTTATTCCCACAACTCTTATGTTCTAGAATAACCAGCCATGTATGAACATACATGTGGACTACTAAGTGATCTACAAATTTATATTAACCTTATCTTTAGAATCTAGCTGCCATTATTGATAGATGTCATAGATCGAATTTGTTGTCAATCTCTAATCACAAGCCCTTTTGATTTCTTTTCGTATCTTTGTATCAAATCCCATTTTATCCAATTATCCATATTCTTAAATCCTATTTCGTGTCTCTTTACCTCTTAATTCCCCAACACATACAAATCCATTAACAATACTGACAAGTGTATGGTTTGAACATTTTACTTTTATGATTCTTACTACTTTAAGAATATGCACAAAAGGGGTAAGAAAACATAATCCCCCCTGCTTTACTGCTTAGCAGAATTAGCCAATTCCTGAATATATATATATATATATATATATATATATTAAATGTGTCACCATCCTCACATGCCATATGGAAATGTAATATTGTTAGAAAAGATTGATCCTAATTAACAGTAATTTATTCCCCGGGAGCAAGATTGATTTTTCTTAAAAACAACGAGCATAAAAATATTTAGCCATATGAAAGGCACCGACGCACTGTTGTTACTTTTTAGGGGGCAAATTTACCATTTGATAATTGTTGTTTATATAGACTTGATGGAGGGGTGACTGCCTTTGTTAGCTTGCTATATTCTTAAAAACAGAATGTATTGACAGCAAAAATTAAAAAAAAAGGTCAATCACGAGTAACAAAAGGATAATTACAAAAGTTACCATGAGGTTCAACCTAAAGACTATAATTATCTTTTAAAATTATAAATACACACTTAAAATATCACAAATACCTCCTCCGCCTCGAGAATGCAGTTTTAAAATAGAAATAAATATTAAGGAAATATTTGTAATTTTAAAAATAACTGATTTTTTTTAATATTATTTCCACATCTTATTTGTCCCATTATTATAGTATTTACACCTCTTCTTATAATTATCCTTAATATATATATATATATATATGTGTGTTTCTTTCTACATGGTTTTATTTCATTAAGTAGGTTTATTTTTCTTTGGTTAAGTTCATAAACTCCCCATTATTATAACATTTCCACCACCTCATCTTTACCACCCTCATTTATCAACTCATTATCCCTCCTAATCACCCCATATCTCCTCAACAATCCTTCCCCCCAATCCCACATACGCAGAACAATATAAGTCCCAATCCCACCAATCAAACCATAAGCAATCGAATAAGTAAACGGCATCAAAATCAAAGTCATAAACGCCGGAATCGCCTCCCTCATATCACCCCAATCCACCTCCACCACCGCCCTCATCATCACCACCCCAACAAGTATCAGCGGCGGCCCCACCGCCCACGGCGGTATCGACGCCAGTAAAGGCGTCAAGAAAAGCGCCACCACAAAATACCCCGCCACCGTCAGCGCCGTCAAACCCGTCCGTCCTCCCTCCCTTATCCCCGTCGACGATTCGATAAACGCCGTCACCGGCGAGGTACCCAGCAAAGACCCCACCACAATCGACGAAGCGTCCGCCATGAATGCGAAATATTGACCTTCGAAATCGCCGTTGGCGTCTGTGAATCCGGCGAAATTCGCCATGGAATATAGGGTTCCGGTGGTGTCGAGAATGTCTACGTACAGAAATGTGATTAGGGCTTCCCAAAATTGGCGTTTTCCGATGCTGTCGAAGCTCAAAGCTCCGGCTGTGGTTTCGATTTTGTGAACATCGATTATTTTCTTGAAGTACTCGTAGGCAGAGTCCCCCGCCGGAGTTTTCGGAAACGCGGTGACCTTGGTGTTTCTGAACCAGGAAACCGCCGTGACGAAAACGACGCCGTATATCATAGCTCCTTTAATTTTTTTCACCAAGCAATAAGCTATAATCACAAATCCAACTACTCCAAGCCATAATGTGGGATTTCCGAGGCGGCCATACAAACAGAGTATATCGCCGGAAACAGAGCCGCCGGGGATTAACGAAACGGTGCCGTTTCGTGACGTAATCACCGGCGCCACCGATGCCCTGGCGGATCTCCGGCAGCCGCCGAGTGTAACCAATGTGGTGGAGCTATAGCCAATCAGCCCAATCCCTTGATTGTTTTGCAATCCGATGAACGCTAGAAACAATCCGATCCCGGCGGAGGATGAGATTCGTACAGGTTTCGGCACCATTTTTGCTAGCTTAGCACGCAAACCAACGGCGGAGAGAAATAGAAAAATTAATCCCTCCATGAAAACAGCTGCTAAAGCGCTTTGATAAGAAATATTTCCGGATCCATGAAATCCGACGACTGTGTTAGCGAAATACGCGTTGGCGCCCATTCCTGGGGCTAAAGCTAAGGGGAGATTAGCGAAAATCCCCATAATTACGGATCCGATGACGGAGGACGCCGCCGTGGCGACGATTAGATCTTTTTTTGTTTTTTCTAAACAGGCGGCATAGCCGGGGTTTACAGGGTTGAATTTGCAGGCGGTGGTTGGGGGGACGAGGCTGAGATTATGGCGATTAACGCAGTCGGAGGGTGAAACGGTGGGGTCGGAGCAAAGAGGAATGCAATCGGAAAGAGAGCATGTGCCGCCGGAATCTGATAGAATGGAGGCGTTCACGGCGAGGATATAGGCCATGGTGAGAAACGTGGCGGTGCCGGCGCGGAGCTCGGTGGTGAAAGTGGTGTTGCGTTCAGTGATCTTGAAGTGTTTTCCTATACGAGTTTCTGCAACGTATGAGTTGAGGCGGGTTATTGGGGATGGCGCGGTGGTTGGCGGCGGAATTGGTGGTGGAGGACTGGACTCAATGTCCATGGTTGATGACTGTGAGAGTGTGGGCTTTACAATGTGTTATGGTTATGGGGACTCAAAATTTTGGAGGGATAATGATGGTCATTTTATACTGTGGTTTCACGCTATACTTTTAGCTCGATATAAAACACAAAAATTCATGACATACGGTCTAATGGGGCAAAATCTGCTATGTTTTTATGATATTAGTAAGGACCAATAATAGTAGTACATTTGAAAATGAGAAAATGTATCTTTTTACCCATTTAGATTTAAGAAAACACTTTTTTGACCAACTCTTATAAAAACAACTATTCTACCCATTTTGACAAGGAAAAGTCAAAAATACCCCTAACCTCTCTCTCTCTCTCTCTCTTGTTTAAAGTAAAACAAATATTCTCCCTCACTCATTTTCAACTTTTCTTCCTCCATTTCTTCATCTCTTCTTCCTCATATTCTTCTTTCCACAGATTGAAAGACCATTGAAGGCACAATTTTTCGATTTTTGAAGCCCCAAGAAACGATTGAAGATACATCTTAAACCAAGGTAATGTATTACTTTCTGCAAATATTTATGTATAAAGATAGAAAATTCGCTTGATTTTCGTAACTAGAAAAAAATTCAGATCTGGAAAGTTTAACGTGGCACTATCGGGCTCTCAACATGGTACGATCGTGCCAAGTTGATCTTTAACTGAGTACGATCGAACCCAGAAAATACCAGGGTACTATCGTGCCCTAGTGTTTTCTCAGGTGCGATCGTACCCGACATGTAGGGCACTATCGCATGCCCTGGTATTTTCCGGGCGATCGTACGCCCTAAATTACCTAGTACTATCGCACCATACATAACGTATGGCACTATCGCACTTAGTATTTCCAGGGCACGATCGTGCCAGGGATTACTAGGGTACTATCGTGCTCTACTTTACGTATGGCACTATCGCACCTTAGTATTTCCAGGCACGATCGTACCCATAATTTTACCAGGTACTATCGTGCCTAGGTATGTAAGGGTACGATCGTGCCTGCACCGCCTGAAAATTTTGATTTTTTTTTTTTTCAAAGGTGTACATTCGGTTGATTGCTTATATTTTATTTTGTATTTTTACGGATGAATGAAAAACATGTAATTGTACATTTTGGTGGGCATTGGGAAGGTTGTCAATACATCGATGGGGATGAAGAATTGTTATTAATTCCATCCGAGGGATTATCATATTCGAACTATTGGAAGAGATTCATGGTGTTGTTCAAACGGATAGATTGCATTGGGATTATGTATTGTTTTATTTAATTGAATCAAAAGAGAATAGAATTATGAAAATGAAAATAAAAAATGATCGCGATGTGAGCTCGATACTATCACATTCCCAAGTTCCTCATATTTTTGTGATTACTCAAAAAAAAATAATACCCAAAATGATTCGACATTTGGAAGAAATGAAGTCTGGTTTTATGCATCTCATGGCTAGTCGGACTTCATTGGGTAGTTCAATGGTAGGAGGAGGACCATTTCAACCCTGATATGGGTATGGGATGAATTATATGTCATTTCAACCTTGGAATCAACAGGTCATCCTTATGGTTTTCGACTTGGCCAACACCGGACATCAACCATTAGTGCCTCCAATTGTGCAACCTCCACACGAGTCGAGACCACTAATGCAATGATATATTACAACCAGGCGTCGGTGAAGATCCGAGGCCTAGTTCAATACCCACTCCGATGCCTAATATACAACATGAACACGATAGAGGTGAAGATCATATGTATGATGGTCTTCAATTTGGTTTTGATTTTGATGATAATGTCCATAATAGTGATGACGATAGTGATTATGATGATGCTAATGAGAATGAGAATAATTCATCTGATTGTGATGACCGAGTTTTTGAAGATGAACAACAACATAATTTATTTTCTGATTTTTGTACATGGATGGAACAACGTAATCAAATGCCCGAAGAAATTGCGATTCGGCGAGGTAGTGAGAGGTCATATCCTCGACATCGGGCAAGTGCGCCATCCGATTGTAATTTTCAAGTAGACGTTGGTATTAATGTTGGTGGCCATGTTCAAACCGGTTGATTCCAATTGCATCATCTCACATAGCTCCTCATGTCGAACCCAACTTGTTGGCAACTACATATAATGTTTTGCGCCTAGGAGTTACATTCATGAGCAAGGATCAAGTAGTAAATACAATAGGTTTGTATCACTTAAGACACCGGGTCGAATATCGAGTTGAGAAGTCTGACAAGACCCGATACTCTGTAAAATGCAAACATGAAGGGTGTGTTTTTAGTGTACGAGCCAGAGGACAAGACGATATGTGGAGGATAATCAAGTTTCAGGGTCCACATAGTTGTCAATTGGATTTGAGTCATCATGCACCACGACAATTGCCCTCGAGGATAATTGCCACCTTATTTGCACCTAAGTTAGTTCACGAGGATCGTATTCTTAACCCGAGAGACATCATTCGGGACTTGCATCATGATCATGCGTTGGATATCCATTATAATGTAGCGTTGCGAGCTAAGTATAAGGCGATTGGGATGATATATGGGAATAACGCTCAGTCATTTCAAATGCTTCCAGGATACTTGCACATGCTAGCTACCACAAATCCCAGGTCAGTTGTTAGATATCAAGTGGATGCCGACAAGAAATTTCAATATGCTTTTTTTGCATTGGGCGCATCAATTAATGGATTTTCGAGATGCGGTTTTCCTGTTATTGTTGTTGATGGTACACATCTCAAAGGTAAGTACAAAGGTATTTTATTTGTTGCTACATCACAAGATGGTAACGGGCAAATTTTCCCATTAGCTGTTGGACTTGGTGATAAGGAGAACGATGCGTCTTGGAAGTGGTTTTTGAGACATGTACGTGAGGCATATGGATGCCCACGTGATTTACTGATTGTCTCAGATCAGCATGGGAGCATCGAGAATGCCATAAGATCAGAATTCCCAGAAGCATCCCATGGCCTTTGTTATTATCATTTGCAAAAGAATCTTGCACGTTATGGTAAACATGTAGTCGCAATGTTCTACAATGCAGCATATTGCTATCGTACAGAAGACTTTAATCGGTTCAGAATGAACATATGCATTGCTAGTGAAGAAGGTGCATATAAGAAAGTATTAGACGCTAGATTCCCCAGATGGGCTCGTTCGCAGTGCCCGGTTCGGCGATTTGGATTTATGACATCAAATGCAGCAGAAAGCTTTAATAATACCCTTCGTTGGGCAAGAAGGTTGCCAGTTTGCTCAGTATTTGAGTGTGTACGTGCAACCATTGAAAGATGGTTTTTCGAACGGCGTGGTGAAGCACGGGCTAGAGATCACCAATTAACACAAGCTGCTGCAAATAGACTAGGTACAGAAGTTGAAAAGGGACGTTCTTTGGAAGTTCATGGATTAAATAGTTTAAAATTCAAGGTTAAAGATGGGAACAAAAATTTTGTTGTGGACTTGCTAGACAGGACATGCACATGTCGGGTATTTCAGTTGGACTTGATACCTTGCTCACATGCATCGGCTGCTATAAGGTATATCATGTTCAATTACTTCAAGATACTTTCAATATCATTATTTTATCACATGAACGATGATTGGTAATAATTAATTTATTTTTGAATTTTAGGAAGGCGAATCACGACCTTTATTCGTATGCGTGGCGATTATTACAAGCAAGAAAACCTTCGACAAATGTATTTGGGTGATGTGTTCCCGATTCCTCATCCCGATGATTGGGAATTACCCGAACACTTGAAGCAAGTTGAAGTTATACCTCCGGATAATCCGAGGCAAGCGGTCGTCCCTCGTCTTAGAAAGAGTGCCACAAGATGTGAGTCATCTTCCGCATACGCAAAATTCAAGTATGCTCTAGGTGTATGCGGACGGGACATAATCGTGTCAAATGCACATCTTTCGTCCCATTGAGTGCGGTAGGTAGTCAAACAGGTAGCACATCGGTTGAGCAACCTATGAGTGAACGTCGGCGTAAAGAAAAAGTGTAAGATATGTCGTGAGACGGGACACACAAAAATAAATGTCCACTAAGCCGAATTTATGACATCGCGCAAGAAGACGTGTAATTCAGTTTCTCTCTTATTGTATTAGACTCGTAAAAAACTATTTGCATTATTTCATTAGACTCGTAAAAAGGACCATTTTCTCTCTTATTGTACTTTTTTACTTTTTCCACTTTATCATGATGTTGATTGTCATATATATCATATTGTTTTTCACTTTATCTTTATGTAAATGAACCAGATGACAAAATATAGAAACAAAATATAAAAACAATAAGAGTTATAATAATAAAATCTACTACAGTCAATGCTAAAATTTATACATCTTTAATTGGTGACCAAGTGTCACTATCAGTGCTAAATCTATATATAGTCAGTGCTATATGGCGACGATACTCTCCTTGCATAAGATCCTCACTACCACTCAAAATATCAAACTGACGGGACAATAGACTCTCCACCATCTTAAGAGAAAAGGGCCCGCAACTATGGCCATCTGTCTGTCTGAATGTGAACTTCTCATGAACGAACCTAACAGGCCAAGTGTGTCGCAAAGGCACAATATCGCGCCGCTCCCCGAAATCCAAAGCATGTATCAACACAAATGAAGAATGCGAGTCAAAGGCCGCAACAAAATAAGTTTCTGCATGAGGATATTTGTGTCCTGCTTATGGCGGAGGGAGTCATATACCTTGATGCGTTTGTTGCACAACTCAATCTTACACACAACCCAATGCTCTCCCCGATAGTTGTGTACAAATATCACCTGATTCACATGATTAAATAATTATATTTATAAATCACATCCGAGTACTAATTTGAATAGATAGAAAAAATACTTACATCATCCACATCACACCATCGGGAAACATCACCCCAATAAGGCCTATGTCCATGCACATAGTCAACAAGTGGTTTGACAAGCTCAAGTGATACGTCCTCTAAGCTATACGGATCATAATAGGTGTCTACAGGATCAGATTTATGCAAGTCATCCCATATCTCTTGAACTTTTACCTGCATTTTATTAATGTGTATAAATCAATTTATTTGTAAAAGTGAAATTTAATGGTAAATTTTTCAAAATTAACCAATACTTACAGAGAAATCACAATCAAGTACTACAGTACGTGCACGGATCATCGAATTGTCAATAACTACATTGGCCAACTCGGGCTTGCAATGTAGAACAACAAGATACGCATCAATTTGCTATAACAAATGCATTTTATATTAGATATATTATCGAACTACAGAGATTTTATACTAAAAAAATCTTGAATTAGTTACCTGAGAATCCATGTTCTCGTTCTTGTCCTCGATTTCCTTGAAAAACTTGGGACCCACCGTGCAAAGGGCGTATCCAACATTGCGACTGAGTTGAAAACACCGATATTAGATATAAAGATACATCACTGATTTATTTATATATAAAGTAAAAATTTACAACTCACGTGTCATCTGTGTTAAGAAACTGTTTATAATCGTCATATGTGGCATCTTCCCTACGACGTTCTTGTGCTGTGAATGGGCTACGGAGATACTTGGATCGGGCTCTCGGTCGAACAACCCTCATAGACGATGAATCAAATCCCACTGGCGAAGACAGGGTCGTTGTATGGTGTACATCTGGAGTCATAGTAGGAACAGAAGATGGGTTAAAATCATTGCCATCATCGTTCCTTTCCAATAAGCACTGACCGGATGCAGGATCATATGTTAATGGAGGGGTGGCAAAAATGATGGATCACGTGGTGGGGTACGTACACCGCCTGATGGTGCCGGTGATGGATCACATGGTGGGGTACGTACACCGCCTGATGGTGCCGGTGATGGATCATGAGGTGATTTACTTACCATGCGATCTAAAAACTGCAGTAATGCTATTTGTACCTCATGTCGTATCAACAAGGGCAACTCATGTCGCATCAATGCTACCTCACGTCGAATCAACACTATCTCATCTCGTATCAACTGAATGTCTGGAGTGGATGTGACATGAGGTACTCTAGGGGAGGCGGCATCTGTGGTCGGATGATGATGTACATGAGGTAACTCAGTAGGACCACGGGGCTCGTCATGGTGGACACCCTCAGTAGTAACACGAGGTACCTCAGTAGGACCATGGGGCTCGTCATGGTGGACACCCTCAGTAGTAACACGAGGTACCTCAGTAGGACCACGGGGCTCGTCATGGTGGACACCCTCGGGTAACACGAGGCTCATCATGATGGACATCGTCGGTAGGAATAGGATACTCGTCATGATGGACATCATGTATAGTCTCCTCTATATCAATCCTCTCCGCTTCTTGGTTACAAAGAGACCGCTTCTTCTTGAATGGGTTCTCCTTATGGATGTAACAAACACCCACTCGAGGTCATCATGTATATCTTTGCCATAAGGTTGTCGATCTCTCTCTGCGCTAGGCTCTAATGTAGAGTGAACATCCATCTAAAAACCCAATTACAACATACAACATCATATATATGGGTATATATATATATATTTGTTAAAAAAAATAGATTCTTAAAAATAAACAAATATGCATTAATTACCTGATTATCAAAAAATCCAGACATATCGACTTGACTCTTTGGGAATTTCCATCGAAGGCATCGTAGAAGTACATAATCAAATGCAGGAACCGCACATGAGGATCCTAGTGGAGGCATGGCCTCATAAGCCCAAATCTAAAAAAAATGATTATTAATGGGTCATTAATTATTATATAATATCAAATGACTTATAATTATTTGTAATTTTTTTTACATACCAAAAATGCCCAAACGAACCCGTAGAAATGGTAAATAGGCACGTCCGCCTTTCACGGCTTGGTGGGATAACGTCAAAGATACCTCTAGAATAAATGATAAGAGTATTTCCCCAAATAAATGTCTCCCACCGATCAAGATCCTCGATCAACATCCACGCCCACCCATCAATATACCTCAGGCGGATCCATACCAAATACCAAAAAATAAACAATAAGCAATTTGGCCACCTTTAATGCATCTGATGGTGAATCACGAAATGCACCATCAATAAAGTCGCGCTTCAAATCTACCATCTTCACTCTTCGACCTCGATAATAGCGATGAAATAGTCCGAAGCCAGGTGGGTCATGCTCCGCTGATGGATCAAATGTCGTCGGTGAAATGATAACCCCGTCACTAATTCATACTCGTTCCTTGGAGAACCAAATAAAACGGTCTCCAATACGATACCAATGCTCATCTGGGCTTTGTCCCACCCTATTCACCTCATGGGCGATAAGACTGTGTAAACCAACATTATTGCTTGACTCGTGTATGTCTAGCCGCATCAAAAATCCAAAACAACAATCGTAAACAATCAAGCACTCCACCACCAACAATAGTCAACTCATCACGTATCGTACAATAATAGACCTCTTACTATATAAATTCAATTTGGCCCTCGTAGTTTGTAAAGCCTCCCGCTTCCAAGACCACTGAAACACGATAATAGTGTTATTTTTGTGAATCAAGTAAGAACTATAATTTCTTCAAAAATTCAACGGCCTGATAGTACGACCATAGGCTGCACATAAACGGGCGGCCCGATACTACAGCCCGATAGTGCAGCCCGATTGTGATACTATCGGGCCGCCCATTATGTGCGGCCCTATCGCACTTTGAAGCTTTGAAGGAGGTGCGATAGGGCACATAAATGGGCGGCCCGATAGTATCACAAGATCGGCCGCACTATCGCCGCATGTGCGGCCTATCGCATCGCACCTCCTTCAAAGGGGCAATGCGATAGGGCGCACATAAATGGGTGGCCCGATAGTATCACTATCGGGCTACTATCGCCGCCTATTTATGATCGCCTATCGTACCTCCTTCAAAAGGGTACTATCGGGCCGTCATGAACATCTATGGAGCACGATAGTGCCATGTAGATCACAACCCAGAAAATTTCAACTAAACCCTAAAATCGAATTCTACAAAAAATACCCACAACAACGTACAATCACAACTTTCGATACAGAAATTAACCACAAAAAATACCCACAACAACAACTATCACCTAATAACATACACGCCCAATCACAACAACAATTAACCAAAACAGTCCAGATCCACAACTTTCGATACAGAAATTAAAAAAAAAATTACAAAATACACCAACCTGGGTTTGCGTCTCAGGCTCCATATCCCGTCGTCGTCGCGTCTCTTGCCTCTCGATCGCCGTCGGGGTCGCCGTCATGATCACCGAGGAGAAGCTCAACTCTTGTCGTTGTCGTTGCGGTCACCGCCAGCTCCATTGTATCGTCTTCTTCGTCCCGTAATATTAATCTCCCGTGGACATTGTGGTTTGGATGTTTGGTGAGGAAACGATAGGGTGCGATTGTGGTGTGTGGTTTGGATGTTTGGTGAGGAAGATGAAGGTGGGAAACGATTGTGGTGCGATAGGGGTGAGAACCATTATATATTAGGGCACGATTGTGCGGCCTTTTTTGAATTCAAGGGTACTATCGGGCGCCTCTTTAAATTCTACGGCCCGATCGCACCCATCCTTTCATATTTTTCAAGGGGTACTATCGGGTCTTTACTTTAGAGCACTATCGGGTCAGTATTTTTTAGAGCACGATCGTACCATTAGTATCCAGCCCATTAGTAAGGGTAAATAAGTCATTTTGGGTAGAAAAGTTAGTTTTTATAAAATTGGGTAGAAAAGTAGTTACACTATCCATAATGGCTAAAAAAAAATTCCCTTTGAAAATTATTAGTATGTCACTTGAAAATATTAGTTTTAATAATATTGGAAAATGATATAATATCATAAGAGCGCTGAAAAGTATTAGTTTTTCATCTGAAAAGTATTAGTAGTCTCTGTAAAAAGTATTATTACGTAGTTCACTTGAAAATATTTAATAACTACTTAAAAAATATTAATTTGTTCCATCAAAAGTATTAATAGTCCCCGTGAAACGTATTATTAGTTCACATGAAAAATATATTAGTTTTCCACTGAAAGGTTTTAATAATTCCCTTCAAAAGTATAAGTTTTTCTAATAAAAAATATCAATAGTCCCTAAAAAATATTAGTTGGTCCTATAAAAAGTATTAGTATTCTACTGGGTCACTAGGTCGCTGAGCCGCTGGATCCGCCGGTCGGGTAGATCCATTAGGCTGAATCCATCTAACCGTAAGGACCGTCTACAGAGGACTAAGTCAAATATATATAGTTTTTATTTTAGTATTTAAATATTAACTGCATGATTGATATGAATGAATGAAATTGGATAAGAAAGAAATGAATTTAGGAATGCAATAACAAAGGCTAATAGGGGTATAATCGCGTTGAGCTGAGCATAGAACTGTTCAAGCTTGTTTGAAATTTAATCGAGCTTTAACAATTGTGTTTAAGTTTAGTTTGATTATTTATTGAATGAGCTCGAACCGTCGAATGAGCGTTAGTCGAGTTGAATATGAATCGAGCTCGAGTAGTTTGATATTTTTTCATATAATTTGTTCTTTTTTTACTAATCGAGTCGAGCTCGAGGTGAGCTTTACATTTTGTCCAACAAAAATGTGTTCAAGCTTGGTTCATTATGTTGACGAACTGAGCTTAAACGAGCTTTTAATGATCAATCCTGAATCGGTAATCAAGTAATTTGGTTTGTTTTTCAGCCCTAAAAAGAATGAAACGATATATATATTTCTTATGCTTGGTATCAGTAAGAAAATAGAAAGAAATGGAAAAGTCATTTGTAATTTGATTACAATTTCATGATTGGTAATTAAAAATAAATGATGAGGATATAAGAAAATATTTTTAGCGACTAAATTACACTTTAGTTTAAAACAATGATTACAACTATATATGTTTATTAACTTTATCTTTAAATTTAAATAATTCTTCTTTTCCCAAAAAAATATACAGTGCAATCATTTTTAGATGTTTTTAAATCCATGTAAATGATTATTTTTGCATTAGAGGCACAATTTTATTTATTAGATATCAAATTATCAAACAGTGCAAGATAGCTTATGAGTTATGAAAACCCCCCCTCCCCCCCAAAAAAAAAAAATTGTATAAGCAATTTGTATATATATTTTTCAAAAAAGTAAATAGTTTTCGGATCATTTTTTAAAATCTTATTTTTTTTTAATTTGATCATATAGACTATAAACTTGTTATTATCAATATTTTATAAGTAATCTTCATGATCCTATTTATCCAAATATATCAATTTAAAATAAGATTAATAATTTTTGAACTCAATTGTATTTAAATTATTTCAGCCAGATACCCTCCTAATCATTATTATAATATGATATGTTGAAGCCCACTGGATTTTCCATTACTTGGCCCACACATAGATTGATACATGTCTAAGTTCTCATTTTATTTTTTGCCCACCTTTTTAAAAACAAACAAAATATGTGGGTGGTGTTACTTACATATGCCAATCCCAACCTTTTCTAAGATTCATGAGCCACATTAGGTTTATCATTTATTTAATTTTTTTTATTATATCTAATAATCAATTTTATAAATTTAATCCTTTTATATATGCATGATTAGAGAATATTTAAAAAAATATGTTTCTCATAGATTTATGATACGATAAATTATCAAATTTGTAATAAATGATCAGGCTGATAAAAAAAATAAGTGAATATAACATGTGTAGGTTATAGACCCGTTCCCCTGATCTAAAATAAACATACAAGTTTACGTAGGAATCAATATGCCTTTTGTAAAAGATGAAATCTCCACACTTCACATTTATTTTATTTTATTCCATAAAAAGTGTGGACATATGTATATATAATATATGGATTCCCTATCATAGCAAGATAAATGCTGATGACAATCATGGCTTCCTCATTAGATCAACTAGTGTTTTGCCAGTGCGATGCACGAGTGTATATTTGTGAGGCCTCCGTTTTGTACTGTGACATGTGAATTTCCTAATAATTCTACAATTTATATCTCCTGAATTATATTAACTTTGATATAGAATCCAACAATAGACATGAAATATTATTTAATTTTTTAATTGATGAAGTCAAAAAAGAAAAAAAAGTAGGGTGATACTATTCATACTCCCAAAATTGATGAATACACTCAGTTACTAAATATACTCCCACACATTTTTTAAAATATAACATAATTACTAAATACACCCCCCATAATTTTCAATTCTATACCCTTGCATAAAAAACCCTATGTGGCACGATGGATTTTTTGCCATCATGCCATATGGCACAATGACATGATGAATTTTTTGTCATAGTGTGTGATTATAAGTGTCGCACTGCTACTATTCGATAATATTTTTCAACCTGAAAATTTGAGAAATAACATATTTTATGCTTTAAACTAAGAATATACATTCATTATTTAGGGATATGAATACTTTATTGTCCATATCTGCAACAATTTGGGTGTTGGAAAAATCTAGGGTTTATAAAAAAATCAACTTTGTTCAAGAAGTAGAAGAATGTGGGTGAATGATGTGGGTGTATTTAGAACTTCTTTAAGTAATGGTAATATAGTCTTTTAAGTGAATGTCATTTTTGCAATTATATGGAGGTGAGTGTATTCATAAATTTTGGAGGTGTGAATATCGCCACCCAAAAAAGTATCATCTTCATAATTATAAATAATACATTCAAAGTTGTGTATTTGTGTTCCTAACTGAAAAGTGATTTTTCATAGAACCGCACAGACGCACCTACATCGCCTACTTCGTATTAGTCATGTTTATATTTTTAATAAGTGTGAAAATTGGTGTCACACTTTTTTTCAAGGTTATAGTAGTAAATTCAGATGAAAATTTATTTTCCAAAAGTTGTCTGTATGTGTAAATTGGTGGCAAAGCTTTTTGTAAAAGCTTGTTATAAAATAAATGAAAATTTAACTAATGTATATAAGATAATAGGAGAGCTAAGTACAATAATTAATGAAAGAATAATCAACAAAACATAGTTTTGACAATAATATTATTTTCGTTAGATTTATTCTTTTGGATATTATTCATTTTTGCCGATTTTACCATGTATATTATTTATTCATGTTATTAATTCAATTTTAAATTTTTTTTTAAATTTTGTTGTAGATATTTGTATTGCACTATTTGGATTTTTCATTTATTATGTTCTATTAGAGTTCTCATATTTGGTATTTTTCAGAATGGGCGATGCATGGATTGTATTTGTATAATTTTTGTGATTGCAAATTTTCCAGAATTTCAATAAATATTTAAAATAGAAAATTTTAATTAATTTGATTATAAATCATACAGTTAACCAATACAAAAATAAATTATTATATTAAAAACCCTCTTTAGGGACAATAAATTTGGTTGATAATAAATTTTGTAAATGTGAATTGTATCTATTTATTGAACATGTTTATCTATAAGAAAGTAACAATTTGAAAACAAATACAATTTTCTAATGCTAAATATTGATGTATTATATGTTCAATAAAATCAACAAATAAAGTCATTTCAAATTCCAACATTTTTAGGGTTTAAAAAGTTAAATAATTGTTAGAATTATTAAAGGAATTAAATAAAAATCTTGTTTCATATTTAGCAACATAATTTTAGGAGAAAATAAAATATTTCAAAAGAATAAAAATTATTCTATTTTTATATATGTACATATATCATATAAATACCAAACAAACAACTTCATATCTAATAGTTAATATGTACAACTTTAAAAGTTGAATATCAAAATACACTGATAAAAATTAAAAAAATCTATTAACATGAAAAGTATGTTAATAAATATAAGAAATAATTTTCTATATACATTATTATGAATATATTTTCATATTAAATAAAATTTTCGTTTCTTCTTAAACGAATATATAATTATAATGCTATGTATGGATATTTATAATATATATAAATACTATTCGGATACATATTTTGAGATATTTTCTTCAATTAAATTAAATATTTTTTGATTGAATTTAATCAACTTAAATACAATTCTATATAATTATGAAAAAATGAGATAAGCTCAAATATAAACTATACATGTATTATAGATAGTCAAAATACATGAATATACAAATTGATGTCCAATAACTCAAATACATAATTTTGAAAGCCCATTATGAAATAATGAGTAACTGTATCATATATTTTTTTTATTTATTATGTTTATTTTTTATTTTATTTATGCAATATAGGTGTCAAACTGAAGACTATAAAAAGATGATTAATTGAATATATTACACGTCAAAAATGGATATAAAACGAAAAATATTATTAAAGTTTAAAATAAAAAGAAAAAGACAAATATAATAATTAATGCAGTATACACACAGATTTGGAAAGCTTATATAACTCTATCTTTTAGATAACTTTACAAAGTGAATTATCTAAAGAAAGTTGACCACCATATATAATAAAATCTCATTTTATTAGTTAAATCCCAAAAGCAAAAAAAAATTATTGTTTTTAGAAACTGAAAAAAGGGCGGGAAAAGTAAAAGTTACTATTCTAAGAATAATCTCTTATTATATATATATATATATATATATATATAGGGATTGGATCAAATGAGACCACATAATTAGAGTGAGACAGTGTGGACTAATCCTGTCCACAAATCTGTAATTTTAGATGGTTGAGATTTACCCAATTTAATAGTCTTTTTTAATTTATTTTAAATCTGTAAAGGGTACTATTGTAATTGTATAATTTAATTATTCATCTTTTTCCCCTCTTATCTTATTTTTTCTTTTTTTAACCTTCTCCGTCAACTTCTCTTGAGATTCAGACCGCTGCCAGACTGGTCTTACCCGGTGGCCAGGGCCGTTCCTATAATTTAAGGGGTCTGGTGCGAAATGAAAAGGGGACCCTTTATATTCATATAAAAAAGTAAAAAAAAAACTAATAAAATAATGAGCATTATATTTTCATTTAGACGTTTCTACAACAAAAAAGAGATACTTTAATATTATTACATCATAGATACTTTAATAAAATAGAAGACATTGAGAAGATAATGAAAATTGAAATCATAAATAAAATAGAATAAGCCTTGATTCAATTAATATTAATGGAGAAAAGATAAGAACTAAAAATAAATAATTCTCAATTCTTACCAAAAAGATATTTGCTTAAGATTTTGGTTGGTGGTTTTCTTGGAGTTGGAGATAGAATCCTTGTTTATTTATTTATTTTTGTACTGTTTGTGTCTTGTTTTTTTTCAGCCCCTGCTTAGGTAAAAAAAGCAAAAAAGAAAAACTTTGCATCAGTGAACATCGAACACGCGACCTCTCGCATGAAAGACAAAGAACAAACCACTCCGCCTGGGAGCTCAATTGTGAACTTCAGTATTATTTATTTTACTTTATTGTTTTATCCGTCCTGCTTAGGTAAAAAATAAGAAAACAGATTCACGTCAGTGTAGGGTAGAACACGCGACCTCAGGTATTCAACAAAGAACATTAGCCGCTGCACCCAAGAGCTCTTTTGGGCAAACTTATATTCTTTATTTTACATATACATATAAATTAAACTATTAAATTAATTAAAAAAAACCGGGGCTCCGGGGCCCTAGCCGGAGGGGGGCCCTGTGCGGCGGCGCCGCCTTGGCCACCCCTAGGACGGCTCTGCCGGTGGCCAAGCATGCCGTTTCAGAAGGGACCAAGGCGGTTATGAAATTCACGAGCTCTTGAAAATCCCCCTGGGGTTTCTTTACGTTTGCCCTAAATTTATGATTTTCAATTGCGTTAATTGGTTTTGGTTTAGGGTTAATGAGATATCTTTTCTGCTTGTATAAATGGTTTTCTCCTTTTTCTGCTTCTGTTCTGGTTCTAGTATATTGTTTGGAAATCTCTTGGTATGTTGATTAGAATCATTATTTTCTTGTATTTGATTCCCAATATTTTGTTCTTCTTAACATGGGATTGCGTATTGGAGTTAAAAAAAAGACCCAGACTATGTAATCAAATGTATTGATGTCTGTCTCAGGGAGCCCATCGTACAGGTTTTGGCACCATTTTTGCTATTTTAGCACGCAATCCGATGGCGGAGAAATAGAAAATTAAATCCCTCGATGAAAACAGCTGCTGAAGCGCTTTGATAAGAAATATTTCCGGATCCATGAAATCCGACGACTGTGTAAGCGAAATGCGCGTTGGCGCCCATTCCTGGGGCTAAAGCTAAGGGGAGATTTGCGAAAATCCCCATTATTACGGATCAGATGATGGAGGACGCCGCCGTGGCGACATTTAGATCTTTTTCCTTTTTTTAGCCGTGACGCGATCGAGGCCGTCGTATGAAGGGGGTTCAGAATAAAGGATAGGGTTGTAGGATTGATGAAGAAGACGATGCTGACGTGGAGAAACTAGGGTCCTACGAGGAGGCAGTTAGGATTAATGTACACTTAGATGTGTTTTGCTGTATAAATAGTTAACTTTTTATGTATGTATTTATGTTGTTGTGTAATTATGTTTTTTTGATGTATATTTATATGTATTTTGTTGTATACTTATATGTATTTTGTTGTATATTTATATTTTTTGTTTGACCATTTTAATATGCAATAAAATTATGTTAAATGTACAACAAAATAGTGTTAAATATACATCGAATATATGCTAAATATACAACACATAATGAGCATGATTTTCTCTCTTTATAATTGATTTACTTAATCCACGGTCCCCACATGTTAATGAGCGTGATACTCTCTCTCTATAATTGATTCCTTAATTAATGGCACCCACATATTTTTGTTTGACAATTGTAATATGCAGTAAAATTATGTTAAACATACATCATAATAGTGTTAAGCATACATCAAATATATGCTAAATATGCATCACAATAATGAGCGTGATTTTCACTCTCTCTATAATTAATTTACTTAATCCACGGTCCTCACATGTTAATGAGCGTGATTTTCTCTCTCTCTCTCTCTCTATAATTGGTTCCTTGATTCACGGTCCCCACATGTTTTTGTTTGACCATTTTAATATACAGTAAAATTATGTTAAACATACAACAAAATAGTTTTAAGTATACAACAAATCAATGATAATTGTACATCATACTGCATGGCAGAGCACATGCGCGCGATTTTCTCTCTCCAACGCGATTTTCTCTCCCCACGTGATTTTCTCTCTCCTAATAACTGATTTCATATTTGGATGGTCCCCCACATGTTTGTTTTGACAATTATACCCTTATTTTGCCTTAATTAAATGTTTAATGTAATTTTAACTCATATTTATCTTAGCCATTGATATAGATAAAGAAGGGTTGAGATGAGTCCACATTGTCTCATAATAATATGTGGTCTCATTATAACCTCCCCCTATATATATATATATAGTGTTTGTAAACTAAACAAATATTGGGATAAAAATTGATTTTTCAAGTTTTTAATCACTTCTTTTTTGTAGAGTTTGCACACGCTCCCTAAAATTCATAGTACACAACAGCCACTACAAGAAAATTTTAGTTACCGACGGAAATAATTTTATTAATAAATTTCACATTATCTACAAAATACCTACAAAATAAAAATATAATTTTTCCTAAATTATACCGACAGACCACTGACAGTTTTTAAATTCATCGATATATATAAATACTATAAATATTTACCGACAGTTTTAGATTCTATAAGTAAATATTTACCTATAATAATTTTACATATACTTTACCGTTATCTCAATACATACCTACAATTTGATTTATAGTACACAACATTCAGCATGCTATGAATTCTTGTAGTGAACGCTACCTAGAATTCATAGTACACAACATTCAATATGCGTGTCACATGTAGTTTAATTCCACCTTTCTATTTATAGCCTTTACAAGACAACGTACGTGCATAAGAATCATATCCATGTTTTAAATTATTTAATATTAGGATGGATCTTGGGTTTGGAGATCTACTAATAGTTTGGATATTGATTTGCATGTATAGTTCTTTCAATTGGATGTATACATCCACCACATTGTTATAAATTTATTGGTTGTTCTTAATTATTCGTTGATACATTAATGTATTAATAGATTGATCATTCTCTTAAAAACAAAAAGGAAAATCAGGGTCGACAACACAAGTATGGATTATTTAAATCAAAATGTATGTTATACAAATAGATTTCGGATGTAGCTAACTGATAATTCAAGGGTGTAAAAATGAAAATCGCCATTTTCACATTATGGAATGAAGTGAGTAGTTGTTATTAAGGCCAACCAGAGGCAATTAAATGCGCCAAAATGCACTGTTCTAAAAATCCCCACATTGACCCGATTAGTCTCCGTCTAGTGGGAGCAGATTACATGTTCCATTTTCGGTGTCTCACTATTTGGACGAGGGACATATATATATATATACATCTAAAAATCAACAGCACATGTTTATCTTGTAAACACACGTCCTTCATCCAAGTAGTGGGCAGAACAGGAAGTGGAAGACCAAAAGCAAAATAAGAAATATGTTTCCTGACAAGTCTTTAGGCCCCCATGTCCCGCTACATGTTATTTTTCCGATTAGGCCAGACTTAACTCTGCCCAGGCTCCACCTAAACTCTAGGGCCAAATCTGCCGTCTGCCTAGCGACTAAAACTTTTTACTGCCAAAATATCTATTAACCCTTCAATAGTCAAATCAGTGGGGGAAAAACAACACATTATATAGAAAATTCCTCTTACTTCGAATAAAGTTTGAGCAACTTAATCAAATTAAGCAAAGTTCTTATTCAAATCGATTCATCCAACTGAGCGCGTCTAGCATATTTTTTTCATAGTACCACGATCATTATAATTGACTCGATCGAATTCTCCACCATAAAACTCAACGGTTAAAATAATTTGATATAGGGAGTGTTTGCAAAAACTTCTGCTTCTAGAAAAAGTGATTTATTATAGCAGAAGTAGAAGTAGTTGAGAATCAAAAGTTGGTAGTGTTTGAAAATAGAATTAAAAGTTGAGAATGAGAAGTTGGAAGTGTTTGATGAAAAAGTAGTAAAAGTACTTATTTATTTGTAAAATTCAAACTAGAAGCAGAATCAGAATCTAAAGCACTCTTCTCCCTGTTTTTAGATTATGATTAAATGAAGCAGAATTAGAAGCAGAAATTGGTATATGCAAACACTAAAAATTGCTTTTTTTTTAAAGCAAAAAACTGAAAAACACTTATTTTTAGTGTTTGCAAACACTCCCATAATCGAGCACAAAGTTTTTCATAGTACCACGATCATTATAATTGACTCGATCGAATTCTCAACCACAGAACTCAACGGTTAAAATAATTTAATATGTCCGACCACGAACTTTTTTACACATTCAAGTTGGTATTAATCAAACTCTGATCTCAGAAATGCATGCAACTACTGACTAGTATAGAGTCTTAATTAAAATTACTTTAACACTATATTATTGTTGGGTAAATTGTGGTGAAATGTTTCTGTTTTCAGAAAATGGCTGGGATAGTGTATATGCTTAAGTTGAGGTCAGAATTAGATTCTGTCTCCGCAAGACGAAAATGCCCCGTATACCGAGTGCTTACGGTTCCGGCGCTCGCCTCTAAGATACAACGACTCTTACGTCTCGAGTTTACAGCACTAGCAAACTCGAAACACAGCGAACAACGTAGTGTTTTGACTACTTTCAAGCTTTTGAAGGAGGGAAAATACAATATGCAAAATGCAGTGATCGTTTTTTTTGTTATCTGATTATTTTCGTGTATTTCATTCATCTGCAGGGGCTTCAAAATATAGGCAATGAAGTGCCCGTACGGAAAATCGCGTCTGTAGGCTCGAAAAGGCACATTTTTCAGTGAACAGACGCAGCTGTTCAGGAGCACACGACCTGGAGCACGGGCGCGCGCCTCCCCGCGCGCTGCTTCGAACATTTGCGGCAGGGAGCACGACCCGACCGCACGGGCCGTGCTCCCGCCCGTGCGCGGGGCCGAAACTTTCCAGTTGAAATCTAATTTAATTAATTACAAAAATTAATTAAATTCATTTAATTTAATTAATTACAAAAGTTAATTAATTAATTATTTTTAAAGGTTTTTGGTCCAAAAAGAATAAGGGCCTTGAAGCCTAAGCCCAGGCCCAGGCCGAGCCGAGCCGGCGCGCGCGTGTGTGCTTTGAACCAAACCCACAAGCATGTAGGTCCTCACCCCTTTAAAAACTTGGGTGCCCCCAAGGGCCCAAACCCATTTGTCCAACTTGGGATAAATAAAGTGTGCAATTTTGCCTCCTTTTTCCCTACGTGGGATGGAGCATCTCTCCTCCCCACATTTTCCATTTTTCACACCATTTATTTGTATTAAGTGGCTAACTTCTAACATTAATTTCTCATTCACCCGGAATCGGTTTTGAGAAATTCCAAATGCTATTCTCATCTACTCTCTTAGTAGAATTTTTACAAATAATTTAATTCTATTTTTCACAAATGAAAACCACTTAATTAATTGGTCAAAATCGGGTCAACACCCAATTTATCAAAGACCAATTCCAACAATTACCAAATTAAATAATACACTCGTATGGTGGTTTAGATGTCCTCTTCAAGCCAAGTAAAATAAGATAGAGAGACTGCATTACATTGAAGTGATTCCAGTACTCGCTGGAGCAATAAGCCTAAAGAATCCAAAAAATAGTAACTCCAATGTGGTGTTACGTTCTCATAGGCACAGATCACAATGCACATCATCTAATCATTTGGAATTGAGTTAACTATAATTCCTTTTCCCACCACCATACTTTTTGGGACTAAATTATTTCCTTAATCATCATTACATGCTACCTTTTATGTGTATATTTTGGTCTTCTTGTCGTTTTTATAGTGGATTGAATAAATTATAGTTTGATATCACTTCAAGTAATTGAATTCGTTCCTACGGAAGCGAGTTGGTCATTGGATCACTGCCTACGTAACGAAAAAGCATTATGAGTGCCAGGAAATTAGTGACAAAGACCCTCCGATGACACTAAAGTGAGTTCAAGAGCAAGTAAAAATAAACCAAAAAACTTGAGAGCAGTAAGTGCCTAGCAAATCTGGTACCATTCAGTAATGGAATTAAGGAGTATTTATAGGCAACTTGACGGTTTTCATTCACTTTCGGCCTTAGGATCTTAATGAGCTTAATTCAAGTACTATAACCCAAATTAATTAAACAACGATTAATCCCCATATAATGAATTCTGTTGGGCCTTTATTTATTTTTTGGCCCATAATTCAGATAAAATCCTTGGACTTGGTTTATTGAGCTTATCCGAATTATAGCTTCACAGTTACTCTGCGCATTGCAGTTGATTAAAAAATTATAAGAGTGACTTTCACCATTTAATTTTCACTTAATTATATGGTAATAGATAATATTGTATCAATGAATGAAAGAATGTCACTTGCCTCAGTTCACTATTACAATCAATCATTAGTGAAAGGCCACTTGGCGTAATGAAAAGTGTACCTTGTTTGGAGGGAACCCATAGAATTTGAAGGATTGGGATAGCACCTCACAACTAATATATACCCTTTTGGTGAGGTTTTACATTGATGCATTTCTTTATTTCAATCAATAGATTCTTGTTTTCCATCAGTCATGTGTAGTTATCAATGATGCTTTTTTTTTTTTTTAATAAGTTGGGAGTAGTGGTTGTGGAGAGGGGCAAAATTTCCAAGAAATTGAAAGATACAAGGTTCGAACCCCGAGTCAACACTTTAATAAAGAGTAAGCGATACCACTTGAACTACAAACTCGTGGTTAGTATTCAATGATGCCTCTTATAGCTCTTGTTCATTTATATAAAAATAATAGGTGTCAAAATTAATTTCTTAATCATAGAAACCGAGCCTACAAATTAATCACTCGTGGATATACACGCAAAAGACAGGTATGGAATTAGCTTCAATTAGAGTTGGATGATGTTTTTTATTTTAAGATAGTGTTTCATCTCATATTCCACCTCACGTGATAATTATCAATACTATTGAATAAGAGATGAAATACCATTTTGAAATAGAAGATCTCATCCGAGAGCTGGCAATAACACCGACAAATTATAAAATATATTACTTAAATAAGATGTTTAGCTATTTGCTTTACATAATTTGTTAATGTGATAATGATAAAATATATTACTTAAATAAGATGTTTAGCTATTTGCTTTACATAATTTGTTAATGTGATAATGTTCCTCAATCCACCTTTTGATTAGGGATGTCAACGGGGCGGGGCCGGGGAGCCATCCCCATCCCCGTCCCCGCGACCGCGGGGAATCCCCGTCCCCGTCCCCGTGAGACAAACGGGGAAAAAATGCCCCCATCCCGTCCCATGGGGATTCCCCGCCGTTTCAATATATTTTTTTGCGAAAAATTATTTTTTTTAAAAAAATAACTATTTTTAAATATTTAAAATATATAAATTATATAAAATAACTAATAAAACACTAATTAATAAAATAAATTAAAATTTTTGTCATTTTATTATATTTAATGTGGATATATTTATAATATATTATATATATTTAAAATATTATATTATATATTAATTTCGGTTCCCCGCGGGGCGGGGAGTATGATCCCCGTCCCCGCCCGCTCCGCCAACGGGAAAAAATTTCCCCATCCCCGTCCCCACGGGGAATTTCGGGAATCCCCGCCCCGGGCGGATCCCCGCGGGGAACGGGGATTCCCCGCCCCACTGCCATCCCTACAGTTTTGATTAGTTGCCTTTTATCCCAACTCCGATAAAGAAAGAACGTAAAAAAGTGATTATGAAGGTTACCTAAATAAAGAAGAAAAATGTTCTCAATTGGGTTGCTCGACACTGGTAGGCTACCACAAAATCATATATCCTTTAGAATCCTTTATCCCAAAGTTTAGAAATATTACAAAACATAGAAAAATCATTGTGTGGTTCCCATGATGTTTTTAAGCTTACAATCTTCATCACCCTTCTCAGAATTATTATTGAGTATTTTGTCTATATATAACTATCTAAGTACAAATATTAGTTGTGTCAAAATGTTTCTTCTTGATAGCGACATTGTATATATAATAATCTTTGGTTCTTTTAGTGTTTTTTAATAAATGCAAAATATTATTAAAAAAAATATAATAATCTTCTTTACAATGCCCAATCAACTAGCTTTTTAAAAAAGGAGGGTCTCGTTAAAACCTACAAAAGTAAAAAACAATTGGGAAAACCTTTGATAGGAAAAAAGAGTACCCCATAAAAAAGAAACAACAGAAATAACTTAAAATCTCAATCGAAATGATGGACGTTTATTTCTAGAGGATTTTCGAAGGACATTGACATGTGTTTGTTTTGCACGTGCTTGAGTATCCTCCTGATGGTCTAATGTATCCCGGAATATTGGCGGGATCCTCGGCCTGAAGTGCGGGCGTTCATAGCTTCTGACGAATCACTTGAGTGAAGGACAATCGGAGCAGATAAAGAGTCGCCTAACTTGGTCTTTAAAGCTTCCAATTTATCTGCATCATCTTGATCGTCTTCATCCGCCATATCTGATCAACGTTTAAGCAAAGAACGGCCATACCCCGAACCCCGGAAGGATCATTGGAGCTATGGACATAATCATTTAAAGGAAGACTATTTGAAACTATTTTCATTCCACGTTGCAAATTAGCATGTCCATGTTCATCCAAATTTGTTGCCTGCGGTTGATAAGGAACCATGGCTCTGTTTGTGTTGCTAGTATTATATTCCGAAGCTATAATTCGATTCTCATTATCAGATTTGTGCTCCAAATTCGTATTATCACATGCCACATCATCTGAATCAACACCCAAAACACCAAAAGAATTCTTAGTGTGAATACGTGAAGGAGAAAGTTCACCCTCCTTAACACGACCTTGATGGCCCGTATTTCCCATGGAGTCAACAACGACCTTGCCCTTGTCCTGCTGCACGGACGGTAAACTTTACGAACCCTGGAATGACCTCGTTGCATAGAATTCGGACGTGCGCTGAAGTCCTGGGATGTTCCTAGTCAAGAGAGGCGTGTCTTTTAGTGGTTGAGTTCTCTACGGGAGTAATACGGCAAGAAACTGTCGAATATCCTGTTACACTGCACTTTGAACAAAATTCCGGTAATTTCTCATAAGTAACTGACACAAAGGAACACTGGCCAACCCGTTCTACCATGATGTGCTCCTCCAACGGTTTCAACAGATCAATATCCACTAACACCCGGATGAAATATCCCAGATAACCATCAAGCGAACGCTGATCAATTTGTATCGGATTCCCAATCGTACTTGCGATCCCCAAGATGGTATTAGGATCTCAGTACTCCAAACCGAGCTCGAAGATTTGGACCCAAACACTTGCCACCGACGTATGTACCTTGTATGGATTGAAATCCGGGACCCATGGAGAGAGCCGAATAGTCCCCTGATTAAGCGCCCAATTAATACGTAATTGAGCTCGCGCCCGATCCTGCGCATTAAAAAACTTGACACAAAAAAATCCATTACCCAAGGGGATTAGTTTCCAATCATTCTTAATTCCCCATATTTCCGATAGGCGTTTATGCACAAGCATAGTCGCCCATGGTTTATTACACTTGCCTAAAATCATCCTACCAATCAAAGAATAGGAAAATTCGGCGAGACATTGTTGATAAACGTTCTCATCAATAGTAACAGAATAATAATCTCCCTTTCTAATAGGTTTAGGGATAGAATGAGATTTACCATCAACAACATGCGAAAATGTCATAAAATTACCATGGGCCTGCATAGTTGAATCCATATCATGGTGAATACCTGAAACAATTTTAGCAAAAGAATGACCAAAATTGGATTGAGCATTAGTATTATGAGCCGAATGTCGAGGATTCGATTCATAATCGGATGACATTGAGGGAGAGGTCCCAGCACTAGGGGAATACATGGGGCATCATTACACCAGATAATCTAAGGATATAGCATGATACTTTATAGAGGGGACCACTGTTGCCTGAATGTTGGCCTTTGAAGGAGAGGAGGGGACCACTGTTGTAACCACCTTGGGAGGGACCATAGTTGAAACCACCTTAGGAGGGGAGACCGCTGCCAAGGAGACCACCTTTGATGAGTTCATGGCAGCTCCAAGTAAGAGATTCAAAGGATCCATAGAATAAACCCTTGCCGCAAAATCCACATAAGACATATAACCGGCGGCTTGTATCCCAGCGCCGGAGAAAACCACCGGAAAAGTCATGGAGGCACGACCCTAGAGTTTGGGAGAAGAAAGAGAAGAGAGCATCCTAGGGTTTCCAAACACCATGAACATATTTGGTATGAAAATTCTGATGAACAACTAATTTTGAGAACTTAGGTCAAAATCTCTCTCCCTCGCTTAATATAAAAATGGCCGAAAAAGTTTGTGACAAGATGATTTTTGGGGCGGTCCCTTTCTTGGATTTGGAAGCACGCGTGAATCAAGGGAATAAAGTATACAATTGTGGCCCCATTTCGAATATTATAATACCACCAACCCACTTGTCCATTGCGCCCAAGAAGAGTCAAAGCCGCAGCACATGACATCTTGGACCAACAACTTTTCACTAATGGGATGTCACACGGGCCCACAACTATGCCTTGCTTTGCTAAAAGTTTGAAGATTCCTGCTTTGCCCTTGAATTGGGCGACAACATCATGCATGGGCCAAATGTTTCCTCCTCGAATTGCGCACCGTTCAATTGCCAATTGGGCCCTGCGGTTTTCTTGTCCCACTTGAATAACACGGCCCATATTGGTGCAGCGCCAAGGTGGAAATGGGCCCTCCTAATATTCTCGCAACCAGCCACGTTGAAGGCCAATTGAGCGGCCGCGTCATTCATCCACACGTGTCCAGCGGGCCCATTTTTTTGTGATTTAAATAAGGCCCGGTATTCTCATCAACATTGAACCAGGATTTGGGCCAAAATTCTGAAAACTCCACGACCCACTACTCTTCCACCCGGTGCCTCGGGTTGATTATTGTAAGGACATTGCTAAGGCCCATCCGCTAAGCCCTTTAGAAGCTCATATGGCCCAGCCTCCTCGCCCATCCGGCCATTATGGTCCAGCCCAATACACCCTCATCTTCAACTCCCCGTCCAGCCCGGTCTCCTATATTCGAGCGAGCCCAAGACTACCTTCATCATGAAGCCCAAACACCCCCTCACGGCAGCCCAACCTTTTTCCCCCCAAATGTGGCTAATTCCGCATATGCAGCAGCAGCAGCAGACAATTCATCCGCTCGTGTTCGGAGGGTTATTGGATATTTGGAGAAGCAATGCTCGAACTCCATAGCTATAAACGATAGCAATTTGGAACACGTGTCGGGAACAAAATCACCGCGGCGACCAGCCTTATTAACTCAAAAAATTCGGACAACCCAAAATATTTGGAGCGAATAAATGTGCCAAGACACCAAAAAGGAGCAAAATCGAGGAAGATTGTTCATACTCTCCTTGCTAAAGGAGGGGCCTACGACAACAAAATCGATCGGTGTTTCGATTCTCTTCTCGATCTAATTGTTAATTATGTCGATTAATTTTTTAACGTGGAATGTGAGAGGTATTGCTAATCCGGCGACCCAACGCGTCATTTGCATGCGTTAATTAATCGTCATAAATTGCCTTTTGTTGCATTGTTAGAACCTATGACTTTGCCTGAGTTTAGTTTCTATTGTCGTAGATTTGGCTTTGATGATGGCTTATCTAATTGTTCTAATCATATCTGGATTATGTCTGCTGCTCAGTTACACTTTGACATTCTTGTTGATCATGCACAATTATTACATTGTAGGTTGACATCTGCTTTGTTGCCTCAGCCTATTTATTTGACTTTTGTGTATGCTAAGTGTGATAGAGTAGCTAGATTTGTTTTGTGGGATACCTTGCGTGAGATTGCGATTAGTATGGAGGGGTTACCCTGGCTTGTTAGTGGTGACTTTAACATTTTTTTGCATGATCACGAGAGGATTGGTGGCACTTCTGATAGGTCTGATGAAATGCTAGATTTTGCCTATATGATTGCGGATTGTGAGTTATTTGATGCGGGGTGTGAGGGGTCTATCTTTACATGGGCTAGAGGTGGGCTTCAGGAGAGGCTTGATAGGGCTTTGTATAATGAACACTGGGCTGATGTGTTTACTTCCTCTGGTTGTTACGCATCTTTCTCGTGTTCGCCCGATCATGCTCCTTTACTCATATCGTGTCAGTTTGCACCGCATGTGCCTTGTTCTTCTTTCCGATTTGAAAGATATGTGGATACGTCACCATACTTTTTTGCAGTTGTCAAGGAAGCATGGGGGCATCCTACGGTTGTTTTTGGAATGAGAAGCTTGCAAAGACAAGTTGAATAGGGTCAAGCGCACTCAAGATTTGGAATCACCAGGCGTTTGGTAATGTTTTTGATCGGATTAGACGGGCCGATGAGGCGATTTGATGGCTCAGCCGTTTTATGATAGTGATCCGTCTCCGACTCATCGGGCCGAGTTACATCGTTGTGTGCCGAGTATGAGCTTCGTTTAAAAATGGAGGAGGATTTTGGCGCCGAAAGTCAGCTGCATTAAGTGGGCGATCGGGGAGCGCAACACTAAGTTTTTCCACGATTTGTTAAGCGAGAAGCGGTGTCGCGCTAGATCCACTCGATTGACGATGATGGGATGACGATCACGCAGATTACTCGAGATTCGAAGTCGGCAGCTCGATTCTTTCATCCTTATTAACTTCGACTTGGAGTATCGACTCCCCTGTCGATGAGTTCTTTCCCGCTTCCGATTCCGTTGATCTTGATGGACTTTGTGCTATGCCGACGGCTCAGGAGGTTCGCGATGCGGTGTTTGGGATTGATCCGTCTAGTGTTTCGGGGCCTGATGGATTCTCATCGTTGTTCTTTCAGCACTGTTGGGATTTCGTCAGATCGGATGTCGAGGATGCGGTGGTTGACTTTTTCTCGGGTAATCTCATGCCGTCCACGTTCACAGCTACATCCTTAGTTCTCATTCCGAAGGTTCCTCACCCTCGGAAGTGGACTGAGTTTCGGCCGATTAGCCTGTGCAACGTGACGAATAAGATTATCTCGAAGATTATGAACGCGTTGGTCTCGATTACGCTTTGATTGTGTCGCCAATCGAGTGGTTTCACACCCTCGTGTCATCTCGGATAACATATTGCTCGCGCAGAGCTTATCCATGATATCGGCTAGCCACGGATATTCCTAATGTGGTGATGAAGTCGGATATGGCTAAAGCTTATGATAGGTGCGATGTGGGATTTCTGTATCTGACTATGATTCACATGGGCTTCCCGTTCGGTGGATTGATATGGTTGGCGATTGTATTGAGCACTTTGCTTTCTGCTCCTGGTTAATGGTATCCTTCTCGGATATTTTCCTTCGACTCGGGATCATGGCGGGGATCCTTTATCTCCTCGCTCTGTTTGTTCTCGCGGCGGAGTATTTATCCCGAGGATTGACTCCACTATTAGCCGACACCGAGATATGATTTATCGGACGCGACGAGGTTTTAGGTGTTTTTCCGACGATCCGCCTATCTTTGATGATGTGGTTATCTTCACGAGGGCGTCGAGGATGGTTTGGTCACGTTGAGACACTTTCTCGAGCACTATTCTCGCTACTTCAAACCGGTCGATTACGCGGAAGAGTAGTTTCTTCTTGCCCCACGTTACATTGACGGGTGGGAGCACATGGTGCACGAGCCGACCGCTTTTTTGTTCGCGATGACTTGCCGATGACTTATTTGGGTGTCCCTTTGTTCAAGGGGCGAATGACGAAAAGAGCTCTTCCTCCCGGTGATTCGAGGAGGATGTTGGATAGAGTTGCGGGGTGGTCGACGACATCTCTCCTTTGGTGGTAGGCTCGCTCTTATTCGAAGCACGCTAATGGCCACCCCGTTGCATATTCTTCAGTCATGCGGCCGCCAAAGACATTCTGCGCAGATTGGAGCAGATCATGGCTAGATTCTTTTGGGGATCCTATGCGGGACGTAAAGAAGACTCATTGGATCGGTTGGGATATTATCTCGCCACCCTATTTACGGGCGGTTTGGGGTTGCGCCGACTTTCCGATATTGCCGACGCCTTGATTACAAGTTGTGGTGGAGGTTACGCGAGGGCCATTCGTTGTGGGCCCACCTTGATCGCAAAGATCTTTTACAATGGGCTTCGGTCTCCTGTAGAGCCTCTGAACACATAATCATAGTCATCGGTGGAGGCGCTTGAGGCGGATCGGTATTCGGCCCGGGAGCGGATTTTTTGGTCTATTAGCGGTGGTAGCCGGGTCGCCTGGATGATATTTGGCTTGGACACCGCCCGCTTACGGATCATTGTTTGGATCGACCTTTGGGGCACATGACGATTGATTGGTTTATTCGCGATGGTGAGTGGGATCGCGATAGATCGCACCAGGTCTTGGTCTCCGGGATGTGGGCTTCCCGAGAGTCTCATTGAGGATATATCCGGGTTCCGATTCTCCGTCCGAGGATATCATGCGGTGGATGCTTACCTCTCACGGTGGGTTCTCTATGTCTTCGCTGATTCTCTCCGGGGTAGAAATGCTCGGAACCTTCTCGCACGGTGCCATTTGGAACGATGCTCTTATCCCTACTATCTCCATATTCCTTTGGCGCCTCCTTCGTGTCGTCTTCCTGTGGATATCAAGCTTCAGGCACGTGGCACTTCCCGCCTCACGTTCTTTGGTGTTGCTTGAATAATCCACACTCTTCTCCTCAGTCGAATCTATCCTCACCTCTTTTTGATGAATGATCTTTGTTCGATCACCCGTGTGGAATCACTTTCTTCCTTGGTTTGACACTACACTTCCACACACCACTTTGATATGATATTGTTCCTTTCTTTTTGGAGGAACCGCACACACGGATCACACACGAGGCACTTGAGTTTCTTGGTTCCTGCTTGATTTTATGGTTTTGTCGGGACGGAAAGGAATAGTGTCAAGCATCGACAAATTCCTTTCTTGGCATCTCACATTATTTGGCGGTGGAGCGGTATCTCGGATCCTTGTTTCGGTCGGCGTCTGAACCCATCGATTGGTCCGGATGCTTCCCTCTTGTTGATTTTTGCGGGTGCTCCACCACAAAGGTTCCACGCAGACGATGATGGTGATTTGGCGAGCTCTCGGCTCCCTCGGATCAGTTTAACACGGATGGTTCGTTTGATCCAGGCACATTGATACCGGGGGGGGGATTGATACGGATCATTTGGGCGGACTTATGTTGGCGTTTCACGCTTCCTTCCAGGCGGTGTCTAGCTTCCATGCCGAGCTACTAGCGCTTGAGATGGGATTGCGGCATGCCCGATTTCTCACTTGATTTGGATCGAGTTGACGCAGCAGTAGTCACCACGATCACATCAGTGGCACTGGCTCTTGGCGGGTTCAACATACACCGACTCACATTCGAACATGTTGAGGACCTTCGGTACTCGATTTCCCACATACACAGAGAGGGAAATCGACCCGGCCAGATCACCTAGCGGCTTTGGGAGCGGCTTTGCCGCCTCTTGGCGATCATATTGTTGATGAGGGCACGCTTCTCACCATCTCCTTGCGCTCATTCGGATGGACTAAATAGGATATCCGAGCTTGATTTTCATAGATCATTGGCTCTCCTTGTATTTTTAGATTCTCATTATGATAGTCTTTCTAGATATCGTAGTGATAAATCACTTGTTATTTGATTTTCTCCACCTTTATATGGGCATGACATTGTATGACCCCTTGATTATTTGATATACAGGTAGGGGATCACGCCTCAATCCCCCACCCCCAGGGGTGTTATTTTGATTAAAAAAAAAAAAAAAAAAAAAAAAAAAAAAAAAGGTTCTTTGGTTCTTTTAGTGTAGAAGTACATAATGTTAGTGCGTATATTGTCGTGGTTTTTAAGGAAAATTGTATTGATCGTTATTGCCTCAACCAAATTTTTTGTATAGTCAAGTCGTATGAAATAATGTCTTCATCCTACGTTATGCATCTAATTTGATTCAAATGTAGAAATTTACTTAAAAGTTAAAAATTAATAGGTATGTGTATATTGAATAGCCATTTATTAAACGCAAAAACTTCTGTCAGACCGTCTAACGGGTTCAAATCCGTTAGACGGGTCACAGTCCCACCCAGATACAAATAGGAGGTGGCAATTTTGTAATTTTTGAAAGACGGTGGCATTTTTGTAATTTTGAATGCGGTGACTTTTTGTAATATATTGAGACTGTGCATAGGATCTCTGGACCGGTGGTATTTTTGTAAATATTAATCAGTGACGTAGTATCACTATTGCAGTTAAAAATATTAGCTTTCCCTCTAAAAAGTATTAGTAATGCCTCTGAAAAGTATTAATAATCCTCTCGGACAATTTTTCTAGTAGTCTTCATAAAAAAATGTTGATTTCCCCCTCAAAAGTATTAGTAATCCACTTAAAACGTATTAGCTATCTCCTTGAAAAGTATTGTGCAGTGATGTAATATAGACAATGATGTAGTATCACTAGAGCCGTTGAAAGCATTAATTTTCCCCTAAAAAATATTAGTAGTACCTTGGAAAAATATTAGTAATTCCCTTGAACAGTAATTTTTAGTAGTCCTCATAAAAATATTAATCTTTTCCCTAAAAAATATTAGTATATCCCCTAAAACATATTAGTAGTGTCTGCCTGAAAAGTATTACGTTTTCCAATTAAAAGTATTTTGGTAATTTTCCCTGAAAAGTATTAATTTTTCTCATAAAAAGTATTAGTAGTTCCCTATATATGTATTAGTTCTCTTCCCGCAAAAATATTAATAGTCCTAAAAAATTAGTTTTTTTCTTGAAAAATATTAATAGTCTTACCAAAAAGTATTAGTCGCGCTATTAAAAAGTATTGGTATTATCCCCAAAAAGTATCAGTACATGTAAGTTCTCCTCCTTTTTTTTTTCAAGTACTACAACAAAATCCTAACCTACTTCAATGGAGAAAATTGAGAAGCAATAAACATAAGTGGCCCCACCATAATTTTGGCAAACAACAATGATTACTTCAAGCATCTAAATAACTAATAATCAATAAAAAATATAATTTAACTACAACAAATCCATTTCATCATTTCTTCTTCTTGCCCACCCTTGTAACTCCTCTCCATGAGTTTCTCTCTCTCGTCTTCTCTCTACTCTCTCCTGCCACCATCTCACTACACACATACACACGCACAACGACAAAGACTAGACGGGCGACAACGATGCAGTGATGAACGTAAATTTCTGAGCAGAGACGTAGTCGAGAGGATGGAGAGACGGGGGCACAGAGATTTGTTCAATTTTTATCTTTTTTGGGGCGGGTTAGGTTGGGAGGATCTGGTTGTGTGTTGGATAGATTTGAGTTGATTGCTGGGTTGGGTTAGAATTAGATCCGTTAGACCGTCTAATAGGAGACCTCCTCTTTATTAAAATATAGTCAACAAATAAGCTTTCAAATACTCCAGGGGTGCCAAATTAACAGAATTGAAAACCCCGGGACTATATTGAAATTAACCCTTCCTCATTTCTGGGTGCTCTACAGTTACTTTTGTTGAAAAATGGGACCAGGCAAGGCAGAAACAAAAATTAAAAACATAAAATTGGCAATCAAATAATATATAATTGAAGAAAAGCCTAGATCTAATTGGAACTGATAATGAGTACACTGTGTGTGTCAACTGCTAAATGGCCTACACACAAACACAAGTTTTTTTTTTTTTTTTTTTTTTGACACAAGCTTTTGAGTTTGGCCGCCACAATGGATTAGCTGAAAGATGCTTAGAAAGTGAAATAGCCTCACAAATATACATTTCCAAAAATTTGAGATAGAATAATGACTAGGTATACATGTAACTATAAAAATTTGAATCTTTTATAATGTCAATTTTTATTTTTTTGAATCTTTTAAGAGTTTTGACAAAACAAATCAAGAAAACGAGACTTTAAAGAAAAAGATTCTTCCACGATTCAAGGATCGTCCTTTATTAAAATTTAGTATTATAAGTTTAAGATCATCAGATATACGAGTGATAACTTTACCATTTCAAAACACCAATCATCAGATAACACCTCCTCAATTTTACATTTTATAATTCAATTGCCAGAAGAAACACTAATTTCCCCATTTGTGGAATGGAATTATTTGATCATGCAATTTTATTTGCTACTTGACTAAAATCTCACATCATAGTTCACTAAGAAAAAGGAAACTAGAATAGCATAGTTTGCAACATTAGAGGAAAGTAACATAAAGAGCTGTCACAAATTGAGGACCATTTTATGCCCCACAAGCATGAAAGTGTTAGCCACAAATCTCCAATATTTATGTCTAGTTCTCATTGGGCCATCATTTGAACTGCATTTCCTTTTCACTTTAACTAACTATATGATTGAGGATGTTGATTTTTGGGGCTATCCTAATTGGCACTCTCTCTGTTTTATTTTTATAATTGGTTGCCTAACAAAGGCCTTTTTTTTTTAAAGTTTAGTTCATGATTGGGGTTTGTACTCTAATTTCCCAATTTTGCCCTCAATAGTTGAATTTGTGCCTATTCATGATAAATAATATAATTCAGTTACAAATTAATAACTAATTGAATAACTATTAACAAATGAATAAATTTGGTTTATATTATTGATTTACTTTTTTACAAATGAATTTTTAAATTGATATAATCAAATTATGTAGTAACTAAAACATTTAAAAAAAATGAACAACTTTAATTGATAACTAGATTATATAGTTAAGTAATTACTTTTTGTCACGAATGAATAATTTTAGTTATTATAATCAATTTTGAATTAATATTTGGTTAGTTAGCTAATTAATTATTTTAGATACTTAATAAATAATATAATATTGTGAATTTAGTTTTATTAGTTAATTAACTAATCTACACTTCATGAATAACTTTAATTAAATTAATTTTAATTAATTTAAAATCACTAACTAATATATTATTTTAACACTTAATGAATGTTTTTTTAATATAAAGAAATTATAAATTAAGTTTACTAATTAATCATCAATTAGCGAGTAAAATATTGGCATTAATTATTTTAAATATATTGAATAAAAAAATTTATGATAAAAGATTTAGTGTTAAGTATTTTTAAGATATACTAATCACAAAATTGTTGAAAAAAGCTTTAATAAAATTAAATTATTTTATTCAATCTTTTTCCTACCCAACTTCTTCCATTATCTCAACGGCGGGTCCGCCAACCATCAAACCGCCACAGAATTGTTCACCCCCACCTCGCCGCCATCAACCGCCCACCCCACTACAATGGTGAAGTCAGTTGTCTGCCCAAGAACGTGAGGTGAGTCGACATACAAAAATAGAATGGCCGGATAGAAAACTAAAAAACTCATATAAACTATAGCTTAATTTTTTTTAAAAAAATTCTTAATGAAAATTTAATAAAAAGCTGGTCAAATTGCATAATATAGAGGTTCAGAATTTCAGACTCTTACCCGCACGCGCACATAAAAGGGTGAAGTTTTGGGAAGAAAATGTTAGGGAATTTTTTTCTTTTTTGCCATAAGTATAATTTTATACATATCACTGGTCTAGCTGGCATTGAGGTTGCAACTTAATCCACCCAGATTGCTTTGTTGTATTTCATATAGGGATGTTATAAATTACAGTGGGCCGATTTTTTGGCCATTGCGGTCTAATAATTTTTTTTTTAGCTAATTCTTTCAAACACATATTTTTTTACCCATTTTTAAATGTGAAATTTCAGAGGCACCCTTTAACCCTGTATAACCCATTTCAAGTGACACCCAAATTCATAACTTGAAGAGCAAACTTGAAAAAGGGATTCGAAATCGGCAACGAGCGAAAGTTGATACCTACGATCGATGGTGGCTCTTTGGACTTCTAACCAGGTACCGATTCGAACTCACATTTCTTTTAATTTCATGTTTTTTGATGAATTTGTTTAAGTTAGGATTTATTGTTAGATTTTGTATAATTTATAGGTTTTAGACAAATTAGGTATTGAATCTAAAAACTTGACTTGCATTAATTATGGTTAGGGGAGAGAAAAACGGCGAGGGTTTCTGGTGACTGGATATCGAGTTACATGCCGAGTTACAGATATCAAGTTACACATCAATATGCAACTGGATATCGAGTTACATATTGACAACAAATTTTTAGACTTCTCAAACAGTTAACATATAATTATGTGTGTTTTCTGATAGTCTTGGGAATTGAGATGGGAAGCAACTTAGAACTGGAAAAGAAAGTTAAATTCATATTTTATGTTCCGGCTAATATCTGATATATCGAACGAGTTACCGACCACCAGGGTATTAGATCAGTTTCAGAGTGGTTCGTTTGGTCATTTTTTGGACTTTGATGGGGATGCCTATTATACGAGCAATTGGAAGTTGTTATTGCTCGGTAGAGAGATTAGAGTTGCTTAGTACAAGTAGTGCGAGTTGTGGTTCCGCGTTGTGGGACAAAACTGTAGATTTGGCCGGCACGAGTTCTGTATGATCACAGGGTTATGCTTTGGTCCAACGACATTTGACCCAAATTTCGCTCACCATCTCCCACCGGCAGGAGAAGTTTACCATCAGTATTTTAATGGGGAGTTTGTGATAGCAGTACAGTTATTGTTATCTTTCACGACTGGCCATTTTAGAGTGCGACCAGATGAAGATCTGAAGATCGATTATGTTTTGTTTTTGATGATGTATTTGTTTGGAGTGGACCCCGGTCCCATTGTGGTTATGGACCTTAGTTGAGGATGTCGAGGGGTTTAGGGCATTCCCATGGGGCTCCTACATTTATGGGCGACCATGTCATTACATTGAGATTGGAGTCCGACCCCCTGATGATCCTACTAGAGACGTCCAGTTCTGCATCTACGCCTATTTGATGGCTCTATAGGTATATGTATCTAACACATTGAAAAAAAAAAAAAAAAAAAAAGAAAAAAAAAAAAAAAAAAAAAAAAAAAAAAAAAAAAAACACATATGACTTTTAACACGAGCATCTCATATTATAATTGGTTTGATTACTTATTTGTTTTTTTTTTGTTAATACATTTATGGGCATATGAGACCATCCTTACTCTTGGTTAGGCCTTTGGTCTGAGTTATGGGTTGGAGGCTTATCATAGGGGCAGACGATTGAGATGCCCCAAGAGGGCCTTCATTTTGGTGCTTTTATTTAACAGTCCCTAGGTAAATGTTATTTTTTAAATAATTATGTGTAATTGGGTTATTTATTCCATTGTGTTCTTAATTAAGTCAGTTTTTCTTATTTTTTGAGAGACAATATGCATACCACTCCAGCCAACGTAGAGGAATTAGGACTCCTCTATATGCAGGGCATTGGTATGGACATAACCCATTGATTACGGTATGTCCATATGGACCAGTTTGTCAATCGGGCTTCTCCACTTGATCCTACTACTGCTAGGAGGGTGGTTTCGGAGCCGGGATATAGTGCCAGATCCAGACTACCTACGGCTCAGCATCCGAAGAGGCGCATGACCCATACCTACCCTACAAACCTTGATGATGATGAGGTAGAGGCTGAGTATGATAGCGCAAAGATTGTTGGTTCGAGTAATCCTTCTTAAAAAGGTTCTACTTAGACTCGTCCTCCACCCCCACCTCCCCCACTGCCTCCAACTACATGTGTGTTCCCTCTGCCTCCATTTCCGCTAGACATGTGTCCCATCCGCCTCTGCCTCTAACTAAACACATGCCCCATCCACCTCCTCCCTCGGCTCCACCGGGCTCATCTGGGGCTCCACTCACCTTTGCACAGACAGGTGAACCACAAGTCTAATGGGTATTTTTGCCGACTCCTCTCGGCTATTCGCCGAGTTTTCCTATAGATGGTGGAGACAATCAGTAGGTCCCAAGGGGTGAGTAGTGGTGATGGCTCAAAAGCTACCTTTAAAACCTTAGGCAAGTGCACCTATCATTTTATAGTATAGATTGTTGAGTACCGAGTGTCATTCCCACGAGGATTGTAAGTACTAATAATTACCGTCTTTTTGTTATTTAATCTAATAATTTTCAGAGTTTTGTTTGTCAAAATGAAAAATGAAAAATAGAGAATTTAAAATAATTGCAACTTACAAAAGATCAAATAAAAGTAGATTGTAGAATAAAGAAATCAAGAGCTAGAAATGTGCTTGAATGTAAATCCCTCTAGAATGTTTTTGTGATTCAACAAGATAAAAATACAACCATAAGCCCTTAAGCAAAAACCAACCTCTTTTAATAAAATCTCATGTTTTATGGACCGTAGAAATTCCCGATTTAAGTTAAACCCTCTATCGAGCGCGAATAACTTCTAACCTCAAGTTGATTAACTGAAATCTCTTTCTAGTTAAAACCCTCAAGACAACATTATAACGATTTGTGAATTCCCATATTAGGTTTGACCCTAATCCAGAAGATTTATGTCCTCCTATATCTAGGATTGCATGCAATTCTTTTCACTTATATAGGTTCTATTTCACCATGAATCTCTCGATTTCCCGGTGAAGAATAAACTTCAAATCAATATCGCGCTAATACCAATTTGAATGAATAAAACATAATATAAGTGAATCACACAAATCATGAAGATTTTATTAAAAACATACAAGCCTCAATCACAAATTCATTCTAAAGTTCATTACATTCAAACATTAGAAATTTAGCTACACATGACTTTGACAAAAGAGTATACTACACAAAAAGATTTGAATAAAATGAACATGGTGTACTTAGCTCTTATTCAAGACCAATTCAAGACTTTCCCCTTGGTTGATTGCAATGATGTTGAGCTCCAAGCCTTCTCCTCTATTGCTCTTCAACTTCCAACTCTACCTCTCTTTTATCCTCTCAATGTAGTTTGCTTTGAAACTTAGAATATACAATGAATATACAATGAATCTCTCTATGAATGAATGAATATCCCAACTCCAATTCTTGGCTTTTATAGGCATCATCTCTGCAAAAAGCATACATCAATAATGCCATCTTTTGCTAAACAAATACTCCACTTCCATAGTTGGGTTGTTTGCATCATTGTTTTTTATATGATAATTGAGGAATAATAGAGTTTGGTGCAGCAAAATGGGGTGTAAAAGTTGCTCAAAGGTTGTCAAAAAGCAAAAGTCTCCATAATTTCCGCCAAAAGAAGAAAAATTTTGAGCTGGAGAAAAAGCACTGCCGTGCTTAACAAGCACGGCCTGGCCGTGTTCATCAAAATTGACGAACAGGGCCGTGCTTAATAAGCACGACCAAGCCGTGTTTTCTTCGTCATTTGGAAATTTTTGGCAGGGTGTGCTTTTAAACACGGTTTGGGCGTGTTTTGCTGGTCGTCAAGCTGAACACGGCCGTGCTTTGCAAGCACGCCTGGGTGTGTTTTTTCTGCTTTGCTTGTTTTTCTTCCCTTTGAAGCATGGCCATGTTTCCCAACACACTAAGGGTGTGTTTTGCACGAGATTGAGTCTTCTTGCCTTCTTTTTGATCAATGTTAGACTTTATTTTTGTTCGTATTTTCATACAAAATCCATATGAATTTGCTTCAAGTCTTTACCTTCATCATTTAAAACAATCCAATGTGATTTTTCTTGAATTTATTGATTATTAAGCTAAAAAGTTAAAGAAATTATTGAAAAGGAGTTATAAAAACATGAACAAAAATGCACTTATCAAGTGGTTTAGAAGAGGGGGAGAGTTGAATAAACCTTATCAAATTTTCGATTTAGTCCTTTTAAATATTTTCAGAGTTAACTCAAATCAGCTAAGTCCTTGAGGGACAGCTAGGTTGGCTTACTTCAGTAAAGTTACCCACTAACAGTCTCGACTGAGCTGTTGATAGTATAACTTAGCTGGGACCAATTAACACTTTAAATTCACAGTTGATTTGGTTTTTGTTCAGCGGAAGACTTTTCATCCTTATGTTTTAAACTTGTTTTTAGGAAATGTTATTATCAGTTGAGTTCAGTAGATTTAACTTGACAACAAATATAAATAATATACAAGAAAATAAAGTGCTGTAAGTAAAAATGACACAAGCAATTTTATAGTAGTTCTAGGATGGGGTAATTCCTCTAATCCAATCTTTTCCAACTCCTGGAGGAATCCACTAAGTAATAGATCTGGTTACAAAGTAGTGAACAGTCCGAGTCAGCCTTGATCACACAGTTAGTTGCTTCTGGGACTCAGCTTCTTCACAAAATGGTTGTCTTGCTACTTCAGCTCGCTCGAACTCTTCGAATTGATCACATAACCTTCCAACGATCCCAAAGCTTCTGGTTCGAACTTGAACCTTTCTATTTCTCCTTCAACCTTGGAGAGTAGACCCCTTTTTGTTCTTCAAACAGTTTTCTCTTTAACTTGATGAAGTGTTCTTTCCTTCACTAAGTGTGTTGGATTGAGTTCCTTCAGATTTAGGCTTGAGGAATATCTTTGAAAGCTTGAGAGTATTTCCAGGTTTGCTTGAATGCTTGTATGCTTGATTGTCTCTTTGAAAATTCGTAACCTTCTCTCACTTACTTCCTCAACCTTTTATAGTGAAGATTCGAATATATGTCCGTTGAAGAGATAAACATATATTTCAAATCTCACTCATAGGTTGTTGGCATGTCTTGTCCTTGCAACATTAATGAGAATCGTACCATGAGTTTAATGCACTACGGCTTGTCCCTAGTCTCTGCAGGTTTTTAAGTACATCCTATTGGTTCCTTACTTTCTGCACTACTTCAGCAAAGAACAACTTTATTGATGGCAGCCTAACACAAGCTATATTTCCAAAGACTTGACTTGTGTTGACAACGGATCAGACGCCTTTCTTCAAGTCTTGTCTGCTGCTGCAAACCCTTTGACATTCGATTCCAATAATTATGGAATGACTTAGTCATCGATTAGATCGATAGCTCTTCATCACTTGATGATCCTTCACTTGGCTTCACACACGGTGACACACACTGGGTCTTCTTTCAATCTTGATCAATCGACTCTTGTAATCTTCAACTTAGCCGACTCCAACTCACCAAATAGACTTATCTATTACAAGTTGAATTACAAAGAAAATGGGGTGTCAACTTTCTATTCTAAATTTTACATGGTATCTTCAAAATGTAATAAATTTTCCTAACAATTTTTCCTCTTTTTGATGATGCCAAAACTTGAATAATTACAGCAAAATAAGCAGTGCATTAACAAAGAATGTATGTGTTGAATATGTCAATTTTATTGATCATATCATTCTTGTACTTTACAAACATACTTTACAAAGTCATTTACAAAAGTATACCCTATACACTCGTATAAGAGCTATACTATCTATTACAATCAGATCGTAGTTTATTATCAAACTAAAATACAAATGTATATCGTCGGCGAGATCAAAAAGATATTACACGAATACTTACAAATTTTGTATTTACAATTAAGTAAAATATAATGAAAGGGTTTCAGCCGTCTTCAATGCCTCAGTTGCTTCCTTCTTCTCTCATCTTCTTCAGCTCTTTCCCTTCTATTCCTTTCATAAGCTCTTTTAGCAGCAGAGTCTTCCCTTCGTTGCCTTTCTTCCCACTTTCTATCCAATCTCTCATTCTCAGCCTCTTGCCTTCTTCTAGCCTCCTCATTCTTGCGCTCCACTTCCAGATTTGCAAGAGTATCGAACCTAGCCCAGTAGTTGATTCTCTTCTTCTGTGGATCAACGTACCTTACATCTTTAGGTCTTGGCTGTGGTGGAGTACCTCTGCCTCTTCCACCACTTCCAAACCTTCCCCTTCCTCAGTATGACTCAACTCCTCCTCTAGGAATGTGCCATACGGGTGCCTTTCTAGTCGACTCACTGCTAGAACTCTGATGTTTCTCAGCTGATTTGCATAAATCGAGTCCTTTCTCCCAGTAAAAATCCCACGCCTGTAGTAGAGTCATCTTCTTGAAATAGCCTTCAACCTCTAGAGTTTGAAATTGCTCTAGTGATCTAGGTTCAGATCCTGCATCAGCCATTGCGATTTCTCAAGGGGGTCTTACAGTTGGAGAATCTTGCAATAAACTAGCTGGATGGCCGCCGAACTTTGCCTTTATATCTTTTATCTCTCGGAGTATTTCTCAGCTACCTTGTCAAGTTCAGTTTCAATGGCTTTTCTGGACTGCTTGACTACCAATTCAGCTTTCTCTTCTATGATCAACTCTTTCGGTAGTTTGCTGAGAATTGAGGTTGTAACTTCACTCTACTGTGGGGTCTTAGAAAATATGATTTTCAAGGGTGGATTCTTCATTGAACTTCCTTCCCCCTTGCTTGCTTCCCCTTTCACTCATTCCTTATCACTCCGCTGACCTTATTCCATTGAACTGCCTTCCCCTTTTTTGGCATCATGACTAAGGGGTAGAGCTAAGTTAGGGAAAATCCCACTGAGGAGCAGATCAATCTTGTTATTTGTTACGTCATGCTTATCATGAGTCTTGGAGTATGTTGTTCTGAATTCGGATCTCAAAGCCATGGTCTCAGCTGCCATCAGTTTCATCTCTGTCTGGAGCACCTTGGCTTGTCCTTGAAGAATGATTTGATTTTCTTTCCCATCTGGCATGCATCACAAATGCTTTCTTTCTTGTACATTGAGTCAGACAATCCTTCCACAAGATGACTCATTGCAAGCTTGTTGATTGTCCTGAAATTCATATGACTTAACTTCTTATGCCACAACCAACATGATTCAACTGTGCTCTTTGCTAGCAGGCATGTGCTTGGTGTAACAGTTGACCAATCCATTACATACATGTTCTTCTGCCTTGATCCTTGAAGCACGATTTCATTTGATTCAGCATCTTTGATCTGGCAAACTCCCATATTGAATCCCACATTATAGCCTTTGTCACAGAGTTGGCTGATGATTAGCAGATTGAAGTTGAGACCTACAACATATGCAACATCTGTGATCTCCAATCTATTTTTCTTTATGGATCCTGTGCCTTTGATTTTCCCTGGAGCTTCATTTCCTCCAAATATGACTTTTGCACCTTTGATTTCCTTGAACTTTGACAAATTTCTCTTGTTTCCTGTCATATGTCTGGAACATCCACTAACCAAAGTTACCAGGTTCTTTGGCACTCAGTTGTTCCCTAAACTTGCAATCAAGGAAATTAGTTTTTATGTACCCATACTTGCGAGGGTGATAAACCTTATCAAATTTTTGATTTAGTCATTTTAAAGATTTTCAAAGTTAACTCAAATCAGCTAAGTTACCCACTCAACAGTTTTGACTGAGCAGTTGATAGTATAACTTAGCTGGGATCAGCTAACACTTTAAATTCACAGTTGATTTGGTTTTTGTTCAGCGGAAGACTTTTCACCCTTATGTTTTAAACTTGTTTCCAACACTTGTTTTTAACAAAGGTTATTATCAGTTGGGTTCAACAGATTTAACTTGATAGCATATATAAATAATATGCAAGAAAATACAGTGCTATAAGTAAAAATGACACAAGCAATTTTATAGTGGTTCGAGGATGGGGTAATTCCTCTAATCCGCTCTTTCAAACTCCTAGAGGAATCCACTAAGTAACAAATCTGGTTACAAAGTAGTGAACAGTCCGAGTCAGCCTTGATAACTCAGCTAGCTGCTCTTGGGACTCAGCTTCTTTACAAAACGGCTGTCTTGCTACTTCAACTCCCTCGTAATCTTGGAATTGATCACACAGCCTTCCAACGAGTCCAAAGCTTCTGGTTCGAACTTGAACCTTTCTACTTCTCCTTCAACCTTGGAGAGTAGACCCTTTTTTGTTCTTCAAACAGTTTCATCTTCAACTTGATGAAGTATTCTTTCCTTCATTAAGTGTGTAGGATTGAGTTACTTCGGATTTAGGCTTGAGGAATATCTTTGAAAGCTTAAGAGTATTTGCAGGTTTGCTTGAATGCTTGTATGCTTGATCGTCTTTTTGAAAATTTGTAACCTTCTCTTACTTGCTTCCTCAGCCTTTTATAGTGAATATTCGAAAATATGTCCGTTGAAGAGATAGACATATATTTCAAATCTCATTCGTAGGTTGTTGGCATATCTTATCCTTGCAGCATTAATGAGGATCGTACCATGAGTTTAATGTACTGCATCCTTTCCTTGGTCTCTGCAGGTTTTTAGGTACATCCTATTGGTTCCTTACTTTTTGCACTCTTTCAGCAAAACATCTTTATTGCTGGCAACCTGACACATGCCTATTTCCAGTAAAACCTTGACTTGTGTTGACAATGGATCTTTATCATCTTTCTTCAAGTATTGTCTGCTGCAAACCCTTTGACATTTGATTCCAATCATATGGAATGACTTCGCTGTCAGTTAATAGACTGAGATAGCTTTTCTGTCATTTGACTGATCCTTCACTTGGCTTCACACAACTGACACATAGCTGGGTCTTCTCTTCATTCTTCAGTCGACTATTGTAATCTTCAACTTAGTCGACTCAACTCAAATTTCAAATAGACATATCTATTACCAGTTGAATTACAAAGAAAATGGGGTGCCAACTTCCTTATTTAAGTTTACATGGTATCATCAAAATCTAAACATAATTTTTCCTAACATAGTTGTAGGGTGATCAGTCGAGCGTGCGATAGAGCATACGACACAGATGGTGATGAACTCGGTACAAGATGAGATTCACTTAGATTTGGATATCTAAGCACTTGATTTGCTTTGTCAGATATTACGTGAGCAGGCTGCATAGCCGAGTCATCACCTTGATGATTCAGAGCCCACGACAGATGATCCATCACTATGCACCAGCCATGGGACCGGAAGAGCTCAACATGAGACAAATGTTGTTCAGACATCAGATTTTGTTTATGGGGTATGTATATATTATGCATTCAATTTTCTATTGAATTAGTACCTTGTATATATAATAATGTTAATTGTATTATAATTTGTCAGAACACTAGACTACCCACCGTGGTGGAGGATTTTTCCCAGGTAGTGTCTGATGGTGATCCTCAGGGCACACCCCCACCCCCACCACTTCCACTCACCGTAGTCGTTAAGCATTGCTAAGAGACCACTCCCATATCGAGAGGCACGAGCCGACCAAGCTCTGACATCTTCATTGTTCGCAGACTCAGTCTTGAATATCATTTCGAGTTTGTCGAATAAGTGTATGCAGCCTTTTAGTACAAGATACCATACACTACCTACTGCATTCTTAATACTTCTGTGTCGATCGGATACAATGAACATACTTTCAGGACATTCGTATATGTTGCGTAATTGCTTCATAACCCATTCCCATGATTCGTCCTCCTTATCAGTCACTCCAAATGCTAATGGAAACACTTGTTCATTGCCGTCTTTCGTAACCGCAACAAATAATACACCTTTAAACTTACCCTTTAGGTGTGTGCCATCAAAAATAATTATAGGTCTACAACACTCACTGAATCCCTTAATTGACGCATGTAAGGTAATATAAATATACTTGAATCTATCATCATCATCAGTCCCATACAGAGCAATTGTAACAGGGTTATCTTTTTTAGCATGTACAAGAATGCATGTAACATCCCCCAAGATTGTAAGTGGTCTCCATGTATATAGTTGTAAGCCCGATGTTATGATTTAAGTGCCTTATCGTACAAAATGTCTATCCCATATTTTATAGACAAATCATCAATAATATCCCTAAGCTTAAGAGATCTTCCCTCCTTTAGAAGTCTTGGCGCAAACAAGGCTCCAATAATATTTGAAGGCAATTGTCGAGGAGCATCTCTACTGAGGTTCGCTTCATATGTATGAGGTTGTTCGAATTTAGTCATTTTCTAACTTTCCTTTGGATAACATTCGCATTAAATAAGAAGTTGCATCCTCTATGTTTGCAAACTGCCACAAAATGTGAAGTCGAAGATCGAGTTGTTTTATACTCCACACGTTGGTGTAGATATAGAAGCCCATTTTTGTCGCCAACTCTTCCTTGCTTTCAAGCACTGCACCTTTAAATAAGTCATGCTTAATGTTAGGTGGATCTTGTGCAATGGAAATAGGTTTGGTATAATGATATAAAGTTCCAAGAACCATCCAAGCATGTTGCGACCTAATCATTGGGAGCTCCATATGTTCAACGTTCTCATTATCTATTTCGTTTGCTTCAACATGAGGTACTTTATGGCATCAACATTAATCCACCACCACCATCATCATTATCGTCACCATCCACATGACCACTACTATTGATTCTCAGTTGATGCTCCAAGATCGAAGATTTACTTGGACAAGGCACAATATTTTGCATAGACTTTGGTTGATGCTCTAAGGTCCGAGATTTACTTGGACAATTATCGAGCACATCATGCACATATACGTTGGCATGCACTGTGGTGGACCATGTATATAATTCATGCCGTAGGTTGAATTATATGGATTTAAGGGCATGAATTGAGTGCCGATACCATAAAAAAAAGATTGAGCAACCATGAGGTTTATAAAACCATTTGGATTGTGATTTTCTGGCGCACGAGGTCCCTATCATCCCATGATCTTTTGGTTGCAAAGTACCAAATATTCAAATTTCTTTGAAAATTCTAGCTACTCGTAGTATCGTTCGTACATAATCAAAGATTTAACCTCACAACCACCCCCAGTTGGCATTAAACAATGTAATCCTTATTCACACAATCGCCGATCACCATTTACAACGTTATGAACAATATCCAAAAACCCACTAAATGATATTTTCAATAATGACGTAAAAACGTGTACTTCAAAATTTCTATAGAAACTACCATCCCAAAAACCACTATGGACAATTATGACTTTATCATCTTACATCTGAAATCAGCACCAACAGATTATCACATAAAAGAATACAAAAAAATAAAATAAATATAAACAATAAAAAAATAAAGATATGTCACTAACTCGACATCGAGTTATTTGTAACTCGATGTCAAGTCACAAAAACTAACTCGTTAGTGTAACTCGATATCGAGTTACATGTCGAGTTACACATCCTAGACCTGGTTTCGATCGATTTCATTCTAGTTTCGTTTTCAAGTCTACGATATACCCAATCCTAAAATAATTACAATACTGAAATGTATAAAGAATGAGCTAGAGATAAAATGCTTACATTGTTTCGAGATTTCGTCGAACTGTACTGGCCGACGAATTTGTTTTTTTAATGTACGTCGTATGAGAGAAGAACGATTCTGAGAGAGAGAGATAAGTGAAGTGAGAAAGAGGGGAAGATAACCTATTGTAATATGCTTGAAGGGTATGAATGTTATTTGCTTTGCCAAAATGGCTAAAAAAATTTTGTTTTCAAGATATGGCTAGTTTTCATTTTTGCATTATAGAATGGGCCATTTTGACTAATTTTCACTATGATTAAGGCTTGTCCACGTAGGCGAAAATATTAATTTTGAGCGGAGAAGCAAAAATTCCCAATTTTCAGCCTTCACATGTACATCACGTGAGATTTTTCGGGCAATCCTAAATTTTTGATGAAATCCAAATTATATTCGAGAACTTTTCAAAGATACGAGGTGATTTTGTTGGATGAAATTTAAACAGTACTAATTCTACACACCTCTATATTTACAACCTTGTAGAACTAAGCCCAGTCCTAACCTTATACAGTCAAGGTCGGTTAGGGCTGACCCTATAATTTTTTTTGATGAAGTCAGCCATTATAAGTTTAATATTACTAACCAAATCAAATACTTATTGAACATGATCTAATAAAAATCAAGTAACAACAAATGAGGTTTTTTATAAATAATTTTATGAATTAATAAAAAACATCACCAATCTAATATTCTAACAATGGAATCATGTATCATAATATCATGTTCCTTCATCTTTGCCAATTATAATTTACTAAGATTAAATGAAATTTGACAACAGTATAAATTCTAAATATAGATTTATACAAACAAAACTTTATTGAGAAAAAAAGCTTAGGAATGGTCCGACCTTAGTCCTAGCCGACCCTAGGGCTAATAGGGACCGACTAAAAAACCCTCATTATAAGGGCCTATGAAATATATGCCCCAGTCCTTAAGTTTTTAGGGCAGGACTAGAGTTAGATATGTTAAATAGGTTGACCCTAATGGTTTCGGGCTAGCCATGGCGAGCTTCGGGATAAACAGTCTCAGGGCTAAACGAATGGGTATTAAATCGGCCGACAATATTGGAACCTAATCTTAGTAGACTTTGGGCTAAACAAGCCATTATAGGCCTATAAGTTAAAAAAATAAAAATTATATATTTAACATCTAAAATTTTAAACTTGACCATATATAACATTTAATTTTAACATTTTAAATTAAAGTATTCAACGAAAAAAAAGTCATGCATAGTTTATAATTACATTGCATTAACAAATTACAAGATTTAAATATCTTATGATCTAAATTTTAAAAATAAAACTATAATAATAAAAATCTATATACCCATATAGAACAGGAGAAATTAATATTTTTTTTATGAAATTACTTATATGACTATAAGTCAAAAGTTTCAAAATATATATTTAAATCTAAATTTTAAACTTAAACATATATAATATTTAAAGTTAACCTATTTATTAAAAAATAAAGTCATGCATAGTTTATAATTACATTGCATTAACATAAATATAAAATTAGATTTAGTATATCATATAGAAATATAATTTATATCCTAAATAATGTAATCAAACTTTTTGATATTTTCTTATTTAGAATAAAACTCGGAAAACTAATTTAAGTAATAAAAAAACAAATAAAAAAATTGTCGAAAACACAGTTTGTTTAGTAAAGTTAAAGACTTAAAGATGTGAGAAATGTGGATTTGAAAAAATATTTTCTAGTAATATGTAAGAGATAAATATATATATAATATAATTTTGAATACAAAAATTATATTTATTTTTTTCAAAACAAAAATAGCAGGTTAGCCCTAATGAGCTTCGGGCTAAAAAATCCGAGCAAAAAAACGGCCTATTTTAAGCCAAAATAATTCGGCCATAACCTCTTTTTCTTCTCTATTTAAACGGCATGGGCCAATGGGTCGTGGCCCGTTTAAGATCTCTAACTAGGGTCGGCCCTTAGGGCTGGACCCTTATTGACATCTCTACCTACTATCCCCCAATACTTAAAAAAAGAAACTTAGGTTGTGATTGGTTATAAAATATTTTCCAAAATTTTCATTTTGGAGTGAAAGTTTTTAAACATACATGATTGTTTGTGAAAAAAATAATTTTTTTCAAAATAATATTTAATTTTTCTCTAAAATTAACTCATTTTTCTCTTTCTTCCTCACACTTCCCAATACCTAATTATACTATTTATTGCACTCTCTCCTCCCTAATTAGATAAAGAATTTCGACAATTTCTTTAATTCATAACTATTTTTATTATTTTTAATCTTGTTAACATAAGGTATAAAATGAGATCCATATTGTCTATATTTGGATCAATTTTTTTTGTTCAATTTTCTTAATTATATTTTACAGTATTATTTTTACAAAAATTTCCACAAACAATCAACAACTCTAAGGTTGCATTTGGATGGGAGGATTTGGATTTGAGGAGGGGATTTAGGGAAAAATTTCAAATGACTCCAAATAGGAAGGATTTGAAATCCTCCAAAATGACTCAAAAAATAGCTTACAAGGATTTGAAATTCATTATAGAATGACTCCATCCAAACAACCTCAGTGAATTTCTTACTATGGATTTAAAATACATAGCTCAAATCCTTCCATCCAAATGAAGCCTAAAAGATTCTCTATCACATCAACATAATTATCATTTTTTCTATACATATTCAATTTTCACTTTTAAAAGATAACTCATCACTATTCTATGAGAAAATGAAAATGGATGGAATGAAAACATAATCAATCAAAGCCTTTGGGTGCACACTTACAATTACAATAGCCTTTGGGTGCACACTTACAATTACAATTAAATGTACATCTCGTAATTATTTTAAAATCTTTTACGGTCTGCCATTTAATATTTGATTATATCATTGACATCGATGGTTTGAAACTCTTTTTTTTTTTTTTTTTTTTCCTTTTTTTTGGTTTTTTGATGAATGGTTTGAAAATCTTTAAACTAACACAATTATATTTTATTCATTATTAAAGTCTTTTCATTATATGCAGAAAAACTTTATCTAAGTTATTATTTAGTAGTTATGTTTACAATTATGTTCAATGTGTATACTTTTTTTATTAATAATTAATAATTTATGGCATAGTGTAGGTTTAGTTTAAATATTTTTATTTCATTCAATTTTATTATTTTATTTTCAACTTTTTAAGTAATCCTGGTTAAGTTGAAGATACTAAGAAAAATGGTTTTGAGACTTTATAATCTCTTTATTAAAAGTACTAGAATTTATAAATTCAATTCTTATACGATATCTCGAATATAATGCAAAGAATACGATTATTGATTTGTTTTATATTTAAAAATCGTTGTTGTATGAAACAAAAAAAGTCATGAAGTATTTTGCATGAATACCTAATAATCTAAATTGATTACTTTAATTTTTTTAAAGTTCTTTTTCTTTTTCTAAATGTATATGAACCTTTTAATAAGTATTAGTTAAAAAGCAGGACATAATAGTATTGTATTAATTTTCTAGAAAAAAGTATCCACTTCAATATGTGATTATTTAATTTTTGAAAACTATGCATTCTTTCATATACGACGTGCTTAAAAAATACAGATCACTCTAAGTTAAGGAATATGATAAGTCGGTCCAACTTCATCTCCATAACTGGTGAAATTTTGGATCAGAACTAGTGCGTAACACATAGAACAAGGTTATGTGGTCCCTGGGATTGTCCCAAAGAGGCCCATCCAACGCTCGATCAAGTCAACGATTATAGGAGAGAAAAATCCAGAACACAGGAATGAAATTCAGATTAATTAAATGAACTTCCTTACAAATGAACATGAAAGAACTTTTTATATCTGAGGTGATGGGCGGCATGGGTTTGGTGTAATAAAGTGAGCTGCTTGGACAGTAGTGGGCCTCGTGAATAGTAAATAGTGAACTGAGCTTCATAGGCTGAATAATTATTCGGATTTCATGCGCCAATTGATAATATTTGGACCCAATTATAAATATTCATGGGTGAATAATTGAATAATGATGTAATTAAATAATATATATATATATATATGTATATATACGATTTTACCCCAAATTGTCTTATATATGTATGTGTGTGCGTGTATGTGATGTAGAAATAATTTGGTATTTTATTTTAATTTATATTATGATTAAAAATATTAATAGAAAGGGATTTATGTTTTTGTTTTTTGAATTTATTTTATTCAAGTCGGCCTGTTACATTCAAATACAAATTTAATCTTATGGTGCAACTGTCATTAGCTAATGTTTTTATTATTGGAATTTTATTTGATCTAATTTATATCAGATCTTTTTTTTTTTTGAGGGGATTTATATCAGATCTTTCAGTTTATGGTTTTATTCATTGCCCACTAAAGGCAATTCGATTTATATATCCTGCGATATAGATACGAGAATAATTAGTACCTATATATATATATATTACACTTTGAAGAACATATAATAATTAGGGGCGTAAATTTGTGACACACACGATTATCCGGTACAAATCTAACACGAATTTAGCAGGTACAGGTACAACTCTTAATAGGTTCGGGTCAAAATTGGGTCGGACACGGATAACACGAAAAATAAATAGGTCAGGTCAGGTTGACCCGCGTGTCGACACGATTGACCTATTTAACCCATTTAATTTTATAGTGACATATTATTTTAATATTTTGTGATGTTTTAGTTGGTTATATGATGATAGAAAATTTATTAAATGCATTTTTAATAGTTTTTTAATAATTTAATGTATTTTTTATTTGTAATTTTAGCTATTTCTCCATTTTTTTTATTTTTTCATGTCAACTTTAAATTATATAGGTTTTCGTGACGTGTCGGGTTACCCGTGTCATAAACGGGTCGGGTTCGTGTCGCGTATCTTGACACGAATAATTAAACGGGTTAGATACATGTCAGACTTGTAATACCTGTATCAGAACACGACCCGCGACACACAAAAAATGACACAATTGACATCCCTAATAATAATGCATGAAGTGGCCGCCACATATTCACTTCCTAAAAATATTACATGAATTAGATTCTCGCCACAATTACAATTAAAGTCATCAGATTTAAATTGCCTTTTATTTCAAAAATCTCTTATACTTTATTTCCATTAAGAGTCTTTTATATCTTTCAAACTTAAATTACCTTTTATTTCTTGATTCACTTTTATTTTCTTTCAATCTGCCCGCTCACAATTGTCACTATAAATATCACAACACAATACACAACTTTCTACATGCATCAAGCAATTTTGCAATCATGAAGACTTATTGCAATGAAAATAATAATTTCTTTCACAGTTTCGCATTTCTATTCTCACTTTTCTTACTTACCAACATGTTCGTCTCATCGGATGCTCGACCCCTAGTGAGGGTTTTAGTAAGTAACCAAATTCGCGGCGAAAATGTCACTGCTCACTGCTACTCGGCGGACGATGATCTAGGAACTCACACGCTTTCTTACGCCGCGATGTTCAGTTGGCATTTTCATACGAACATTTGGGGCACGACAAAATTTTACTGCGACTTTAAGACGACATATGGTTCTGGGAACTATGGTGTTTTCACGAATAGGTTGAACAGTGTCTTCTGTGGTGATTTCTGCGTGTGGGTTATAACAGAAAAAGGGCCATGCGTGCAGGATAAACATCAGGATTATATGTGCCAAGAATGGAAGAACCACCCTAAGTTACGAAATTAAGGGAGTAACAAGCAAGGCCCAAGAAGAATATGTTATGTTTTTAGATAATAGGGAAGAGATGATAATTTTTTTCTTTTTTTTTTTTTTTTGAAACCAAGAGATGATAAGTTTTGTTTTGGCTTTATTGGAAAATTGATCCTCTTACATATATGATGGACACAAATTTTGTTGGAAGTTTGCTGTTCTTTCTTTTTTATTTTTATTTTTTTTTATTGTTGTTGTGGTGGTGTTGTTCAGCTTTTTTTAATAAATGCAAAATATAATTAAAAAAATAAATAAAGTGCACTGCTTACAAGCCAATCAACTAGTTTTGAAATAGGGGTCTCGTGAAAGTACCGCATAGAAGAAACAAAAATAACTAAAAATCCCAATCTAAATGATGAACCTCTATTTCTAGAGGATTTTCGAATGGCAATAAGATTTGTTTTTAGCACTTGCTCGAGTATCATTTTGATGATCTGATGTATCATGTGTAATATCGGCCCAAGATTCTCGAGCTACAATTGCCACAGTATTCATAGCTTCTGAGGAATCACATGAGTGAAAGACAAGTGGAGTAGTTGAGCAGTCACCTAACTTGGTTTTTAAAGCATCTAATTTGTCTTGTTCTTCTTCGTCGGCCATATCGGACCATTTTTTTCTTGTCGTTGCTGCCATCGCCTTAAAAGTCTCCAAGGGTTCACTTGTCTGCAACACCCTCGCATCAGTAGAAACCACCATATTCTGAGTGTCCGTTTTAGCCCCATGCAAACCTGGCTTGTAAAGAACCATAATACTGTCCTTGTTAATGTTTACTTGCCCATGACCCTTCGAATCCTTATGGACTTGATCCTGCCACTTCCCCATTTTGTCACCTACGACATGTGATTCCTTCGGTACGTTAACTGATTGTGCATGGCCTCCACATTAGTTTCCAAGACATCAAAAGAATTTTTGATTGAGATCCCCGAACTTGTTGAACCTCTCCCTGTACGCATTCCCCGGCCGCAAGACGAGCATGCCTAGTTGGGACTTGACCCCAAGTTTCTGGAATAACTTCCTTCCTTTTACTAACAGTAATCATTTCAATATTTTTCTTCCGAACCTCCGATCTTCCTCTAGTCGGACCCACCTGAACCCGATGAGCATCAACCATTTTTTTCGCCTTATGAGTGGAAGTTTGTCTACAATTAGTAATCGAATGTCCCACATTCGATAATGCGCACAAAATTCCGATAGGTTTTTGTAGCTAAGGGATACGAATGAGCAATGTCCAACCCTTTCTACTATAATAAACTCTTGCAAAGGGGAATTTAAATTAATTTCAACAAGAACTCGACAAAATGACCAACCTCCCCGCTAGAGAACGCCTCATTCAATCAATCGGTGTTCCAAGTTCACCGCCACCTTCATAATCAAAGTCGGATGCCAATATCCATGCTTAAATCATATATCCTAACCCAAACTTATGCCTTGAAAGAATTAATCTTATAAGGGTTGAAATGAATCCACTTCGTAGACGAATGGAACCCATTTTAAATTCCAAGATGGTTTAAGAAAAACCCTATTATGATTATCTAAATTAGAGAATTGTATATTATAATACCCTTTTCCAAGAGGCATGGACGCTAGCCGACATTAACTCTCCAAACCTCTCACAATTGCTTCTTAAGATCTTCGAGAGAACTAGGTTTCGTACCTATAGGAATCAATAACCCGCCAATCAAAGAATTGCATAGTCCGCAATGCGTTGTTGATATATTGCTTCATCCATGGTGACATAGAAATATTCTCCTTTTTCACGTGTTGTGAAGTATCCCGTGATAGGGTTTGAGCAAACATTGAGCCTTACCCAAGTTTATTGGACCTTGAAAACCATTATTGATAGTCCCAAGAACCCTAGGAGAAGTGGGACAATCGAGAGTTCTCAAATCGCAACAAACTCGTGCATTTTTCTCGCACCCATGCCTGTTTGTTGTGAATCGATCATAGACTTGTATACCTGAGATCGCCTCGCGCACGTGGTCACGGGGGGACGGGGGCAGGTACCGCTGATGGAATTACAATGGTTACGAAACGGAAAATCCTTCAAGATGGCTTACAAAACAAAACATAAAATTACAATTAAAGTAAAACCCAACTATTACAAGTTTTGGATGTACTCCAACTTCATAAGCATGAATCGGACAGAACTTCACAAGCCGAGTCGAGGAAGAACTCTTTTCGCAAGATAAATACGCAATGACTAGTGCTCACAAATTTAGACGACGTAATGTCCTCAAAGATAAAACAGCTTTACCTATTTGGTGTACAGTAGCACCACTGACACAAAATCACCTTTCGAACTTAAAAGAATGAGAACTGGTCGCTGGACACGAATGCAGAAGGAAGTGTTCTTGGAAGTGTTCTTCAAAATGTTACAACACTTTTAGCGACACTTGAGGAATATACATCGATATGCGATTTTTTCTGTGTATTCTGACTTCATCTCTTCCTTCTAACCCCTCAATGCAGCAAAACACTTTAGACTTATATAGGTCATCATTTCAACACTTGTAGGTAATTAAAGATAAAGAGGGTGGACATTAAAACCATATGTAACTCCCATGAAGTTACAAACTTCTTCATATGACCACTACTTGAGGAGTTACAAACTCCAAAAGACATATGAACCTGGACACCTCTAATGTCCAGATTCATAGACACACGAACTTGGACACCTCCAATGTCTAGATTTATCAGAGCCCAACAATTACTTGAATCTGGGTCAAACCCATTTTCAAGTGACAAAACTAACTGAACCTGAACCCAAGCCCAAAGAGTTGGGCCGATCCAAGGTCCATTTGTTATCATACACTAGTGTTATAGTATATCCAACCAAAAAACTTTTTAATATTTATACTAGGATAAACTATGCCCTTTACATAATGCTCATTCGTGTGGCCAACTTCGTGTATTAATTTCTCACTCACCAAAATTCGATTTTGAGAAATAAAATATACTATGAATATCTACTCAGAACATAGATTAATAATTTACAATTTAATTCCTCTAGAAGTGATGTGTGTAAAATATACGTGCATTTTGGGGCTCAAAATAATATATATTTAATGCATTTGCACGCATATTTACTATGTTTTACTTGGTTTCCTTAAAAGGGCATGATATCACAGCGTATTCTTGTAATTCTTGCAGAAAACGGCTTAAAATGAAGAAATATCAGTTGGAATGCCCGCTAAGATTGACGAATGCGAAGAAAAGACCAAAACGACGAAAAAAGTGGACAAAAACACTTCACATGATCGGATCAGTGTGGTGTCACACGGTAGTGTGGAAATATCGGTGTGAAACCACCACACAACCGTGAAGAAGGGCAAAAATAGGGACAGAACCGGGGCCACACGGCCAGCACCGTGTGGAGTCACACAATGCCAATATTCCTCCATAATGTATACCGAGAAAAATATTGACACAAAAGGTCTCAACACCTTCCTTTCTCACATTTTGTATCATTTTTTGCCATGGACACTTCTTTGGATTCATAAGTGTTACTTCGAAGTCCCGCACTTCTCACTTACATAGGTGATCTCCTATCCAAGTATCCTGCCATACTCAACCTCAACGAGGTGTAGGTATCATTAAAAGTCAAATGACTTAGCCTCACCACAACTTTGCAGGTGTTTCAACACTTGGTATTGCTCACTAGGGATGGGTTGAAACACTGTTTCCAAGTGTTACAACATAACCTTCATAACTTAGTTTTCCTATTTAACCAAGTTCTTGGGATCTCGAGTCATCATGGTTGGGTTACCACTATGATGGTTATTTTACTTTGTGGACTTTAAGCCCATTCCCTCTACCAATTTACTCAATTGATCTCGATTCAGCCCTATAGTCAAAGGATCTGCCAAATTGTCTTTTAACTTTACGTAGTCAATTGACATCACACTGTTTGAGATCAACTGTCTAATAGTATTGTGTCTCCGACGAAGATATCGAGACTTACTGTTATACATATTGTTCTGTGCCCTTCCTATAGACACTTGACTATCACAATGAATCATCACAGAAGGCACAAACTTTCTCCAACATGGAATATCTTCCAAAAAATTTCGAAGCCACTCTGCTTCCTCACCTGCTTTATCCAAAGCTATAAACTCAGATTCCATGGTGAACTGTGCTATACACGTTTGCTTCGTGGACTTCCCACGATATCGCACCACCTCCAACGGGAATATGTATTCACTAGTAGAATAACAATCTTTTGAATCAAATCCAACTAAAGCATCACTATACCCTTCAAATACGTATGGATATCTCGAGATAGTATAGCCCATAATCCAGGATATACTTCAAGTATTTTAACACCCTGTTAACGCTTTCTAATGTTCATGGCTTGCATTGCTCGTGAACTTACTCAACATATTTATAGGATAGGCTAAGTCAAGTCTGCGACATGTACAGCTTTGTGATGTACATCGATCGCCTATTATATGTGAGTATTCCATCTCGAGCCACTGTTCTCGCTTTATTAGCAACCAAATTTACACTTAAATTAATGGGCATCTTTGACGGTGAACTATTAAAGGCATTGAATTTCTTGAGCACTTTCTCCACATAGTGGGATTGTGACAAGATAATTCCATCGAGTCCTACTGATTTTTATCATTAGGATTACATCGCCAGCCCCCCATACCCTTCATGTCAAAGTTCCTCTTTAATTTTCTTCTACTTTCCAGGATAGTATAATGAATACTCCCATGATTAACATATTGTCTACGTATAGACAAACTATGACAAATGCTTCTGATGTCCCTTTGATATATACGCATTTATCACACGTGTTGATTTTAAACCCATTTGACAACACCGTATTGTCAAACTTAGGATGCGATTATTTTGGAGCTTGTTCAGCCCGTATAAGGATCTTATTAACTTGCATACCTTCTTTTCTTGACTTGGTGCAACAAACCCTTCAGGTTGTTCCATGTATATTTCCACATCTATTTCTCCATTCGTAAACATTGTCTTGACACCCGTCGATGAATTTCTATTCTCAGGCAAAGTAGCAATCGTGAGAAGCACCCAAATAGATGCAATCCTCGTTCCTGGAGAATAGGTGTCAAACAAATGATACCCTTGTTTTTGTTTAAAGCCTTTGGCCACAAGCTGAGCTTTATACTTATCAATAGTTCCATCTACTTTATACTTTTCTTTAGGATCCACTTACATCTTAAAAGTTTATGACTAGCAATCTACATCAACTAACTACCACGTATGATTTTGCAGAATGGACTCGATTTCTCTATTGATAGCTTCTTGCCAGAGAGGAGCATCTGGACTACTTAGAGACTTTTTAATTGAGTTCGGCTCACCATCTAACATAAATGTTATGAAGTCAGGTCCAAAGATTTTATCCACCTTAGGCCTCTTACTTCGTCTTAGTTCTTCACCATTCGGTGTTGAGTTAACTGTTTTGTCAAGTGTGACAATAGGTGTTGTATCAAGTGTTGTTCCAGATGTTATAACACCCAAAGCAACACCATCAGTAACACCTCCAGAAACATCTGCAGTATCACCTGCAGTTTTTTCCAGATGTTATAAAACATGAAGTAAAACCTTCAGCAACATCTGAATACATCCGTTTCTTTAAACTTACATCTATCCTCTCTTTACAAGGATAAATATTCTCAAAGAATATAGCATTCCTTGATTCAATTATGGTACCAACTGTAATTTTCAGATTTTCTGACTTATGTACCAAACTACTGTTAAGCGCATAACCAATAAGTACACAATCGACCTTTTTAGGACCGATTTTAACTTGCTTTCGTTTAGTTAAAGAAACCTTAGCCACACCCCCACAGTTTAAGGTATTTAGAAGAAGGGTTATGATTTTTTCACAATTCATAAGGAGTCTTATCTTTCCCTTTAAGTGGGATTTTATTCAATATTTGGTTTGCCGTTAAAACAACTTCCCCCAACATATTCAGAGTTTCTTTGTTACACTCTGGATTACCCTAGAACTTACACAACTCATGGTCTTTTCATTAGCATTAGAATGATTTTTATTGTTTTATTACTATTAGAGCTTTTTTCCAACAATATCGTTAGAATCTCATTCAAACAAATTTCAGAACCTTGTTCCAACAATTCTGTTTGAACCATTTTACAGCGAGTGTGACCTTAGATGTTATCACAACTTCGGCAACATTTCAGACCTCACTTGGTTCTAAGGCTGCCTTCGGTGTTTCAACACCTTTGGCAACACCTCCTGCAAGTGTCATTCAATGCATGCTTCTGGTGTTACAACACTAAGACAACACCTTAAGCAATTGTGGTACGATTAATGCGCTTCGTGTTACAACACCTCGCATTTACACATTCTCAGAACACTTAAATCTGCAACTAGAGCTCGAAAGCCAAAAGTTAGACAGAAAGTGTGGTTATCCCATAGTCGTTGGATCCGTTAGAATTCTTAAAAAGTATTCCAACACAATTTACTCAAGTCTCTACCAAGACTTTCATGGATTTAGCTTTAGACCTTTGAATGCTTTCTTCGATTTTCAATCAAACAATCATGCCACTAATCCAAATTCCTTCCAAAGAATGCATTTAGAATTTATAAAAAAAAATCCAACCTGGTAATAACATCTAAATGATGCAAACCATTTGGAATTTTTCATTTAATCGTCATCCCTTCAAAGATGAATATCATGCAGATTAGGTGAAACTTTTAGATTAGTTTCAACACATTTTTGGATTTTTGAAATCATCCATTTTTCAATCCAAAAATTAGAAATAACGAATCTTTTGGAAAACACATCCTCATTTTATATTTCTTTTTAAAACATGAATATTTTGGAAAAACATCCTCAATTCATTTCAAACCACACAATACATACAAAGAAAGTGTACCATAAGTCCATAAAGACAAAGTTACGGCATATGAAATCTTTATCCTAGCATCATGATTCAAATGCAACGCGTTTTTAGCAACAACTACTATTCCAACATCCACTGGAAGGTCTTCTGTCAGATTCATCTCCAAGCTAAAGCTTTATTTCTCCTCGCCATTGTAAAGGTACAATATTTGTCTTGCGATTGATGGAATTATAGTGGTTACAGAAACGGGAAAAGCTTTCAAGATAGCTTACAAAACAGAAACATAAAATTACAATTGAAGTAAAACCTAACTATTACAAGTTTTGAATATACTCCAACTTCATAAGCATAAATCTAACAGAACTTTACAAGCCGAGTAGAGGAATACCTCTTTCCGCAAGACAAATACATCCCAATTAGTGCTCACAGTGCGGCGTAATGTCCTCAAAGATAAAACGGCTTTACCTCTTTTGTATACAGTAGAACCACTGAACAAATAATATAAAATAAGATGATAACAATCCCCTAAGAAAAATCCTTAAATGAAGTTCAAACTAGTCCAATCCAAAGAGTCTCAACGCTACCTATTCTTGTGTAGGTGGTTCGAGTTAGTCTTACCAATCTCTCGAAAAATTTAGAAAACGTGGGGTGAGCTAAACGAGCCCAAATGGGTAGAGGATGGGAATGCATAGTAGTTAAGGAAATGAGAAACATATAATTTTATTTTTTTAATAAAATATCGAGCAGAGTACTTAGTGTGCAAAATAGTTTTCATGCGTATAATATAGATACAAAATAATCAGACATTAGATTTACTCATACACTTATAGAATGATTATAAGTAAATAATTTATATGATTATCACAGTCATGCAGATGTAACACAAGTTCAAATACGACAAAAATAGTTTCGGTAACTGAGACGATTTTTAAATAGGCAAGGTTTTATGCCCCATTTTAAAATCCAATGTTCGGGATAAACAAAATAACGCTGGGCCGATATGGAATAAACACCGCACCCTAATATTCCAATTCAAGCTTGATTTTAAATGGGCAAGGTTCTATGCCCCATTTTAAAACTCAACGAGATGCACAAAATAAATGCAGGGTCGAAAGTTGATCAAACCCTATTGCGTTCTCCAACTCACCAAGCCGAAGCCTCCAGACACCTTATTACTCCGAGTGGCTCGACGACTCTTTATCTGTGGGTTTATACCCAGAAGTCATCATATTCCGGAATATACCAATACTACGACCCAAGTTTCGCCGCCGTCTCTGACCCGACCAGAAAAATGGGAATAGACACATGTGTAGTCAAGCAAACATCAACATGCGACCTGTTCGATTACTTACCCAAACCACACACGCCAAACGAGAAACAGAAAACGGGATTCATAGTTACTACTCGAACATTATGAAAAAATACGGACAGCCCGCAGCAGTTTTAAAAAAAAATTAGAACAATACAATAATTTTCTAAAATTTATACATTGACCCCAATAATTTCTATTTTTACGAAATTACTACAAAATGCACTTTTAAAACCTACAAAATCCACTCCAAGTTCCTTAAAAATATAAAATAAATCCATGTCGGTTTTCAAATTCACAAAAATGGGTAGGACAGTTTCTGAAAATTACAATTTGGCCCCAAATTCTTTATTTTTACTAAATTCGCGTCCAAACTCTTGATAAGTTGAAACTAACCCCTACCAATCAAAGTAATCAACAAAGATCCACAAAATAACCTTTTTAAAGCTTTCAAAAACAGACCCATAATTTTAGTAATTACAAATTAGCCTCCAAATTTAACAAAATTTTGATTAAATTAACAACTATAAATAAACCAACCATCAATTTGTCAAACCATGACAATTATCACATAATCACACATATAAATGCATACTAGCTCAATTAATTCTATGATTTAACAATAATTTTAAGAAACTCATTTGAAAAAAGATAGAATAAATTTTTGCCCACCTCAACTAGTTCTTCAAATATGTTCCTCAAATGTTCACCATAACTCCAACGTTACCAAATTTAAATCCACTTGTAACGGGCGGAGGTTCTAAATCCCTAGATTTGGATGATATAAGCAAAAACCCACCTCCAAAGATTGTTGTACACACGGGTCTCTTGGTGAGATTCTCGACAGTGAGAGAAAAAGAGAGATTAGACGTTGGGTGTTTAAAAATAATAAAAGGTAGTTAATAAGATAAGTAGAAAGGAAGAAAGGAAAGAATTTTCACTCTTTATCTTGAGGTGTGCTCGACCGAATGATGAAGAAAGCAAGAGTAATCCTTTTTTTTTAACTGATGAAAACAATGGTCAGGTAGTGAGTTGCCTACTCATTTATAGAGAATAATGGACTTGAAACTAGAGTCTTAAGGATATTTGATATTATTTGGCTTCCATAATAGATTATGAAATTTTGTTATCCTTCCTCACCTCTTCCAATGTTCGACCCATCAGATGATGAATAAAAAAATAGTTTTGATTGTGTATAATAAAGCTTATGGGCTCACTGTAATGTATTAAGAATGGAAAAGAAGAAAGTATAAGTGAATGGGCTTGTTCTTATGGCTTTGAATTGCTTCTAATCACCTAAATAACATCTTATTTCCACCTAATTTGCTTTCTACTCATTATCAATTTATTCTTGACAATAGCTCAAGAATCGAATTACTATAAACCCAAAGATAATAACATGATTTTTGTTTATTAATTTAAGACTTAACTAGCTATTATCTATTAAAAATTTGTCAAGCTTAATCTAATCAACTAATATCAATCTAATACGTACTTACAACTTCTAAATTCCAAAACCGATATTTCAAACATTAAACTAATTCGTTACCAGTCACTACTCAAATCTCAATAATAAAACTTACTCCTATTAATAAAAATTAGAATTACTCCAATCTTAATCCTTTCAAGATTAAAAAGATGGGTTGGTCAAGTTCGTGGGTCTAATTAAGTAACTAATCTAAATAATCCGTAAATCCCAAATTTTCTAAGTATTCAAGAATTCACTCAATCAAAATACCAAACAACTAACCTAAGTAGGAAACAGTAATCACTAAATTAAATCGAATATCAGTTGAATATTAAATACTATGGCGATAAGCTTGAAATTAAAAATATTACACAACAATAATGAAGATACAAAATAACAATTATATACAAAATTATTAATTATAAAAATATTATTTAGTTATTAGAAAGTGAGGTCTTACAATTACAACACCACGTTCAGAAAATAACACAATATAGGAAACAATAGCATGTTAGCCAACACATTCCCATAATAGAAATTTAGATTCAATTGAGAAAAAAAAATTAGACATCAATAATCATATTCTAATAAATGAAATTTAAATTCAATTCAATATAATTCAGTTTTGATTGGCATATGGTGATTGGATTCAGATTTATTCACAAAAGATTCTTTTTTCTTTTTTGTGTGTTTGCCAATGAATGGATTATTTGTACAAGACTTATGTGGTTTAGAAAATATAATAGAAAATCACAATTATAAATATTACCATAGAAAATATAAATATCCTGTATAAATTATATATTATTTTTATTTATTTGAAGATATATGTCAATAAATATTCCAGTGATACATATTATACATAGGATACAAAGAGACAATTGATACAAACTTTTTGAAAATTACCATAGATCTATATATATGAAAATTATGTCAACATAAATTGAATAGATTATGTAATTTCCATATGTCTGCCTTGAGCTCAGATTTATTGTATCTACGTACTAAAATAGATTTGCAATTTATATAATTTGGTAGATTTATATTCTATCCGTATTAATTAATTGTGCAATTCTGCGAGATGTTTTTCACATAGTAAGATTTGGAGTATCTTTATATATAGTAAAATCTTTATTTTAGTCTCCAAAAACTCGATTGATACACTATCTATACTAATAAATATTACCATCCATCTCACACTTTATTGGCAGTATATAAACATCTAAGATCATTGCAGGGTACGAAATTTTAGAAACATAAAACATAGAAAGAAAAACAACAAAAAGAATTCAGAGAACATTAAATCACGCATATAAACACCAAGCGAGGAATACCATGAAGCAGCTGACACAATATAGTGTTTTGGGCAGTAAATGAACAAGGGATGGAGATATCCAAGATGGTATATTGTTTGTCATTATTTTAGATTATCCAGTATATATTAATATTTTTCTATGGAATTATTGTGGAACGAATTTTTATTATGTATAGTGTTAGTTAGATAGCTTATCTATTTGGTATATTTTGCACATCGTGTTTCTTCTTCTTAGTGCGTCCTGCTTTCATGAAATCTGAAACACATCAAATAATAATCATTAGTCATTGAAAATATATTGTTATATAAAATCATTGGATCATTCTATTAAATTATTTGTATAAGTTTTCATTATCGTTTTGCTAGCTTGTGATGTTTCTTTTATAATGCATTTACGTGCCTTATAAAAAAATCATTAGAGCTAGAAAATGATATAAGCTATGAAAATTATATGCAATGAAAATATAGGTTACTTAGTATGGCATACAAACTATATAGGGTAAATCGTTTATTTAGGGTAAAAATGAAACCAATTTGCTAAAATAGGGTAAAAATGGGGAGTATTGTACATTTTCTCGTTGGCGCACACATCACATGCACCAACAATAAATTATTTTTTTTTATATCAATTGGTTGGTCCACACAACACCTGCGCAAACCTTATTTAAATAAAAAAATTAAAAAATGAGGGGAGTGTTGCTGTGTGTGTGGGGAGGGTGTTTGTTGGGCGGGGTTGAGGAGTTGGCTTGCGCCAATAATTAGAATTTAAGTGAGGGGTAGGGCAGGGGTGGGGAGGGGTTGGGTAGTTTATTTTATTATTGATATAATAATAAATTAATAATCATCTCATTTAATTAGTGTGTACGAGATATTCATATGTAACCTTCTTATTTTCTATCTCTTTTTAACGTGTAATATATCAAATTAATTATTTTTTTACGATCTTCAATTTGACATCCATATTACATATTTTTGTACTACATGTAATAATTTTAAAAATTTCATGTGTAAATTCATCAATTTAAGCCTTAAATTCTCAACCTTATTAAATCAAGGTAAAAATTTATGACTGTGTATTTAGTGTGAAAATTAGGGGTATTATCGAATTCTAAATACTACACGTGTATCGCTCAGGAATCGCCTTCTCAAATTGAGACAAAATTTATGATTATGTATTTATCTTCTTACAAAAATATGCAATATGAATGTCAAATTGAAAATCGTAAAAAATAATTAGTTTGATATATTATACGTTAAAACAGATAAAAACGAAAAAGTTACATATGAATATCTCGTACACACTAATTAAATGAGATGATTATTAATTTATTATTATATCAATAATAAAATAAACTTCCCACCCCCACCCTACCCCTCACTTAATTGCTAATTGTTGGCGCAAGCCAACTCCCCAATCCCACCTAACAAACACCCCTTCCCCACATACACGACCACACTCCACTCATTTTTTTAATTGTTTATTTAATAACACATGCGCCAGCCAATCAAAATTAAAAAAAAAATTATTGTTGGCGTATTTTATGTGTGCGCCAACGAGCAAATGCACAATACTCCCCATTTTACTCTATTTTAGCAATTTGGTTTCTTTTTTACCCTAACTAAATAATTTACCCAATAGTATGGCATTCCCCTCAAAAAAAAAAAGTATGGCATTAAATTTTATTTATGTGTTTTTTTTTTGTATCAAATAAATGTAACATGATATGTCACATGTTTAATTTATCGGACAATATTGTATTAGTTACAACTGTTTAAAAACCACCAAAAAGGTGGAAACTACAGAAAAATAATAAGTTTCTAAAACTTACCTGTGTATAATTTTGTGCTCATCATAAATTATTTACGTATGACCTGAAGAAAAAAGAAAGTGCAGTCAATATATTTGTCTGGAATATAAATCATCTTCCGAAGAAAACATTTCAGTTATTTTTGTTTTAGTGTGTTCTGTATTATTGATATGGTAGATATTTACCTCTATAACAATAATCTTCAACATATTCTCCATTTCCATTATCACCTGTAATTTTAAAAAAAACTAATATTAAATAGCAGAATAAATAGATATTAATCACTTATAATGAAATAAAAAATTAGAACGCATGAATCCTACAAATCTTATATATAAAATTCTGATAATCTGTGTTCGACCAGAACTGAGATATTCTCTGCTATGCATGTGAAAAAATATCGAAAAACACATATCAAATATGAAAAGTATAATAAATATAATAAAAAGAAATGGACCAAAAAGAAAATAGCAGAATAAATGGGATTTGTTATATTACTTCCACGGACCATCAACACTATAAGACAAACAAATTTAGTACATGCAAAAATACACAAATTACAAATGATTTTACATATGTATGAAAAATCACTTAAATAAATAAAAAATCGTAGCAAAATAATAAAAATCGCTAATAATGAAATCAAACTTTATAAACTTATAAATTTACAAAATAAATCCTTCATAATCTTATAGTGAATATTCTGAGAATCTATGTTCAGTAAATCTAAGGAATTTTCTAGATTATACATATGAAAAATTTTTAAGAACGCATATCAAATATGAAAATTATGTTTGATGTAAGAAAATAAAATGGATATTCCAAAAAAACTAGCAGATCAAATGGGATCTGAAAAATTATTTCCACATAAATACCATTACCAAAAACATGCGAATTCGCACATGCAAATCCACAAAAATTACATATGGTTTTACATATGTATGAAAAATCACTGAAATAATTTTTTCTTCAAAGCAGAAAATCAGATAAAGATGCAATATATCGTCAAAAAATAAAAAATAATACAGAATCTTTTATAAAGTTTAGAAATACATTCGGTTTCTACTTTTGATAGAATAACACTTAAGCTAAAATGTAATATTGAACACTTAGAAATATTTGGTGCAAAAAAATAAATTCAGGTTAACCAAGGATGGAAAATGATGGACGACAAAATATATTTTAGTGTTTGAGCATCGGCAATAGTAATTGGAAGGAATTTGAATGGCTGAAATGGAAATAGTAAAGTGTTTGAACAACGAAGAAGAAAGGATGAATCATTTCTAGCGGCGGAGAAAATGATAAGGGAGGAATTTAGCGGCCGAGCTGGGAACCCTAATGGATTATCCTTTTTTTTAATGGGTGGCGCTATTCACACCCCTAAAATTTCTAAACACACCCACCTTCTAAATACACCCCACCCACTTTTTAAAATATGCCACAATTCCTCAATACACCCCCACTTTTTTCCAATTTTACCATGCACTAATTTTTCCCCAAATTCACCCTCAAACCATATACCTCCCCACTTTTCTAAAAAAATACACCATCTCTCTCAATAAAGTATTACATTCGAGAAGATGAAAATGGATCGTGAAGTTCAAACTCACCGGAAAAGAAGAATGGTTATGACGGAGGATGATGACGACTTTGTGGATGTACCACCATCCACATCGGGCCGAGATGCGATGGCACCGTCATCGGCACTAGTACCGATATCGGAAGTCACACCAGTGGTCGATGATGAAGAAGTAATAAACTCCTATTTTCTTAAAAATAACTTGCATTTATAGTTTGGGTGAGCAATTGTTAGGTATTTAGAGGTATGGGTATCAGAGTATGGGTAAGTGATGGGTGAAGTTATGGCGTCATTATTGGACTGGTTTTGAAATGTGAATTTGTGAAGAAGACTACAAATGGCACGATCATAGAAACCCTAAGTGGCACAATCGTGCCAATTGGATTGTTGGCACGCTGGGCTTATATGTACTAGTTTGCCACAAGGCACAATTGTTGGATTCATCGATCGTGACACCGTGCCAAAGTGGCACTATGGCACGGCCGATTAGATGGACTATCATGCCTTGTGGCACGCTGGTGGCATTTTTAGTCCATGTAACCGAACGTTCCATCGTGCCTATTATGGCACGATGGCACGATCAGTATATTCCACCATCGTGCCACAAGGCATGATGGCACAATAGATCTGAAGCTCCATCGTGCCATGTGCACAGTTAATTTTTTTAGGATTTTTCTGTATGGTTTGCTAATTGTGGTTTATTGCTAATTATATTTTTACTGTTTTTCACAGTGGGCTTGGAAGAGGCCAAACTTTATATCGATAAAGCCCCAGATCAATTTGTATAGCAAGTTGTAAATTATTGACGGCTTAGAAGTTGAGTTGAAAACGACCGAGAATTTTTCGTACCAAGAGTCTTAGTACTCCTGTGTTGGTTTTGTATTGCGGTTGGACAACTGTGGCGTCAGTTCCAATACCGCCCTTCATGCCGTTATTGCGAAGGAGGTTGTCAAGAAAGGACGCGTGAGGGATGAATTTTAGTATCGGATTGGAAATCGTTTGATTTCGTTCTCCAAATATGAGTATGCCTTGATTACTGGGCTATCTTTTGCCCCGACCACCTTTGACCCTAGCACGGAGACCTTCCGCCTCCCGATGGTTTATATGATAGATACTACCAGGGTGCTAAGGTGACGATGAAAAATTTACGAATGCATTTTGCAGTCGGTGTATTCTATGAGGATCCATCTAATTAGTTGAAGGTGGCGAAGTTGTTGGTTGCATACTATTTGCTATTCGAGTGGGATCCGAGGTCCACAGCCATTGAGGATTCGTGGTGGACTTTGGTTGATGATATGGATCAGTGGGAGTCTTTTTGCTGAGGGAAGTACTCATTCCGAATTTTATCTTACTAATTTTCATGAGTACCTACCTAGGCCACGAGTACTTTCCGTATTTACGGATTTAGTTGGGCTTTCGTGGTAAGTGATATTAATGTTAGAGTTATTGATTTTTCAGTATCTGATCTATAGGCACTTTGCTGGTTTGGTACGTATTATTTCCGAGTTACCAATTTAGTACCCATACTTCACATTTGTTTATAAATTAGTACCTATTCACTTTTAAGGACGAAAATGCCCCTAAGATTTTTTTAATTTTTGGTCAAAAGTTAAGTTTTAATTAGAATTATTAAATTTAAAAAATAAATTTAATTAAGAAATAACTTGTTATTATTTAAATTAAATTATTAAATTCTTAATTGTAAAAAATAATATTAAATTAATTATTTTTTTAATTTGATTAAAAAACTAATTAAAAATTAATATATTAATAAACAAAATTCTCTAATATTCTTATTTACTATCTAAATTTTAATTTTTAAATTATTTAATTTTCATTTAAATTTTTAAAATTAGTTAACTAAACTAATTTTTCTTTTTGATTAATTAAATTTTAATTTATGTTTATTAATTTACTAATTTAATGTAATTAATTTTATTTTTTCAAAAATTCATTAAAATTTTTAGAAACTTCTTTTTATATTTTTAATTAAATTATTTAAAATTTTAATTGTGAAGCCCCGATTTTTCCGAGCATATAATTGATTCTTATTGTCGTCTATGTATTTGATCGACTATTTTACCGCGTCACTTTGACGGGTAATTATCATTAATATATATTTTGTATTTCATTTCATTTTATTTAATTACTTATGATCATGATCATCATTAATTCTATTTCACATTTATGATCACTTGATTGATCATTATTACTATTTTTATATTTATTAGTCACCTTAGAATTTTAAGAGACTATTTATTTTAGAGACTTTACCTTATAGAATTAAGAATTTGATTTAGTATAAGTGATCATGAGACTTATAAGTGATTAAGGAAATCACTAATTATTTTGGAGATTGATATATTTCATCTATTATCATCAAATTTGGGACAAAAAAAAAATATATGGAATTACCATAATACCCTATAGTGGACGGCCATAGTGATAATTTTTGGAGTAGAAATATCATCCAATTCTTGTACACTTACACCTTATATTAGACATCTTGTGTATAATTATACCATTAATTCAAACATTATACACATCATCTCATACATTAATTCTTTATTACTATTTTTCCCAACATGTTGGAGTCTCCCCAACATTCCTTCTCTTTCCATACCTTGCCCATACTTTGACTAGTCTAATTGTCTCCATGCAAGAGACAATTTGCAAGACACAAAATTGAACAAAAAATTTCTCCTTCTCTCTCCCCTACCACACGGCCACAAGGCCATTTTTTCACAAAATTTGGTTCAAAATTTCATCCAACACATTTTGATCTTCCAACTAATTCTCCTCCTTCTCTCTAACTTCTCTCTAACCTCATCCACATCTTCAAATCTTCAAACAAAATTCATTCATATCTTCAAACCTTCAAACACCAACTCTTCACATCTTCAAATCTTCAACATAAGTTCTTCATATCTTCAAGTACCACTTCTTCATATCTTCAAATATTCAAACACAAGTCCTTCCCATCTTCAAACCCATCTTCATAACTCCAAGAACATCTTCTTCCTAACATCAAACATACTTTCTTTCTTCAAACATCTAAACCAAAACAAACAATCTTACCACTTAAACTTAAAAAATTCGAACACCCCCTATCTTAAGGTAAGAAATTTCACTCCTCAATTCAACTTACATTCTTACTACTCATCACCTTCTCCTCTTAACTTAAGGTTATATTTTGGATTTTGAGGTACTTAGAAGACCACTTGGAGACATGCATGCATGGTGGTGAAACTTGAAGACTTGAAGAAGAACTAGTAGAGAAATTTGGACTACAAGGTAAGAATTGGACACTAGAACCCTTCTTTCTTCTTCTTCCTATTTTTTTCAAATTTTAACACCCCTTTTTCATTTTTGAGAAATAGGGGCTGACCTTAGGTGATTTTGGAGTTGAACCAAAATTTCCAAATTTGAAGCTTCAACTAGTTTCAAATCACCTACTACACAAGGTAAAGTGTAGTCTATCCAATTTTCTTATCTCCTTCTTTTTCTCTTTAATTTTTCGCTCATTTTTATGACTCCAAAATTTTGATATTTCTTGACTTAGGGGCTGACCTAAGTGACCTCATCCAAAAATTGTGAAATTTATCCTTTTATTTCACAATTTTCCAATTTTAAGGTGGGTGGAAAAATAATTTCCAACTTCTAGGTGTTTTATTTAAAATGCATGTAGAATTTTGATCATGAGCCCTTGAGATATATACTCTATGTATTTTATGTCAATTTTATGTATCAAATCATGAAAATTCTCAAGAGTTGCTCAAAATTGCTATTTATTGAATTTTAGGTGCATGCCTGTACAATTTAATGTTCTATTTGATGAATTCTTGTATGTATTGGGCATGCATGTGTATGATCTTTGAAATCCATGTTTTGGATGACTTATAACCTGGACAAGTCGAGCATAATTGATTAAATTTCAATTTTGGACTTAAAAATGCAAAAATGGAAAATTGGTGGACTAAATTGCAAGAAAATGAAAGTTAAAGGACCCCTTTGCAAATTTCGAATTTTGGGACTGTACTCAGGTTCAAAAATGACGTTTGGACATTTTAATAAAGTTTTAAGAGTTTTAAGATAAATAAAATCAACATTTAAAAGCCCAAGGACTAGATTGTAAAATTTTGAAAGTTTAAGGGCTACTTTGCAAATTTTGAAACTGTACCAGACCTTAACTTTAAAATTTGAAATTTTTACTCTTAAGGTACTGGAAATGACATATTTTAAATGTATTCCAAAAATCCAAGTGTTTAGGGCTTGGAAAGTAATTTTATTAAAATTGAGGGACTAAAGTGTAAAATACTAAACTTGAGGACCCAAATGAAATTTCCAGGACTTATGCAGCCCATGCACCTGGAAATACTAACTTAACTATAACTTAATTATAATTTGGAACTGAGGGACGGAGTGTCCAAGGGAAGCGGGTCGTAGTACTTGAGGTATAATCATGATTATGACAGATCCGAACCTTGCAAGCTCCACTGTGGATTTTGTCTTTGCCTATGGAGCGATAAGGTGACCAGTCTTGGACCATCCTGCCTGGGGAGTTACAAGGAAGAACGAAGGAATCGCTGTCTGATCCACACGATTCCGGAGTTATCGAACCCGTTTGGTTGGTGCTACAAATCCGTACGCAACCGCTACTTGTTTTGCATTGGTTGGCGCTACAAATCCGTACGCAACCATTATTTACCTTGCATGGGATTGGTGTTACATTTCCGTATGCAATCCTACCTGTCTTGACTACATCACATAGTGCATGTGTGACCATGAACTGTTTTCTTGAACTGTATAAGTATATTACTTAAATATATTTATCACGACGCTTGCGGACTGTGTGTGAATTCATGCATCATACTCACGTGTTTTCATATAACTGTTTTCTTGCATTAACTATATATATCACCACATTGCACACTATCACCCCATCCACTGAGATTTCTGTCTCATCCCCACCTATTTTCTAACCTTAGATGAGGACTTCGTTGAAGATGCTGAACCGGCCTCGGATTGAGCCTTGTACTCCGCTTGTTAGATTTACTACTTCTTGTTGTTGTTGTTGGACTCCTTTCTTGTGTTTGTTGTTGGACTCTTGTTATTTTATTTTCGCTGCTATTTAGACTCTGTTCCATTTGGTTTTGATGATATTCGTCTAGACTGTTTGGTTATTTGTATTTAAGTTGTGGATCGTCGTCGTGTCCCGTTTGGGGCGTGACAGTTAGAGTGGTATCAGAGCTCGGCTAGTAAGATGGAAACTTACACCGAGCTGACCCATGATAGGACCCTCGATCAGTGTTTTGGGTAATCTGCGACTTGACCAATTAAGTGTGAAATCGATTTCAAATTGGCATAGAACCGCCTTATTGATGTTTGAACTAAGTTAGAACGCATATTTTGAGGTTTCATAGTCATACTTGTTTTGACTTAGTTGATTCTTGACTGACTTTCTTTATTCATTCTTTCCTTATTCTCTTCCTATCTTTCCTCTACCTTCGACTGATCCGCCTTAGTTTTGTTTGATTAGGATGGAGCCGGCGCCACCTTCTTGGTGGGACATTTTTCATGCCCGTGCCGAGCGGGAGTACTAGTGGGCACTGATGATTTACTGGCACTGGGAGAGTGATCGAGCGACCTCAGAGCTATCCGAGAGCGCCCGATGTAACGGGGACTGACACGGCGCTTGGCGAAGAGCCAAGATGAAAAGAGCGAGTTGACCACTATCATCAGGACCGCGACAACACCATAAGAGCGCGAGGACCAGATCACGAGAATATCCGGGGAGCGCCTGGATAACATGCGGGAGAAGATGAAGAGGGCAAGTGACATGGCCGCCGAGAAATGGGAGATTGACGCCCGCCTATCCCGCGACACCGTTGAGCGCTTGGAGAGACCCTCATCAAGCGATGATAGCGATGATAGAGGACCTTACACACGAGCCCTAGTTCGAGAGAGACGTTGCCCGGAGGCTGCTCTGGCAGCTAATGCACAACCATTGCCACCACCCGAGGTGGAGCCCGTACCCGACACCAAGGAGGATCATGAGGAGGACCCCGAGGAGGATCTTGAGGAGGATCCAGTCGAGGTCGGAGAGCCTAAGGCACCTGAGGCTGCTCCACTTGATGATGCACAAGGATTCGAGTAGTGGTTGAATTTCATTGATTGGCCTGAGGTTGAGGTGCCACCTCAGCCCGACCAGGCCCCGATTATGGACATAGCTGCGAGTGACGATGATGGCGATCTCACTGATTAGTTAGCTTGATTGTCAGTTTGTACTTTCGTTGTTGTCGACGCTTTTTCCAGTGTTGTACCTTACTTTTATTGTACTAGATTCAGTTGTATTTTGGTTCTGATGTATCTTGACTCAGTGTTACTATTGTTGTACCATGGGTGTATTCAAGTTTTATATTAATGGATATGCCTTTTCCTTACTGTTGACTCTACGTCTTGGTTATCATCTCCACCATGAAAGCAAGAAAGGCAATCGCTAGAGGGGCACAATGGTACTTGGCATTTGTAATTAACAAACCCATGGTTGAGACACAAATTAACCAAGTACCTATAGTATCAGAATACACGGATGTATTTCCACAAGAACTCCCCACTGTCCCTCCGGATAGGGAAGTCGAGTTCACCATCGAGTGTTACCGGGGGACTGCCCGATGCCGAACACCGTATAGAATGGCTCCCCTTGAATTGCAAGAGTTGAAGACGCAATTACAGAAACTGATGGACGTGGGATTTATCCGCCCGAGTACGTCTCCGTGGGGAGCACCTGTGCTATTCGTCAAAAAGAAGGATGGAACATTAAGACTATGTATAGATTATCGTGGTCTTAACAGCGTGACCATCAAGAACAAATATCCCTTCTCGAGGATAGACGAACTATTTGATCAACTTCAAGGAGCGACGGTGTACTCGAAGTTTGATTTACAACAAGGATATTACCAACTGAAGATCCGCGAAGAAGACATTTCCAAAACTGCATTTCAAACCCGACACTACGAGTTTGTAGTGATGCCTTTCGGTCTGACGAATGCACCAGCAACATTTATGGACCTGATGCATCGAGTCTTTCAACCTTATTTGGATCAATTCGTAGTGATATTCATTGATGACATACTCGTATACTCTAAGTCTAGAGAAGAGCATGAACGTCATCTGAAAATTGTTTTGGAGACACTACGAGAGCATAAGTTGTATGCCAAATTCAGCAAGTGCAAATTTTGGCTTAGTGAAGTCGCATTCTTGGGACACATAGTATCCGGCACCGGGATTGCAGTAGATCCTTCGAAGGTACAGACGGTGGTTGAATGGAAACAACCCGAGTCAGAATTTGAAATCGGGAGTTTCCTAGAACTAGCCGGATATTATCGAAGATTTATCCAGACTTCTCCAAGATAGCGGACCGCTCACTCGACTAACCCGTAAGCAAGTCAAGTTTGAGTGGAATGACAAGTGCGAAGCTAGTTTTTAGGAGCTGAAGAAACGACTTACTACAGCTCCAGTCTTAGCTCTTCCAAAGGGAACCGAAAACTTCGTCGTCTACAGTGATACATAAAAAGAAGGACTAGGAGCGGTGCTCATGCAGGAAGGAAAGGTCATCGCTTACGCATCACGAAAGCTCAAGCCGTATGAAGCCAATTATCCAACGCATGACTTGGAATTGGCAGCGATAGTGTACGCGTTGAAGAAATGGAGACACTATCTCTATGGAGCAACATTCACGGTTTTCACGGATCATAAGAGCTTGAAGTATCTATTCTCCCCGAAAGACCTCAATCTGAGGCAACGGAGATGGATGGAATTGATTGAGGACTATCACTTTGATATTCAATACCATCCCGGGAAAGCTAACGTCGTAGCAGACGCTCTAAGCATAAAAGCGAGCTTAGCCAGACTTATGATTCGAGAGTGGGAATCATTAGAAGAGCTGAGCAATTGGAATCTGATGAGAACCAATACTCAGATTTCATGATCCAACATTTCGGTTAAACCCTATCTGCTGAATGAGATCAAAGAAGCACAAGGGAAAGATGCACATCTTCAAAAACTGAAGGAGAAGATACTTAAAGGAGAGAGATCAGAATTCTCGGTACACGAAGATGGGGTTATCAGATTTCGGAATCGAGTGTGTGTACCGAATGACGAGCAGATTAGGAATAGAATCCTAGCAGAGGCACACCGTTCGAAATACACTATACATCCTGGAGGAAACAAGATGTATAAGGATTTGAGACGGAGTTATTGGTGGGTAAACATGAAGAACCAGGTAGCAAAGTTCGTTGCGAGATGTTTAACTTGTCAACGAGTAAAAGCAGAACACCAACGACCGTCTGGTTTACTACAACTGTTGAGAATTCCCGAGTGGAAATGAGAACACATAATGATGGACTTCGTGACGGACCTACCAAGGACTAGAGGAGGCCATGATGCTATTTGGGTAGTTGTAGACCGACTCACGAAATTTGCACACTTTTTACCCATCAAGAAAACTGATAGCTTGCAGAAACTTGCACAGACTTATATCCGAGAAATTATTCGACTGCATGGAGTGCCAGTCGACATAGTATCCGACAGAGACCCGAGGTTTGTCTCCAGATTTTGGAAGTGCTTGCACGAGGAATTGGGTACCTCACTAAGTTTCAAAGACAACAAAGACATCCACAAGCCGATGGACCGATCTGAGCGAACAATCCAAACCCTCAAGATATGTCATGAGCCTCATTAGGAATTTTATTGTTTAGATTTTGATGAATGCCATGTAAAACTTAGAATAGAAAGTTGGCACCCCAATTCTTGCTGAAAATGTATTGTAACAATTAGAGTGGCCAAGCTGAGTTAAGTCGGCTATGCCTTAACATTCAAGAAGACAATCAAGACCTGAAGGAAGACTTCACGCGAGACACCGAGTATGGCAAAGAAGAGTAGACAGAACTCTATCGAAAAGCAATGAGATGCAACAGTGGAGCATCACAAGTCAACTCAAGAAAAGCCAAGTCTCAAGTTGGAGTGACAGAAGAGTCATCCAATGATTGGAAGGCGACTCTAAGTCACCTGGGAAAGCAAGGAAATGCAAATCAAGTCGAGATAATCAAAAAGAACCGTTGCCGATAAATCAAGAGATTTACTTAAACAAGTAATATCTCCATACCACCTTTCTTGGAGTGCTCGGTCCTCAAGCGTGCAAAAGGAATGAACCAATGGGAAGCACTACACCGTGTAAGAACTCTCGAAAAGGTGAAAGAACAATTCATACGAGGAAATGGCAATTCCAAGAACGCAAGCCAACGATCGCAAAGTGACTTTAAAAAATAAGCCTATCTCTTCAACGGGCAAATTTTTGAAAGTTCACTATAAAAGGCCGAGGAGTTTGTTTGAGAAATACATGAATGACACACACGTGAGATATACAAGCTTATTAAAATCAAACATTCTCAATCCTCAAGCCTACATTTCAAGTACATCAATCCAACACTTACCTCGTGAAGGAAAGAGAACTTCAATCGAGTTGAAGAGGAAAATATCGAAAACAAGGGGTCTACATTCCGGAAGGATTGTAGAAAGGTTCAAGGTTGAACCAAGTCTTAAGTTTTTGGAGGGCTTCGTGATCAAATCCAAAGAGCTTAAGCAAGTGAGTCAGTAGTAGCAAGGCAAGCGCCCTGTGAAGAAGAAGGCCGAGTCGCACGAGAAGCCACCGAGTGATCAAGGCGTCTCAGGTCGAGTCCCAAAGGATCAAGTCTCGGCTGTTGTGATCAAGACTTGTATCCGGGACATTACCACTTTGTAAACCGATCATTACTTAGTGGATTCCTCCGGAGTTGGAGAAGAGAGGAGTAGAAGAATTACCCCATCTTCGAACCTCTATAAAAACTTTACTTGTGTCATTTACATTTCAAAGATTTAAATTCCTCGCACTTTTAATCGCTTATATCTGATAAATTTGCTATCCATTTGATAAAATTATAAGTACTAAATCAAGCTCTAAAATCTTGCTTAATCAAACATAAGGGTGTTAAGTCTTCCAATGAAAATAAAACCACAACAGTTAAATTAGAGTCAACAACCGAGTTACTCCATCAACGGCTTCGGTTGAGTCATTGAGAGATTAACTCTACTGAGTGACTAATTCGATCATTCCATCAAGGACACAAATGTGTAGAATCAACTCGTAGTTTTAAAAGGACTAAATCGAAAATTTGGTAAGGTTTATTCAACCCCCTTCTAAACCTTACACTTACACCCCTTGGGACCTACAAGTGGTATCGGAGCGGTTGGTTCATTGAACCCTCCGCACCGGTTACCGAACTAGATCTCCAAACTTTTCAAAGTCCGCTTTAGTACTTAAATTCTCAAAACTCCTTTTATCATTAAAAGTCATTATCATGGAAGCAAATTTGACACGCATCCCTATGTTCACTATTGAAGAATTTGATGATTGGAAAATTCGTATGTGCTCATCTATCGATTACATGATGAGATGTGGATAGTGATAGAAGATGGGCCTCTGCAAATATTAAAGGTGAACACAAACAGCATTTAAGAGTTGCAAATGAAGGAGAAGAAGATGTTGCTCCCGGATCGATCATGGTTGAAAACCAAGAACCGAGTGGACAAATGATGACAAAAAAGATACAATCTGGACAATGTAGCCAAGGACATCCTTTACAAAACCTTGGACAAAGCCATGTTCAATAAAGTCAAATCTTGCAAAAAAATGCATAAGGAAATGCGGGACAAGTTGACATTGATTTGTGAAGGCTCGAGCAAATCAAAGAAAACAAATTATCAAAGGTCGTACAAAAATTTGAAAACTTCAAAATGATCTCGGGAGAAAACCTGGATCAACTGGATGCTCGGTTTACAATCCTAATCACAAATGAGTCATCTACACTTGGAAAGGAATATACATGAAAGAAATGTGTATGAAGATCCTAAAAGTCTTCCAAACTGAATGGGAAATGAAGGTCATGGCACCGAGACATTCCATGGACCTATCTAAGACATCCAACCATGAACTATTCTCGGACCTCAAAGCCTACGAGTTTGAGCCGAGAAGAAAAGACCAGAAGAGAAGAAATGTACCCAAAACAATGCTTCTAATTGTTAAAGATGGGAAGAGAGCCGAGGTCAAAGAAGTCATCGACCCGGAAGAAATAGCCACGATGGTTAAAAGATTCAACAAGTTCTTTAATAAGAACTACAAGAAAGGAAAGGGTGAATCTTCCGAGAAGACACTCGACTCCCTCCAAATCAAGGGAAGACAGGCCAACCAAGAGAACAGATCGTCAAAAAGTTGAGTATCAAAGGTGACAACTCAAGAATGGAAAGAGTGATCAAAAGGCTGAATATCTATGTTGGAACTGTAGACAACCAGGTCACTATGCCATTGATCGCTCATATCCCATAGTCGCAAAGACAGGGATGAAGAAGAAAGAAAGGTCTTGAGAGAAAGAAGACAAGAAAAGAAAAAGGCAATGATGGTCAGCAGAGATCGCCGAGACAAAAGTCAAGAGAGACAATGATTCGAGAGAGCGGTGAAGTTCGACTACTCAAGTGACTCTCAAGAAGAAGCCCCGATCCGCTTGATGGCCAAAGAACAAGATCAAGAAGATGAGGTACAATCTAACTCAACAAGCTCGGACACTAGTGATAGTGATCGTGACACACACACTTCATCACCTACCGATCTTTATGATTCATTAGGCAAAATGATGAAAGATTTTGAACACATTAAATCCTCACACACACTATTGAATGAGGAAAACAACCTACTCAAAAGTCAAAACTCAAAGTGACTAAGGAGCCGAGTATTCTAAGTCAAATAGTCATTGAAAATGAAAGTTTAAAGGTGAAAATGCTAAATTAGTAGCGAGAAATTGCCGCTATAGAAAAGAGGAGAATGACCTCAAGAATGTTATTGCCTCATTCACTAAGGCATCTAAATCATTGGATGATCTTATTATGAGTCAAAGAGAATGTGGAGACAAGACAGCTTAGGATTTAATTCCTCTGTGCCATGTCAAACCTCAAGAGTAATTTTGGAAAAAGGATCTTCAAGTCATGAAGAGTCCGAAAAATCCAAAACTCTAAATGTTGCACACACATTCACCCCAAAGCACAATACTAAGCAAAGCGGCCTTGGTTACAAAAGGAAAAGGAAAACGACCGATTGAGAGTCTTTGAAAGGACAAATGAGAAGAGATTCAATGAGTCCTCAAAACTCCAAACAGAAAATACTCTGTAAAGAAGAAGCGAGAACTACCAAACATCCCGGAAAACCCATAAAAGAAATACATATGATGGGAATGGTAGAAAATATCCAAGCCAAGCTGATTGGAATAATGTAAATCGTCGGCCTGACTTATGGAATATAAGCCCCAGGATGGCAAAGGCCTAGAACTCAAAGAAAGGCCATTCCAAAAGTATAAGAGCTTTCATCGGCACACATATGCACCTAGGCACTACACGCAAAAACACCACAATTACCCAAGGAAGGCAATTGCTAAAACACATATCAGGCATACGTCATAAAAAGAGACAAAAAGAGGCAGATGAACTGAATTCCCAAAGCATTTTGCGGGGATTAATTATGATTATGGCACGATAGATGGCAACCCCTTGAGTCAAATCATTTGGCTATAGGTTGGTTGGATCATCTTACAATTCTAACCCCTCAGGACCCGGACAAGTATGGGTACCTAAAACTTAATTTCCTTGATTGCGGGTTCAAGGAATGTACCGAGTGCCAAGGAACCTGGTACATGGATAGTGGCTGTTCCGGACATATGACAGAAATAAGAAAAATCATGTCAAAATTCAAGGAAGTCAAAGGAGCAAAAGTCATATTTGGAGGAAATGAAGCTCCTGGTGAAATAAGAGGCATTGGATCCATCAAGAGGAATGGATTAGAAATCACAGATGTTGCATATGTTGAAGGACTCAACTTCAACTTACTTGAGTATCGATCGGCTCTGTGACAAGGGCTACAATGTTGGATTCAACATGGGTATGTGACAAATCAAAGATATTGAATCAAATGAAGTGGTACTGCAAGGATGTAGACAAAAAATATGTATGTAGTGGATTGGTCAATGCAACACCAAAGACATGTCTACTAGCAAAGAATACTGACTAAATCAAGTTGGCTATGGCACAAAAAGGTGAGTCACCTGAATTTCAAAACATTTAACAAGGTGGCAAGAAGTCATCTTGTAGAAGGACTTCCAGACTCGAGTATACAAGAAAGAGAGTATATGTGATGCATGTCGAAGGGAAAACAAATCAAGTCGTCATTCAAAGAAAAGACATGCCCATCCTCAACAAGAATATCTGCATCTACTTCATATGGATCTATTTGGCCCGATGGAACCGCCAAAGATAAGTGGAAAGAAATACACCTTGGTGGTAGTAGATGACTACTCAAGATATACATGGACAATTTTCATGTGTAAGAAGAAAGAAACTCTACAAAAACTACCACAAATGATGAAGAGAATTCAAAACGAGAAGAGTCAAACCATTATCAAAATAAGATCGATAGAGGAACCGAATTTGTCAATGGAATAATAACTCAAGATTGTATTGAGAATGGTATTGGTCATGAACTATCGGCAGCAAGGACTCCACAGAGAATGGAGTTGCGAGAAAGAAGGAACAGAAATCTCAAAGAAGCAAAGCAAGGACCATGTTAGGCAAGCAGGTTACTAAAAAGATTTTGGGGTCAAGCAATCAACACAAATTTGCTACACCCAAAACAGATGTATGATAAACAAACAATGACAAAGACTCCTATGAAATCTGGACTGGAAGAAAACCAAATGTTTCATATTTCGAATATTTGGATGTAAATGCTTCATTCACAACAATGGCAAAGACAACCTAAAGGCTTTTGATGCTAAAGGCTGATGAAGGTATCTTCTTAGGATACTCACCGAAAGCAAAGCCTCAGAATACTCAACAAAAGAACTATGGTTACTGAAGAATCCATTCATGTAGTATTTGATGAGCCAAACATAAATGGAGAAGACATTGAAGAGTCACCGATAAGCTAAATCATTCAACCATACGAGAAGAGTCCCTATCTTTGTTGAAGCCGGAATTATCAATTCGAAAGAAGATGAGATAGTCAATCTCAAAAACAAATTGAAAATTTGCGGCTAAGTGACTACGAGAGAGCGACCACAAAACACACAGTGCAAGTCGATCAATCCGGCTAACTTACTCCAACCGATGTAAGATGGCCGAGAGACCATCCACCGAACTTGTCATTGGAGATATAAGAGAAGGTGTCAAGACAAGATCCAAACTCAACAAGAAGCAATGTTCACATGCTTCATCTCGCAAATAGAGCCAAAAGATGTGTCACAAGCATTGGATGACACACATTGGATTCAAGCTATGCAAGAAGAGTCAATCGGTTTGAAAGAAATAAAGTGTGGGAATTAGTGCAAAGACCCATGCATCAAAATGTTATTGGCACCAAATGGGTATTCGAAAATAAAATGAACGAGGAAGGCTCGTGGTAAGAAACAAAGCAAGATTGGTAGCCAAAGGATATTGCCAAGAAGAAGGGATAGATTTTGATGAAACATTTGCCCCGTAGCAAGATTGGAAGCTATAAGGATGTTTCTTGCCTATGCGACTCACAAGAATTTCATTGTATATCAAATGGATGTAAAAAGTGCATTCCTAAATGGTTTATTGGAAGAAGAAGTGTATGTTGAACAACCTCCAGGATTTGAGCGTAAGACTCTTGGAGACAAGGTATACAAACTCAAGAAAGCCCCGTATGGATTGAAACAGCACCTAGAGCATGGTATGATACCTGTCACAATTCCTAACCGAAAATGGATTCACAAAAGGAAAAGTAGATAGAACACTTTTCGTAATTCAAGACAAGAAGAGTATCTTTGCTTGTTCAAATATATGTGGATGACATCATTTTTGGATCCACTAACAAAGAGTCATGTGAAAAATTTTCAAACCTCATGCAAAGTAAATTTGAAATGAGCATGATGGGAGAGCCGACATTCTTCCTTGGACTTCAAGTGAAACAACAAGGATGGAACCTTCATAAGTCAAACAAAATACACCGAGATTTAATGAAGAAGTTTGGTATGGAGGAGAAGTCTTCGTAAAAATACCAATGAACACATCACCAAAATGGACATGGATGCGGATGGGAAGCCTAGATCAAACAAGATACTGAGCACTTATTGGATCATTGCTCTATCTCACAAAGCGGGCCGGACATCACCTTTCTTTGTAGGTGTATGTGCAAGATTTCAATCGCTCCAAAAGAGAGCCACATGACAAAGACTAAGAGAATATTGAGATACTTGAAGGGAAGCCAAGAAGTAGGCCTATGGTATCCAAAGGAAGGTGGATTCAAGTTAATTGGCTATTCGATTAAGACTATCTTTGGATGCGAGTGGACAGAAGAGCACTTCGTGCACATGTCAAATGCTAGGAAACAGACTAATTTCCTGGTTTAGCAAGAAGCAAAACTCAATAGCCACCTCTCAAATGAGGCGTAATACATAGGCTGCGGGGCAAACAAGTGCCCAAGTCCTATGGATGAGACAAAGAAATGAGAGATTATGAAATTGAAGAAAAAGAAATTCCAATCATGTGTGATAACACAAGTGCAATTGCAATCACTCAAAATCTCGTGTTGCACTCAAGAACAAAACATATTGATGTCGATATCACTTCATAAGAGATCATGTTGAAAAGAAGGACATCATCCTGGAATATATCTCAACTAATAAACAACTAGCCGACATCTTCACAAAACCATTATGTGAGTCAAGATTTGAAGAACTCAAGCATGAGTTGGGACTAATTGAGTGAGTGACACTCGGACAAATCAAAGAAGAGAAATGGAACAGAAAGGGGAGAAAAAGAGTTTAAATGAAATCATTTCGATGAATCACCAGATGTCGGAAAGACAACTACCAGAGTCACCGATAGGAGTCGCTAAAAGAATCTGTGAGAAGTAGAGTTAAATCAACCGCTAAGTGATAAGTGAATAACTTATGAGCAAAGTGATGAAACGCAATGCTCGTTTGACTAAGCGGGAATGTTTTAAGGAACATGTCAAAGATAATGATGATGTGTACTGACATAAAAGCCGCACACCAAGCTTATGATTGGATATAAATGTTTGCCGCATTAAATACGAGACATGAAATGCTCAATAGGCGTGCGAAATCCAAGCCGTTGATTTCGATCACAATTCAAAAACCGCCGCACGCCCTTTCATAAACCATATTTAAACCATTTTCGTCCGTTTCTCTCTCACACTCCTAAAACTATTCATCTCTTTCTCTCAAAAGGCAAAGGCAAAATACTCTCTAAACCCTATCAACCCTCAAATCAATTTCTCGAGTTTTTCCTTGATATAATCCTGAGAAATGGCACCAACTTATGACTTTACCAAGTTAGGAAAGCAAATCCACACCGGTTCGACGGTGGATTTCGACGAATGGTGAAGCGGGGTCCGATGACACCCTAGTGAAAAAATCGAGAAGTTGGAAACGCCCCACTAAAACCGCTTTCTAATGCTAGAATATCCGATGACCTACATGGAGGAGGTCGCACAATTCTACGTGAATGCTGAGATTCACGATGAAGGAATCAAGTCATCTGTTCACGGGAAGCGGTGACTATCACCGCCAAGGATTTGGTGAATATTGCTCACTACCGCCAGAAGGAGCATCCGAGATTAAAGAGGCCGATTTGAACCTGGCCGACGCATGGAAAGAAATAGCCAAGTCCGACTTTGCCGATAAAATAATATACACAACAAACAAGAGATCATTGAAGGAGGATTATCACAAATTGTTGGACATAGTTGCCAAATGTATCGACATCAAATTTGGCGACTTTGACCAATCACAAAGGCAAAGCCGATTGTAATGGCCGCAATCATCGAAGAAAAGAAGATAAACCGGGCCGAGTTTGTCTACAGCAGACTCGCCGAACGTGGGGAACAAGTCCTTCAAAGAAGATGGGTCATTTGGAGGATCCTCAGGATATGGCCTGGTGATTGGCCTATTGGAGGTGAAAGGAGTCCTCTTAGGCATGGGAAGGCTTTCCATGTTAACAAGAGAATGTTCGAGCTAACCTCTCTCGGTGCTCGTGGCGAGCTTACGCCAAGAGAGTCGACACTGAGGGGAAATCACCGACCCCGAAGATACAAACGTTCCCCTCTCCAAACCCAAGAAGAAAATCGCTCCTGCAGCACTCGCCAAGATCAGCCGCCCCCGCAAAGAAAGAAAACCAAACATGCTCCCGCCTCTTGCAAGAAATCACACCGCCCCGGCCGTGTCTCCCCTGCAGCGGCGATCGAGAAGGACTCACAAATACCTTCTCCGATCGTCAAAAGGAGGAGAATCGACAAGCCAAGACGGCGCCTCCTCGTAAACAAACACCGGACGGCCCCACCGCCAAGACTCGAGAGGACACCGTCTCGAACCGAGAAATCCCTCCTCGTACAAACTAGAGACGAAGAAGACTTGTCAAGCGATCCGAACAGGAGAAACCAAATGAGTCGATTACTCGGCTAGCACAAATACCGGAGACTCACGGAGAAGTAGAGTCTCCGATGTAGTTGATGAAACAAAATGACCAAGTCTACATCAAGGCGATCGCGAGAGCAACCCGAAGACACAATCGTAGCTCACACACCAAGCACAAGAAGAACTGCCAGCGGATAGTGATGTAATGATCCTATCTCCACCTTACCCGGACATCCAAAATCGTCTGCGTGAGTGGAGGAAATGGAAGTTGAGTAAGTCAAGGAACAGTTCCAACGGCTACCGAGTTCATAGAAGAAGAAGAGGAACTACTAAATTTCCTTGGATTAACTCTTTGTGCTCCCAGCTCGGATGAAGACAACCGCACGAGAAATCCTGCAGATCTACAAGGACAAGGAGAGAGAAAAACAAGTCAAGAAGCGAAGACGTGAGAAGGCAAGCATCGCCTATCTCCGCACCATAGAACACACACATCCTCTCCTTGATGTCTTCTCCGCGGTGACGAGGAACTGAGAATGCTCGCCCGCACGAAGAGTTAGAGTTGCAAATGCAGCAAGCATTGCACGAATCAAGAATCCTTCACGAGCAAAGATTAATGGAGGGACCAGAGAGTCCTCCGAACACACCGAAATCGATCCAATGGGAGTGGTTCAAAGAAATAGCCACTGTTGTTGCTGCTACCACTTCCCGACTCACTCGTAAGAAGAAAGCAATAAGGAGATGGCGATGAAACGGGATAGTGGGGACCCCGTCGAGCCAACCCCTATTGAAGGTGTGCTACCACCGCCCCAACTACCGAGCAATCAATCGAAATAGCCGGGAGCTTGGAGACGAGTGACCCCATTCCAAGTCACTCACCGGTGCGCCACCGTGAGGGGAAACCCCTCCACCGCAGCAAGGTCGGAGAATCTGCGAGATGACTCCACAAAGAATGTAGGAGGCGAAGTAGAGAAAATTCAAACACCGTAAGAACAACAAGTTGCCATCAACGAAGCTCGGACATTGAGAGATCTGTCTCACCGAGGTGCCAACCGCTACGAAGGCTAATGACGCTGCGATGCGATCGAGGCACGAAGGAAGGAATGCCCGGGAGTTAACACTGGGCGATGAAAGTGCAATCCATGGGGTTGAGACTCCAATGGATGCCATCAGTAGAAGACCCTAAGACACCGACACTGTCGAAAGGGAGGACCAAGACCTCGCAGCCAGAGAGACTACCGGAGGAAATGAAGGCCCACGGGAGGTTGAGACTTCCTGGGTAAAGCACCAAGTAGAGAACATCCCTCCTCGGTATCATCGACCCATCCGAGAAGGAGATCGGGCGCACTTCATGATTCCCGGACAACCCGATGTCACTTTTTCTCGGGATCGGAAGGCGAAGAAGAAGCCGAGTCATCCCCCCATGACAAATCCAAAAGACTCACAAGCGGATGTTCCAAGCACGAGCAAGTCTCCGATCCCAACACTACTCTCAAAAACCTTTAATTTTGATGATGAGCCACCAATGGAAATCTCATCATCGTCCGATGACGCTTCGATAAGGCCGAGGACCGCTTCATCGAAATGGAGAAATTAGTGAGATCAACGGTTTTAAGACAACCGAGGCTCGCAAGTCGTCTACTTCACAATAGAACCCAGTGAACAAGAGACCACCGCCGTGGCTCCTCAAGGCTGCGCAGCAGATCGATTCCCAAAAGAACTTCACGCGCACCGCTCATCATCGAATGCATCCCGATTGGCGGTGATGAATCTTTTGTAGAATCTTTCCCTTTCTCACCGGGAGATACGAGAACTCCACGAAGAGTCGAAACGAACAAACACGCTATTACAAACCAGCTCCTGTTCTTCCATCGACACCATTGTTCCAAATAATTATGACTTCGATGTTGTATGGCCATCACCGCATGAAGAATCACCAAGCTTCGAGAAGTGTTCAAGGCACTCTTTCTTTGAGGTTGAAAGGATGGAGAGGCATCGAGCCTCTTTGGACATGCGATTGGACAACAGAGATGCCACCCTTACAAAATGATTTAAGAGGCATAACATTCGGATAAGGGAATGGTGGCAACAAAGAAAAAAACAATACGTGTGGAAATTGAGATACTTCGACAATTGTTCAACAAGTCACTGGGTGTGGAGAGCGAAAATACGATGCAAAGACGAAGAGAGAACACATTGAGCATATGCATGAAGCTCACACCGCTGAGATCAAGGCTGCTGCGTGAGCAACATACAAATGATCTACAGCGTTTGGAAGAACACATGACAAGAAAATTCAGCCTTCTCATGGCCGAGATGAAGCGATTTCAGAGAATCCAACGCTACTCGACCAATTTCGTGGCCGCATACAACGCAGCTTACTTGAAGCGAACTCAACCATCGAAGACTCGACTTCATGCTTGCCAAAGATGTTCCTGGGGTTCCTCTATCCTTTGATGATGCCAAAAAGGGGGAAGAGGAATACCTTAGAAGCAAAGAAAATCAAGCCGAAAAGAAAGGAGCAACGAGAAGGGAAAATCAGGTGAGGAAGTCTTGAAACGAGAAGAAAGGAAAGCTTGTTGAGGGGGAAGGATCAACAGATGTGACATTGATGATTGCACAAACCCCTCAACAAGGTCCTGTCAAGTGACATTATAAGCAAAAACTCCTCGTGACTATCGCCACTCCAACACTCTGCTGTATCTATGGCCGAAAAGAGAAAATCAATTGAAGCGGGGATGAAGGAAGTGGAAGGAAGAATGGATGCCAGGGTGATGAACATCTTGAAAGAACACGGAGGCATTCCAAGAGACGAGAGATACCTATGCCATCTCGGATGTCGGGGCAGAGCCACGATCGATCGATGAATTTAAAACGCTCGAGTCGAGGGATACTTTGCAAATATGTCTATGGCTCAAGCTTGGGACTGTCTTGGGAAAAGGGTCTCACATTATGTGAAGAAGCCGACAGCAAATAGACAACCGGCGATCACTCTGGGTCACTCCGCCGGTCACTCACCGGAAAGAAGAAGACCCCAGTTCAAGATACGCCCGAGGTAGAGGAAGAAGCGTAGTGGAGGAAGAAGCTTTTCAGACCTGGCCTCGCCAAGAATATTGAATACGTAGATCCGGGGAAGAAAGGAGGGATCTACTGGGCGGGCTTGACCAAGTGGCAAATTTGAAAGTGGCAAAAACTAACGCCGAGTATGCAAAAAGAATAGAAGAAAAAACAAGAGACAAACTCGGCTATGGGAGGAGAGACAGAAATATTAAGAAGAGATGAAGTCGCCAGAAGGCATATGAGAAGAAAAAGAAGGCGGTGACGGCGAGAAGAAGAGAAGAAGAAGAAGAAGATCTTGATCAAGATGAAAGAAGGAGACAAAAAAAGATGAAGTGTTCTTTGTCCACCCTTCGTGTATTTTATCATGTAAATACATACAATGTAAGTCTTCGAACAAAGCTATAAAATCTTTATTTTTCTTGAAGACAATTATGTGCTCGATACACCTTGTAAACAAATAGATTGTGTTAAGGAACAAGAATGATATGATCAATAAAGGAATTGACTCTACGCATACATTCTATGTCAATACACTATCTCAGATGTATCTTAGTTGTTTGTATTTTTTTAATTTAAGTTTTGGCATCATCAAAAAGGGGAAATTGTTAGGAATTTTATTGTTTAGATTTTGATGAATGCCATGTAAAACTTAGAATAGAAAGTTGGCACCCCAATTCTTGCTGTAAAATGTATTGTAACAATTAGAGTCGCCAAGCCGAGTTAAGTCGGCTACGCCTTAACATGCAAGAAGACAATCAAGACCGAAGGAAGACTTCATTCGCGAGACAATTGAGTATGGCAAAGAAGAGTAGACGAACTCTATCGAAAAGAAGCGGTGAGATGCAAACAGTGGAGCATCGATCAAGTCAACTCAAGAAAAGCCAAGTCTCAAGTTGGAGTGAGAAGAGTCATCCAATGATTGGAAGGCGACTCTAAGTCACCTGGGGAAAGCAAGGAAATGCAGTCAAGTCGAGATAATCGTAAAAGAACCGCTGCACGTAAATCAAGAGATTTACTTAAACAAGTAATATCTCCATACCACCTTTCTTGGAGTGCTCGGTCCACAAGGCGTGCAAAAGGAATGAACCAATGGGAAGCACTACACCGTGTCGAACTCGAAAAGGTGAAAGAACAATTCATACGAGGAAATGGCAATTCCAAGAACGCAAGCCAACGATCGCAAAGTGACTTTCAAAAATAAGCTATCTCTTCAACGGGCAAATTTTTGAAAGTTCACTATAAAAGGCCGAGAAGTTTGTTTGAGAAATACATGAATGACACACACGTGAGATATACAAGCTTATTAAAAACTCAAACATTCTCAATCCTCAAGCCTACATTTCAAGTACATCAATCCAACACTTACCCGTGAAGGAAAGAGAACTTCAATCGCTGAAGAGGAAAATATCTGAAAACAAGGGGTCTACATTCCGGGAAGGATTGTAGAAAGGTTCAAGGTTGAACCAAGTCTTAAGTTTTGGAGGGCTTCGTGATCAAATCCAAAGAGCTTAAGCAAGTGAGTCAGTAGTAGCAAGTGCGCAAAATACTCGCCTGAAGAAGAAGGCGAGTCGTTTGAAGCCACCGAGTGATCAAGGCGTCTCAGGTGACATCGAGTCCCAAAGGATCAAGTCGGCCGTTGTGATCAAGACTTGTATCTCGGACTGTTACCACTTTGTGAACTGATCATTACTTAGTGGATTCCTCTAGGAGTTGGAGAAGAGAGGAGTAGAAGAATTACCCCATCTTCGAACCTCTATAAAAACTTTCTTTGTGTCATTTACATTTCAAAGATTTAAATTCTGCACTTTTAACTCGCTTATATCTCACGATAAATTTGCTATCCATTTGATAAAATTATAAGTACTAAATCAAGCTCTAAAATCTTGCTTAATCAAACATAAGGGTGTTAAGTCTTCCAATGAAAATAAAACCACAACAGTTAAATTAGAGTCAATAGCCGAGTTACTCCATCAATGTCTCATTGAGTCATTTGAGAGATTAACTCTAATGAGTGACTAATTCGATCCCCATCAAGGACACAAATGTAATCAACTCGTAGTTTTAAAAGGACTAAATCGAAAATTTGGTAAGGTTTATTCAACCCCCCCTTCTAAACCTTACACTTACACCCCTTGGGACCTACAGAGCCTGCACATTGGATTTTCAAGGAAGTTGGGATTCGCACTTACCATTAGCCGAGTTCGCCTACAATAACAGTTATCAGGCTACGATTAGGATGGCACCCTACGAGGCATTATATGGGCGAAAATGTTGATCCCCACCACACTGGGAGATTGATGACCAATGGACTCCGAAAGAGAAACAAAAGTCGCCCTCGATTCCAAAGGTCGACTTAGTTCAGGAGGCCATGGAGAAGGTCAAGCTGATCAAGTAGCGGATTCGCACAGCTCAGAGCCGCCAAAAGAGTTACGCGGACAAGAGAATAAAGGATTTGGAATTTGAAGTCGGATATGAAGTATTTCTCAGACTCTCACCATGGAAAGGATTGATCAATCCGAAGAAAGGAGGCAAGTTGAGTCCGAGATATGTTGGACCTTACAAGATTTTACAAAGGATCGGGAAGTTAGCCTACCGACTCGAGTTACCAGCACCATATGCAGGAATGCATGATGTATTCCACGTGTCGAGATTGAAGAAGTATCAACCAGATCCCGAACATATCATCACTCGTGATACTCCTCCTCTAATGGAAAATCTATCCTACACCGAGAGGCCGATCCGGATCATTGATCAGCAGATACGTCAGTTGCGTAAGAGAGAAATTCCGATGGTTAAAGTTGTGTGGCAGAACCACGACCGAGACGAGGACGCAACGTGGGAGATGGAAGAAGACATGAGGAATCAATATCCAGAACTTTTCTGAAGAGAATTTGGGGACCAAATGCTTTTAAGGAGGGGAGGATGTGAAGCCCCGATTTTTCCGAGCATATAATTGATTCTTATTGTCGTCTATGTATTTGATCGACTATTTTACCGCGTCACTTTGATGGGTAATTATCATTAATATATATATTTTGTATTTCATTTCATTTTATTTAATTACTTATGATCATGATCATCATTAATTCTATTTCACATTTATGATCACTTGATTGATCATTATTACTATTTTTGTATTTATTAGTCACCTTAGAATTTTAAGAGACTATTTATTTTAGAGACTTTACCTTATAGAATTAAGAATTTGATTTAGTATAAGTGATCATGAGACTTATAAGTGATCAAGGAAACTACTAATTATTTTGGAGATTGATATATTTCATCTATTATCATCAAATTTGGGACAAAAAAAAAATATATGGAATTACCATAATACCCTATAGTGGACGACCATAGTGATAATTTTTGGAGTAGAAATATCATCCTATTCTTGTACACTTACACCTTATATTAGTCATCTTGTGTATAATTATACCATTAATTCAAACATTATACACATCATCTCATACATTAATTCTTTATTACTATTTTTCCCAACATGTTGGAGTCTCCCCAACATTCCTTCTCTTTTCATACCTTGTCCATACTTTGACTAGTCTAATTGTCTCCATGCAAGACACAAAATTGAACAAAAAATTTCTCCTTCTCTCTCCCCTACCACACGGCCACAAGGCCATTTTTTCACAAAATTTGGTTCAAAATTTCATCCAACACATTTTGATCTTCCAACTAATTCTCCTCCTTCTCTCTAACTTCTCTCTAACCTCATTCACATCTTCAAATCTTCAAACAAAATTCATTCATATCTTCAAACCTTCAAACACCAACTCTTCACATCTTCAAATCTTCAACATAAGTTCTTCATATCTTCAAGTACCACTTCTTCATATCTTCAAATATTCAAACACAAGTCCTTCACATCTTCAAACCCATCTTCATAACTCCAAGAACATCTTCTTCCTAACATCAAACATACTTTCTTTCTTCAAACATCTAAACCAAAACAAACAATCTTACCACTTAAACTTAAAAAATTCGAACACCCCCCATCTTAAGGTAAGAAATTTCACTCCTCAATTCAACTTACATTCTTACTACTCATCACCTTCTCCTCTTAACTTAAGGTTATATTTTGGATTTTGAAATACTTAGAATACCACTTGGAGACATGCATGCATGGTGGTGAAACTTGAAGACTTGAAGAAGAACTAGTAGAGAAATTTGGACTACAAGGTAAGAATTGGACACTAGAAGCCTTCTTTCTTCTTCTTCCTATTTTTTTTTTCAAATTTTAACACCCCTTTTTCATTTTTGAGAAATAGGGGCTGACCTTAGGTGATTTTGGAGTTGAACCAAAATTTCCAAATTTGAAGCTTCAACTAGTTTCAAATCACCTACTACACAAGGTAAAGTGTAGTCTATCCAATTTTCTTATCTCCTTCTTTTTCTCTTTAATTTTTCTCTCATTTTTCTAACTCCAAATTTTTGATAATTCTTGACTTAGGGGCTGACCTAAGTGACCTCATCCAAAAATTGTGAAATTTATCCTTTTATTTCACAATTTTCCAATTTTAAGGTGGGTGGAAAAATACTTTCCAACTTCTAGGTGTTTTATTTAAAATGCATGAAGAATTTTGATCATGAGCCCTTGAGATATATACTATATGTATTGCATGTCAATTTTATGTATCAAATCATGAAAATTCTCAAGAGTTGCTCAAAATTGCTATTTATTGAATTTTAGGTGCATGCATGTACAATTTAATGTTCTATTTGATGAATTCTTGTATGTATTGGGCATGCATGTGTATGATCTTTGAAATCCATGTTTTGGATGACTTATAACCTGGACAAGTCGAGCATAATTGATTAAATTTCAATTTTGGACTTAAAAATGCAAAAATGGAAAATTGGTGGACTAAATTGCAAGAAAATGAAAGTTAAAGGACCCCTCTGCAAATTTCGAATTTTGGGACTGTACTCAGGTTCAAAAATTACGTTTGGACATTTTAATAAAGTTTTAAGAGTTTTAAGATAAATAAAATCAACCTTTAAAAGCCCAAGGACTAGATTGTAAAATTTTGAAAGTTTAAGGGCTACTTTGCAAATTTTTAAACTGTACCAGACCTTAACTTTAAAATTTGAAATTTTTACTCTGAAGGTACTAGAAATGACATATTTTAAATGTATTCCAAAAATCCAAGTCTTTAGGGCTTGGAAAGTAATTCTATTAAAATTGAGGGACTAAAGTGTAAAATACTAAAATTGAGGACCCAAATGAAATTTCCAGGACTTATGCAGCCCATGCACCTGGAAATACTAACTTAACTATAACTTAATTATATTTTGGACCCAAGGTTCAAATTTCATAACAATTGGACCCTTAAAAGCCTTAAAGGCAACTATTTCAAAATGGGACAAAAATGATATTTTCAAAAGTTAAAGAACCTACACTTTTTTATTTTAAAAATTGCTTTTGTCCCAATATCCTACTAACCTCAGTGACATTTTCCAACTGTAATCACATTAAAATCCCTTCCAGTTTGTGAGTTCCGAATATTTTAAACTTAAGGTCCAAATTGACAATTTCAACAAATTTGGGGCCAATGTGAGAATTTAATAAAAACTTGACCTCAAAAATTTAAAGACCTGAATCTCTGGACAATTTGGAGAATTTAGGAACTGACCTCGTAATTTTTCAAGTTCGGGATATTTATTTATTCAATTTTTAACCCTAAAAGTTTTGGTTTTTACAAAACGGGGCTAAATTGTAAATTTTTTTTTTATAAAGGACCTAACTCAAATTATTTTCCCTTTTACTAAAATAGCCCTGGACCCTCTGACTTGGAGATTTAATTGAAGTATTTTATTTTCTCAAAAACCCTTGACTTATCGGACCGATTCGACCGATTAATACCCAATCACGGGGCGACTTCCTCGTCTTGCGGTTTTGAATCTATAACGGGACTTATGTTCCACCTAATCTTTCAAGATATCGAAGATTGCTTATCCTTCCGATAATCATTTTCATCCAAATAACTCCACCAATGCCATATTGCTACTCGTGAATTTTCAAAAAGTTTCCCGAATCGCTTCCCGAATCAATCATACTGACGCATGTACTTGTATTTACTTTCTGCCGAGTCAACTTGGTGTGTCGAGCTCACGATCGGAATGGATACGTCGGGGATGGAACCGGCAGCTCGGCCGCTATTCCACTCTTCCTACCCCATCGTCCCTAAGCCCGCAATCGAGGGACGAGTGTCCAAGGGAAACGGGTCGTAGTACTTGAGGTATAATCTTGATTATGACAGATCCGAGCCTTGCAAGCTCCACTTGTGATTTTGTCTTTGCCTATGGAGCGATAAGGTGACCGGTCTTGGACCATCCCCGCCTGGGGAGTTACAAGGAAGAACGAAGGAATCGCTTTCGATCCACACGATTCGAGTTATCGGACCCGCTTGGTTGGCGCTACAAATCCGTGCGCGCAACCGCTACTTGTTTTGCATTGGTTGGCGCTACAAATCCGTACACAACCATTATTTGCCTTGCATGGGATTGGCGTTACATTTCCGTGACGCAACCCTACTGTCTTGATCAATCACATAGTGCTGTGTGACCATGAATCGCTTTTCTTGAATCAGTATAAGTATATTACTTAAATATATTTATCATGACGCTTGCGGGTGTGTGAATTCATGCATCATACTCACGCGTTTTCATATAATCTGTTTTCTCGCATTAACTATATATATCGCCACATTGCACACGATCACCCCATCCACTGAGATTTCTGTCTCATCCCCACCTGTTTTCTAACCTTAGATGAGGACTTCGTTGAAGATGCTGAACCGGCCTCGGATTGAGCCTTGTACTCCGCTTTTTGGATTTACTACTTCTTGTTGTTGTTGTTGGACTCCTTTCTTGTGTTTGTTGTTGGACTCTTGTTATTTTATTTTCGCTGCTATTTAGACTCTGTTCCATTGGGTTTTGATGATATTCGTCTTGACTGTTTGATTATTTGTATTTAAGTTGTGGATCGTCGTCGCGTCCCGTTTGGGGCGTGACATTAATTGATTTTATAATTTGAATAAGTATATTCAAAAATTTATTTTGAGTATACTTATGTTTCTTGGGGGTATTTTCGTTATTAAAAATGAATGGTACCAATTTATTAAAAAATATGAAGTATGGGTAAAAAATTGGTAACTTAGAAATATCAGGTACCAAACCAGCAAAGCGCCTATAGGTTAGGTACTCAAAAATCAATAACCCTTAATGTTATTTACGTCTTATAATTTACATTTAGTATAAAACATACGTTTTAACTATTATTATTGTTCTTCTTAGATATGGGCATACGAGGCCATACCCAATCTGGGGGCTTCATGTAGGATTCCAGTCTCAGATACTACTATACCACGTTGCACAAGGTGGAAGTTTCTAAAGTCCTCCGTGCATATATGCATGGCTATCTTGATCGTCAGGTACATAATGTAATTTGTGTTGTTTCAAATTTGAACTTATGGTATTAATTAATTACCAATTTTGTTCTTGCATTTTGTAGATTGATGTGCACCAGACCTTGACTCCAAGAGCCAATGAGCTCCCTTATCTATTGCATGTCCATATCGATAATCGATCCGGTGTCTGTTATGTTCACTGGGATAACCCGATCGGGAAGAAAAAGTCCACGACGCCTGTTACTCTTCCATCTGCACATCACTGTTGCACCACATCTTCAGTCCATGTCACATGGGAGCGACAGAGGACCGCGCGTCCTACCACAGATGTGACTTCATTGATGGATGATGATGATGATGATCATCTTGATATGGATCCACATCCACATCCTCTCTAGCTGCCGATCGAGCTCTATGAGAAGACTTGGTGTGGCAACAGGTGGAGGCCATCATGCTGGCTTTGGTTCAGAGGGAGGTGAATGCGTTGGTCTCGTCATACTCGAGGCGTTGGTTCTGGATTTGGTATGGAATGGGGTTCAACAGAAGGTTCCGGTAGTGGTGCAACAAGAGGTTCCACCTTCTACGCAGCAGGTCGTGTCGGATCTGGTGCAGCGGCATGTTTCTGATATGGTGCCGCCTATAGTGCAACATGAGGTCAAGGTACTTATATTGCCTCACGTTCAGCGTGCGGCCCCACAACCTACTGAGGTGCGCATTTATTTTATTTTTGTGTTAAATATTTAGAATAAAATATTATTTCTTTTGAATTGTGTTATGTAATGAAGTCTCGCTTTTGGTATAGGTTTCTACTCCTTTCCCGTCTACACAGGCATAGGCCGTAGTAGGCTAGCAAACTACTCCTCCCCCACCGTCTATAGAGGAGGCTACACGGGACCTCCCCACTACAGATGTACAGACACCGACGGGGCTTGGTGTACTGGCACAGGCTTCACCGCCCACGTCCTACGTGTGGTGAGACCACATGTGTCGTCTAGGTACCTTTGTAGCCCTTTCATGGCACATGAGCGACATAGGGAGAATGTGACACTTGTTGAGTACACGCGGTTCTTAGAGAGTGATGAGACGTGAGTTAAATCAAATATATGAATTCAAATACACTACCATTATTTTGAGATTTTAACACGAGTTTTATGTCTTAGCCGCATTGTTGGATACGCGTTTTGCACATTTGGCAGCAATTTCTTTAAGGATATTCAGTCGCCCACCACCGATTTGGATTATGTGGTAACACAACGTTATTGTTGTTTTTTCTTTCATTTCGAGTGTGTTTTTTGTTCATGTTCATTGACAATGCACTTTATTATTTGGTCTTTACAGCAAATTCATGTGTATGTAGATGTACTACATTGCAAGCCCGATTTGGCTAATGTAGTGGTTCATCCCCAAGTGCGGGGGCATATAGGATTGCTTGACCCACAATTCAACGTAAGTGTCGTGTATTTTTTCATAGTCAGTCTTGTTTTTTGTTTCGTTACATTAATGTTTTCACTAACAAACATGTTTTCATTATGCAGCTCAACATAGGCCATATATGGACACCATATGGAAAGAACCCACCGGAGGCACAGCTTGACGGGAGCGAGCCAGACCAGCTGACCTTCTAGCACCATTGGTGGATTACGTCCATGGTGAATGGCCTTGTTGGGTGGGGTACGTCCATGGTGAACGGCCTTGTTGGGGTGGGCTACATCCATGGAGTACGTTGGAGCACATAATCGCTATCTCTTTTCGGTATCAATTAAATAATTGATCATTGTTTTGTTTATACCCCCTAATTTTGAAGTGTTATTATTTTGCAGGTCGTTTTTATCCACAACCTTAACAATAATTGGTTTGTGATAAGGTTAACGCTCAAGAAAAATAAGATTTTTATTTATGACTCCAACATCCACAAGCTGCCGCCAGATGCCCTTCTTGAATGATGTAGGTCGCTCTACCCGTTTGCGCGTATTATTCCAGTTTTGCTGCAGCAAACTAGTTCTATATCAAGCGTCCAGATTTGGCTCCTCGTCACCATTACTGGACTGTCAAGTTTGCCGATGCAACGAAGAATTTCACGCAATATAATAGTCATAACTGTGAACCTTTTGCATTGAGGAGTGTGGGGAGTTTATTTTTCAATTCTTTTGACCCGGTGCAAAACACAGAGTTAATAAACCCTATGTATCATCGGCATTTAGCTTTTACCTTGTATAAATTTAGTACGGATGCATCCACTTGGACCCCTCCCCCTTGATTTAGATTGTGTATATTTTGGGTATTTAGTTGGATATGTATATATTTTGTATATTTAGTTGTATATAATATATTTTGGATTTGGTTATTTAACTTGTATGATTTGGTATGATTTGGGTGATTTTTGGGTGTTGATGATTATTTGGTACAGGTGAATTTGGGTGATTTTCGTGCCTCTGTGGGATTGTAGATTTTTCACCAAGTCTGCTATGTCTGCTGTTAACATGGCATGATGGTACGATCGTGCACGATGGTATAAAAAAATGATTGTGCCAACTAAGGCACAAAATTTATGCCATAGTGCAGATGTTGCACGATCATAATCGTGCCACTTGGCGTGATCACTTAGGTTCATGTATTAAATGGTGAAAATAAGTTACATATTCACTTGGGTCCATGCATTAAATGGTCTTGTTAGTTGGGTACATCCGATTGAAAGTTAGACTTATGTAACTTATGTAACTTGGGTCCATGCATTAAATGGTGAAAATAAGTTACATATTCACTTGAGTCCATGCATTGAAATGATGAAAATAAGTTACATATTCACTTGGGTACATACATTAAATGGTGAAAATATGTTACATATTCACTTGGGTCCATGAATTAAATGGTCCATGTAACTTATAAATACATGCGTATGTTGAAATATAGATAACACAATTGTCTTAAATTTTGGTTGTGTTGAAGAGAAAGGTAATTTTTACATAGTTGCTAATTGGATGACTTATAACTATACAATTGAACTGATTTGTTACTGTTTTTGCTACAGGAAAATGGTCAAAACAAGGAATGGTTGTTGGTTGGACTTCCATGGAGGAAGAAGCCTGCTATGACAATTTTTTCATGTATGTCGTATGGCAACCAACATCCGTCACCCAACTATTTTCAATGGCATATTTGTTGAGTTGAGTCAGGTGCTAATCAAACTATGCAAAAGCGCTTCTGTTCTTAAAGTCAAGATGTATGATGCGCACCCACTTTCATAACTACGAGCGTTTTACAGAATTGTCGAGTGTTCATTTCAACATGTACACTAACAAGTTTTTCATCAGTCCAGAATATTGGGATCATATTGGGAGGGTTAGTATTTACACATAATAATTATCTAAATGTTATTTTGAATTAATTTAAATTATTATTAAATTATTACTGGTCCAATTTTTCGCAAATTGTCAGGAGAACAACATGCAATGTTTTTCCGGGACTAATAGGTTCCCAAAGTACCATGACTGTATTGAAGTTTCCAATACTAGTGAGGCACCGGACATTGATTTTGAGTGCCTACCAGGTGACACCCGTGATAATCCATTGGAGTTTGATGGCTACTCGTCTGATGAAGGTACTCAGGATGATGTTTGAATGCTCGTGATTGACACTGATTGAGCTATCATGTTCTTGGTGTCTGTTATTTGGAAGTCTTATTATGTTCTTTTTGAAATTTTAGAATGTTGGTTGTGGTGTGCTATATTAGTATGTCATAGTGGGGAGAGAATATGGGTCCATCAATGATTTTAAGACTGTGCAAGCCATATGTAATCGTCTTCCCGCTCGCACTCGATATAAGCAGTTGCAACAGAGAATATTATGTGTCGATGTCACACCAATTATCTCCAACAAAGGTAACTTGTACCTATTCGTTTTGTACATGCAGTCCATAAAAATGACTCTCGGAAAAGCACGCAAAAACTCAACGCTCGTTGGGTGAGCAAAGAATATATCCTTCACGGTGTTACTCGTCTCGCAATGTCTGTGATGATTGAAATATCCATGCTCCTTCAATTTATGCATAAGTTGTTGCGTTTGAGATCGACCCTCACGCTCTATAACTCTATTCTTCATACAAGCATTGTAGATAGTCCTTATTATGGACTTGTTATCTTGAAATATGTTTTGTAGGCCAAACAAATGTCCGTTGGCCGAGTATTGACGTGTGAATACGTCGTGAATACGTGTGTGTAATCTGTAACAACACAACGCTCGTCAATAATCTCATCATTATTGGAAGGGCAAACAACACTATATTCCGTAGACAACAAGTTTATTCCCTATTAAAAAAAATATCAACAAGCCAGAAAAAAACATTCTGTCAAGATAGTGCACGACCGTTCCATCGTGCCACTCACTCCATCGTGCCAGATGGCACGATCATGAAAAACACATCGTGCCTTATATGGCACGATGAATTTAAGTGATCATGCCATCATGCCACATGGCACGATGTAAGTTATTACCGTTTCATGTTGGATGGTCGTGCCAAGTGTCGCACAATAAGGGCGCATCATCAATTTTGAATGGTAAAAATGGATAAATTACATACTTTTCAAGCTACAAACTAAGAAGATACTTGGGTTTATAAGAAAAAAAAATTCATTTTTTCTCAAGAAAGAGGACAACGAAGAAGAATGTAGGTGAAGGATGTGGGTGAGTGTGTTTTAGTAGATTATAAGTGTAATAAATGATGTGGGTGTATTTAGAGATTTGAGGGTGTATTTAGAACTTTTCTTTTAAGTAAGGGTATTAGTCTTTTAAGTCAATGACATTTTTAAAATTATACATAGGTGAGTGTATTCATCAAAATTTGGTGTGCGGATAGCGCCACCCATTTTTTATTTTTTGAACTATATTTTTTGGATTGTCATAACTGTTTGTTATGTGATGTGTCTCGATCCAAAAAAATGCTGGAGGAACACGTGTTGCTTGATTAAGCATCAGCATGTTTATGAGTTATGAACGTTTATTTTCATGGGCTAAGTTCTTATGTAATGGGCATTTTTTTGAAATCATGTAATTGGGCTTGGCATTAAAGTTATGGACACATTATTTTTTGGCTATTATCGAATAAATTTGATATTATAATTTTTTATTTTATTTTATTTTAATTTAGAAACAATAAATTAAAATAATTTAATTTATTATAATATATGGTATATTTTTCAATCATCCGAATATACATATAAAATAATACTTATATATTTTACACAGATTTTTCTGTAATTCAAATACAAGTGTATATAATAAATATTATGTAATCTTATAATGGTATTTTTAAACTGAAACATATATATATATATATATATATTGATTTTGTTTTTAAAATATGTAAATAATTTGTAAATATACATAAGATCATTTGTGAACATGAGAGATGCCTTCAAAAAAAAGATATAAATTTGAAAAATTGATTCTTTTAAATTACATAATTTGTATTTTTGAATATATTATTCCAAACACTGTTAAATAAATTACATAAATTTATTTTGAAATTAAATTGATTAAATTTTTAAAATCTATATTAATGTAATCTTTTTAATTTCTTTCTTAAACACTGTTAAAATATTGCATTCCAAGTTTATTTGTATGCATTGTTTTTTACTTTTGATTTTGAGAAATATTATTTAGTACAATATTTTTATATTGAAATTGTATATTCTATTTTTAAATTATTTTTGCGCAACTCAGTTTTTATCGACAACATCGTCAGATAAGAATTTAGCTTTAAATCTAAAAAAATTGCCCCAATGTTGACCCTTACAAAAGTCTCAAATATGATAAAAATATAGTGCGCTATGCAACTTCGTCTGCATGATTATGAGAAGCCAACGTTCAATGACCAAACATAAATACACTGTCTGGAGTGTGTTTTCCACGATGCTGAGATATGGTAATAATTAATATAATTCTATGTTTGTTTATAATAATGCAGAAGCAAACATCAATCAATTAGCTAATGTTAATTTCGGATCGATTTGAAATATACTCATTGTTGGGGACTGAATACATGATACAATCAGAAAATCACATGTCAAATAATATAGGAAGCAGCTAATTAACTGAAGAATGTGCCTATACAACATATATGTAACATGATTTTTTTGATATACGTATGAATTTTATATTACATACAGATTGTACATTTTATATGAATTCAATTTATATAATCGAACACCACACCTGCATCGCACGGGTCAAAAATTAGTATAGTAGTATTGCATTAATTTTCTAGAATATACAATCCCGCGCTAAGTCTCAGGTAAAAACGTAAAAGATACAAATTTTGTTTTAACACCTAAAACCGATAACAAAAAAATTCATTGCCCTCTAAGGCAATTCAATTTATATAATGCATGAATTATATCTAACAGAGTGTAATATAATAAAGTCTTTATTCTATTTTTTGATATTAAGAAATTGATCTATTGTACGAATTGTAATGATGCGGGACATGATGTATATCTCAATACTCAGAACCACCGTCCTTTGAAGGGGAAAAGGGTGCAGGTTGACATGTTTCGACCGAACAAAATAATATATAATTTATTAAATAATGATAATTACAATAATTTAATACATTCTTACAAAATATCATGGTAAATATCCAGCTATAAATTAAAATTTTAGAAAAATGTGAAGAAAAAAAAACAAATTGATTATATAATTTAGAAGAATGAGAAAAATAAGTTGAATATACATTTGAATCAAGTTTATTCATATATTAAAAAAACTTGTTAAATTGTCTAAAAGTTTAAAAATTATATGTTCGCTTAATAATTTTTCAAGCTAAATTAGATCAATTGAGACAGTTGAGATTTATACAAACAAATTACTATACATGTTACATCTATATATATATATATATATATAATAATAATAATAATAATAATAATAATAATAATAATAAGAGACAATTCTATGAATAGTAACTCATTTTTTTCCTGCCCATTTTTCACTTTCTAAAAACAAAAATAATTTTCAGCCTTTTTTAATCTTATCCCCCCCGATTTCCCCTTAATTCTGGTTTTAAATTAGTGTATTAACTGATTTCCTATTTCGAATATTTGTTAATTAATTGATTTCCTAATTTAAATATTGCTTAACAATACATAACAAAATTTTCGAGAGAAGGAAATAAAAAGATTCTTGCTGACTATTGCGTGATTTGGGCAGAAATTGAAGGTGCTTATCTATGGTAATTGAACTTAATGACTTTCCTATTATATGTTTTTTTAAATACAAATAAAGAAACATAATTTATTTATGTAAAAAATTCATATTGGAAATTCCAAACTGATATACTTAACAAAGTAAACACAAGATATGGCATCGAATATTGGAGCAAATGTTTCTTGGAGAAAGGCAAAAATAGTAATTTCGATTCTACACATACACTTTATTACTTAATTTAATTTTATTTTTCAAAAACTGATATTCTAGGAATACAAAATATCAAAATCAGACAAGAAAATACTGAATGGAAACAAAGAAATAAATCTTCAAATTTTACTTTGTCCCATCTTTCCTTCATTAGACCATATTCCTGCAGTATAAATAGTTTGAACCATTGTACATTTTCAGTATCACAAGAACAAACAAAGAAAACCGAGAACAGTTATTTCAGAAGTATAGATAATATTTTTTTTGCTGGATATTATAGCTCTAATGTTCACTTTCATGAAGGACCTGAATATAAACAAGACCGAACAGGCTATGAAATTACAGCTTGTGCGAGTTTTTCAAAAGGCCTTTTTTTTCTGACAAAAACCAGATACAATGTGAAGCCCCGGTTTTTCCGAAGTTATTAATTGATCCTTATTGTTGTTTAAACATTTGATCGACTATTTTTATCACGTCATTTTGATGGGTAATTATTAATAATATATACATTTTGTATTTTATTTCATTTTATTTAATTATTTGTGATCATGATCTTATTTAATTCTATCTCTCATTTATGATCACTTGATTGATCATTACTACTATTTTTGTATTTATTAGTCACCTTAGAATTTTAAGAGACTATTTATTTTGGAGACTTTTACCTTATAGAATTAAGATTTTGATTTAGATTAAGTGATCATGAGACTTACAAGTGATCAAGGAAATCACTAATTATTTTGGAGATTGATATATTTCATCTATTATCATCAAATTTGGGACAAAAAAAATATATGGAATTACCATTTTACCCTCATAGTGGACGGCCATGGTGGTATTTTTGAGATAAAAATATCATCCAACTCTTGTACACCTGCACCATATATTAGTCATCTTGTGTATAATTATATCATTAATTCAAACATTATACACATCATCTTATACACCAATTCTTTATTATTATTTTCCCCAACTTATTCCATTCTTCCCAACATTCTTCTTATTCCTCTCAAATTCCAATTGACCCACACTTTGACTTGCATTTTTGTCTCCATGCAAGAGACAAATTACAAGACACAATTTGAACAAAAAAACAATTCTCTCTTCCTCTCTCACTTGGACGGCCATTATGGCATTTTTACTCAAAAATTTCATTTCATTTCTCATCAACACATTCTAACACTCAAAGCCTTTCTCCTCCTTCTCTCTAAAAACTCCCAACTTCTCTCTATTCTTTCTTTCACTTTCTTCTTCCATACTTAGAAAAATTTCAACATTTTCCTCCCTAGTCTTCATAAAAATCGAAACCATCATCATACAAGGTAAGAAATTTTAGCTTCAATCCATTTTTGGATATCACATTGTTCATCTCTTCCACCTTCTTAACTTAAGTTTGAATTTGTTTTGGAGGTACATTTAGAAGACTTTGAAGGTTAGAGCTTGACAACATTTTGAAGAAGAATATAGTAGAGAAAATTTGACTACAAGGTAAGAATTGTGCACTAGACCCCTTTTTTCCTACTCTTCCTATCGTTTTTTCAAATTTTAACACCCCTTTTTCATTTTTGAGAAATAGGGGCTGACCTTAGGAGATTTTTGGAGTTGAGCCAAAATTCCAATTTTTGAGCTTCAACTAGTCTCCAAAAATCTACTACACAAGGTAAAGTGTAGTCCTTTTCATTTCCTTATTTTCTTCTTTTCCTCCTTAATTTTTCTCTCATTTTTCTAACTCCAAATTTTGATATTTTCTTGACTTAGGGGCTGACCTAAGAAGCCTCATCCAAAAATTGTGAAATTATCCTTTTATTTCACAATTTCCAAAATTAAGGTGGGTGGAAAATTATTTTTCCAACTTTTAGGTGTTTTGACTAAATGCATGTAGAAACTTTAATCATGAGCCTTGAGATGTATATAATTATGTACTGCATGTCAATTTTATATATCAAATCATGAAAATTCTCAAGAGTTGCTCAAAATTACTATTTATTGAATTTTAGGTGCATGCATGTACACTTTAATGCTTTAATTGATGAATTCTTGTATGTATTGGACATGCATGTGTATGATCTTTAAAATATATGTTTTGGATGACTTATAACCTAGAAAAGTCGAGCATAATTGATTAAATTTCAATTTTGGACTTAAAAATGCAAAAATGGAAAGTTGGTGGACTAAATTGCAAGAAAATAAAAGTTAAAGGACCCCTCTGCAAATTTCGAATTTGGGACTGTACTCAGGTTCAAAATGACTTTTGGACATTTTAATAAAGTTTTAAGAGTTTTGAGATAAATAAAATCAACCTTTAAAAGCCCAAGGATTAGATTGTAAAATTTTGAAAGTTTAAGGGCTACTTTGCAATTTTTAAAACTGTACCAGACCTAAAATTTATAAATTGAAATTTTTACTTTTAAGTTACTGGGAATAACACATTTTAAAATTATTCCAAAAATCCAAGTGGTTAGGGCTTGGAAAACAATTTTACTAAAATTGAGGGACTAATGTGAAAAATATTAAACTTGAGGACCCAAATGAAATTTCCAGGACTTATGCAGCCCATGCACCTGGAAATACTAACTTAACTATAACTTAATTATATTTTGGACCCAAGGTTCAAATTTCATAATAATTGGACCCCTAAAAGCCTTAAAGGCAATTATATTAAAATGGGACAAAAATGACATTTTCAAAAGTTGAAGGACCTACACATATTGCTTTTAAAAACTGCTTTTGTCCCAATATCCTACTAACCTTGGTGACATTTTCCAACTGGAACCACATTAAAAACCCTTCCAGTTTGTGAGTTCCGAATTTTTAAAACTTAAGGTCCGAATTGGCAATTTTTACAAATTTGGGGCCAATGTGAGATTTTTACAAAAACTCGACCTCAAAACTTTAAAAACCTGAGTCTCTGGACAATTTGGAGAATTTAGGAACTGACCTCATAATTTTTCAAGGTCGGGATATTTAATTATTCAATTTTTAACCCCAAAAGTGTTAGTTTTACAAAACGGGGCTAAATTACAATTTTCCTTTTATAAAGGACCTCACTCAAATTATTTTCTTTTTTACTAAAATCGCCCTGGACTCTCTGACTTGGAGATTTAATTTAAGTATTTTACTTTTCCAAAAACCCCTGACTTACCGGATCAATTTGACCGATTAATACCCGATCGCGGAGTGACTTCCTCGCCTTGCGAATTGAATCTATAACGGGACTTATGTCCCACCCAATTTTTCAAGATATCGAAGGTTGCTTATCCTTCCGATAATCATCTTCATCCAAAACTCCACCAACGCCATAATTGCCACTCGCGTTTTCAAAAATTTCTCCTAAATCGCTTCCCCAATCAATAATACTCATTGCTGGTTGCTGTGTAATTGTAATTACTTTCCGCTGAGTCAACTTGGTGTGTCGAGCTCACAAACGGAATGGATACGTCGGGGATGGAACCGGCAGCTCGGCCGCTATTCCACTCTTTTTCGGCCCCATCGCCCTAATCCCGCAATCGGGGACGGAGTTTGTCCAAGGGAAGCGGGTCGTAGTATCGAGGTATAATCATGATTATGACAGATCCGAGCCTCGCCCTCTCTCTCGGGATTTTGTCTTTGCCTACGGAGCGATAAGGTGCCGGTCTTGACCATACCGACCGGGAGTTACAAGGAAGAACGAAGGAATATTGTCTCGATCCACACGATTCCGGAGTTATCGTCCGTTTTGGTTGGCGTTACATTTCCGCACGCAACCGCTACCTGTTTTGCATTGGTTGGCGCTACAAATCCGTGACGCAACCATTATTTGCCTTGCATAGGATTGGCGTTACATTTCTGCACGCAATCCTACCTATCTTAATGAATCACATAGTGCTGTGTGACCATGAACTTTTTTCTTGAATCAGTATAAGTATATTATTTAAATACTTTATCACGACGCTTGTGAATCGTGTGTGAATTCATGCATCATACTCACGTGTTTTCATATAATCGTTTTCTCACATTAACTATATTGCGCCACACTCGCATTACCCATCACCCCATCCATCGAGATTTTTGTCTCATTCCCCACCTGTTTTCTAACCTTAGATGAGGTTTCGTTGGAGATGTTGAACCGGCTCTGGATTGAGACCTTGTACTACGCTTGTTGGATTTACTGCTTCTTCTTGTTGATTGGATTCTTTTCTTATTATGTTGTTGTCGGACTTTTGTATTCTAATCAATTCGGGTTTGTAATTGAGGGGCGTATGACCCTTTGATTTTAAGTTGCTACTTTGTTGAAATTCGGGTTGTAATTTGGATGATGGAATGTAGACTTTAAGTGGTAACTTGTATCTGTTATTTATTTCCGCTGCTATTTAGACTCTGTCTTATTGGGTTCTCATTGATATTGTCTGGACTGTTGGTTCATTTGTATTTAAGTTGTGGATCGTTCGTCGCGTCCCATTTGGGGCGTGACAGTAAGAGTGGTATCAGAGCTCGGCTAGTAAGATGGAAACTTACACCGAGCTGACCCAGGATAGGACCCTCGGTCTGTGTTTTGGGTAGTACCGCGACTTGACCAATTAAGTGTGAAATCGATTTCAAATTGGCATAGAACCGTCTTATTGATATTGAACTAAGTTAGAATGCATACTTTGAGATTTCATAATCATACTTGTCTTGACTTAGTTGATTTTGACTGATTTCCCTTACTCATTCTTCCTTATTCTTTTCTTATCTTTCCTCTACCTTTGATCCATCCGCCTTAGTTTTGTTTGATCAAGATGGAGCCGACGCCGCCTACATGGTGGGATGTATTCCATGCCCGTCTTTGAGCGGAATATTACCGGCACGATGATTCATTGGCACTGGGAAAGTGAACGCGCGACCACAGAACTAGCCCGGGAGCGCCAACGCAACAGGGACCTGACTCAGCGCTTGGCGATAAGCCAAGATGAGAAGAACGAATCGACCATCTTGTCATCAAGACCGCGATTACACCATAAGAGCGGGAGGACCAAATACGTGAGTATCTAGGAGCGCTGGATAACATGCGGGAGAAAATGAAGAGGACAAGCGGCCGCCAGAAATGGGAAATTGATGCCCGCCTATCCCGTAGTACCGTCGATCGCTTGGAGGAGACCCTCATCAAGCAGATGACAGTCATTGAGGACCTTACACAGGCCCTAGCTCAGAGGGACGCCGCACTAGAGGCTGCTCTAGCAGCTAATGCTCAGCCATTACCACCGCCCGAGGCGGGGCCTGTACCTGATCCCGAGGAGGATCCCGAGGAGGATCCCGAGGAGGATCCAGTCGATGAGGCTCAGGGATTCGAGCAGTGGTTGGACTTTGTGGATTGGCCCGAGGTTGAGGCGCCACCTCAGCCCGACCCAGCCCCGATCATAGACATAGCTGCGAGCGATGATGATGGCGATCTCACTGATTAGCTAGCAGATTGTCAGATTGTACTTTTGTTGTTGTAGCTGTGTAATCCAGTGTTGTACCTTACATTATTGTACTAGATTCGGATGTATTTTGATTCCATGTATCTGACTTAGTATTCTGCTGATGTAGTTTGGGTGTATTCTAATTTTATATTAATGGATATACCTTTTGCTATTTATTCAGTGTCTTGTGCCTGATGTTACTTTCCCTACGATATCTTTTGCTTTACGCGAATAATTATTGTATTCATTTACTCGCAAATCGCAACTAACACTTCAAGATACTGAGAATGGCGAACATCGAGGGCGTGGGAGACCTCGTCGCGTTCCATGAGGAGACGACGATGTACCCGGGGATCGGTACCCTCTCCGGAATTACCACCACCTCCTCCACCTCTTTCACAGAGACAATCTGATTGCACAAGCCTTGCATCAAATACTGGTGTTTATGAGGCAACAGTGCAGAGCTCAACCCCGTGCTCGAACCCGCCCGAGAGGCGAACGATCGCACATTGGAGCGATTCTCGTGGTTCGACCCACCAACCTTCTTGGGGAGCCGACGATGTGAAAGCGGAAGAATGGATAGAGAAGCTAGAAAATATCTTCAATGCTCTTCAATACTCGACGAGCAGAGAGTCACACTCATTGTATTTCGTGCCCCTGAATCGGCTTCTAGAGACTCGGTGGAGGGCGATTGAAAGGAGATGGGAACAGGGACAAGGTAATCGATCATGGGAAAATTTCTTGGCGAGTTCAATGAACAAGATATTCCCAGTGTCGTGAAGGAAGCACGCCGGATGAATTCCATAGATTGAGGCAAGGGAACTGACTGTGGCTCAAGACGATGAGTCTCGAATTTCACCGATTGTCCAAGTATGCTCGGGGACAATCAAGATCAACAGATAAGCTTTACAAGTTCACTCGAGGATTGAAATCGAACTTCGAAACAGCTTGATTGTTGGTCGTTGAATCGCAACCTACTCGGCCAGCGATAAAAGCTCTCTCCGCATTGAGTCGGGGCTCAACCGTATTGATGATTCAGCAGAGTAGCCATCGAACGCTTTTAAGAGGCCACCGGGGGCACCATCTAAACCGCTTGTTAAGTTTCGAAGGGACCGGTTAACAGGACGCACAAAGGAAAGAGACCAGATAAGGAAAGCCGGGTCAAGAATGTGCGCATTGCCGTAAAAACCGGACATACTCGCCGACAATTTCTCGGCGTAAACAAGGAAGGTGTTTGCTTGTTGTGGTAATCAATCGACTACCAAAGATTGCCCCAGTACAATGACCGGCTAAACAAACGCAACCACGTAGCGAAACGGCCAGGGTAATCGGCGAGGATGCCCGCTCGAGCATTTGCACTAGCCGGACAGAGGCTTCGGAGGCAATGACAGACGTGGTGGAAGGTACGCTTAGTATCTAACCACTACGCTAAAATATTGTTCGACCCTGGATCAACGCATTCATTTGTTGCACCGCATTTTGTACACAAACCGCATGCATGCATGGAACATATGCCTATATGCTTAGAAGTGTCAACTCCTATGGGTGCAAGTCGATAACAAATATTATCTATAATGCATGCGGGTTAGATTGTTGAGATAAACTTTCCCCGACTTGATCTTATTACCTATATCCGAATACGACGTAATATTGGGAATGAACTGGTTATCTGCACACCATGCACAGATGGACTGCCATAACAAGTCCATTAAGCTATGTGAAACCGAAAAACCCGAAGTGGAGATTTCGGGAAGGGCACGAGTTAAGATTGCCCCAATCATTTCAAAGAATGAAAGCGAGAAGAGCGATCACTAGAGGGGCTCGGGGTACTTGGCGTTTGTAATTAACAAACCCAAGGTTGAGATACAAATCAACCAAGTACCAATAATATCAAGATATACGGATGTATTTCCACAAGAACTCACCACTGTCCCTCCCTGGATAGGGAAGTCGAGTTCACCATCGAAGTGTTGCCGGGCCCCGATTACCGTAACCCCGTATAGAATGGCTCTCTTGAGTTACAAGAGTTGAAAACGCAATTACTGTAAACCGATGGATGTGGGATTTATCCGACCGAGTACATCTCCGTGGGGAGCACCTGTGCTGTTCGTCAAAAAGAAGGATGGCACATTAAGACTATGTATAGATTATCGTGGACTTAATAGTGGGACCATCAAGAACAAATATCCCCTCCCGAGGATAGACGAACTATTTGATCAACTTCGAGGATCGACGGTGCACTCGAAGTTTGATTTACAACAAGGATATTACCAACTAAAGATCCGCGAAGGAGACATTTCCAAAACTGCATTTCAAACCCGATACGGGCACTACGAGTTTGTAGTAATGCCTTTCGGTCTGACGAATGCACCAGCAGCATTTATGGACCTAATGCATCGAGTCTTTCAACCTTATTTGGATCAATTCGTAGTGATATTCATTGATGACATACTCGTATACTCTAAGTCTAGAGAAGAGCACGAACGTCATCTGAAGATCGTTTTAGAGACACTACGAGAGCATAAGCTGTACGCCAAATTCAGCAAGTGCGAATTTTGGCTTAGTGAAGTCGCGTTCTTGGGACATATAGTATCCGACACTCGGATTGCAAGAGATCCTTCGGTACAGACAGGTGGTTGAAATGGAACCAACCCGAGTCCAGAACGAAATCATAAGTTTCTAGACTAGTGGATATTATCGAAGATTTATCCAGGACTTCTCCAAGATAGCCGGACCACTCACTCGACTAACCCAGAAGCAAGTCAAGTTTGAGTGGAATGACAAATGCGAGGCAAGTTTCCAACAGCTGAAGAAACGACTTACTACAGCTCCAGTCTTAGCCCTTCCAAAGGGAACCGAAAACTTTGTCGTCTACAGTGATGCATCAAAAGAAGGACTAAGAGCAGTGCTCATGCAGGAAGGAAAGGTTATCGCTTATGCATCACGAAAACTCAAACCGTATGAAGCCAATTATCCAATGCATGACTTGGAATTGGCAGCGATAGTTTTTGCGTTGAAGAAATGGAGACACTATCTCTACGGAGCAACATTCACGGTTTTCACAGATCATAAGAGCTTGAAGTATCTATTCTCCCAGAAAGACCTCAATCTGAGGCAACAGAGATGAATGGAGTTGATTGAGGACTATCACTTTGATATTCAATACCATCCCGGGAAAGCTAACGTCGTAGCAGACGCTCTAAGCAGAAAAGAGTTTAGCCAGACTCATGATTCGAGAGTGGGAATTATTAAAAGAGCTGAGCGATTGGAATCTGACGAGAACCAATACTCAGATTTCATGTGCTAACATTTCGGTTAAACCCGAACTGCTGAATGAGATCAAAGAAGCACAAGAGAAAGATACACATCTTCAAAACCTAAAGGAGAAGATACTTAAAGGAGAAAGATCAGAATTCTCGGTACCTGAAGATGGAGTTATCAGGTTCCGGAATCGAGTGTGTGTACCAATTGACGAGCAGATTAGGAATAAAATCCTAGCAGAGGCACACCGTTCAAAATACATTATACATCCTAGAGGAAACAAGATGTATAAAGATTTGAAACGGAGTTATTGGTGGGTAAACATGAAGAACTGGTAATGGAGTTCGTTGGGAGATGTTTGACTTGTCAACGAGTAAAAGCGAAACACCAACGACCATCCGGTTTACTACAATCGTGAGAATTCCCGAGTGGAAATGGGAACATATAACGATGGACTTTGTGACGGATCTACCAAGGACCAGAGGGAGGCCATGATGCTATCCGGGTAGTTGTAGACCGACTCATGAAATCGCACACTTTTTACCCATCGAAAAACCGATAGCTTGCGTAAACTTGCACAGACTTATATCCGAGAAATCATTCGACCGCATGGAGTACCATCGATATAGTATCCGGCAGAGACCCAAGGTTTGTCTCCGTGATTTTGGAAGTGCTTACACGAGGAATTGGGTACCTCACTAAGTTTCAAAGACAAAGAAGACATCCACAAACCGATGGACACCAGAGCGAACAATTCAAACCCTTGAAGATATGTTGCGAGCCCCGCACTGGATTTTCAAGGAAGTTGGGATTCGCACTTACCATTAGCCGAGTTCGCCTACAATAACAGCTTATCGTGCCACGATTGGGATGGCATCCTACGAGGCATTGTATGGGCAAAAATGTAGATCCCCACTACACTGGGAGATTGATGACCAATGGACTCCGAAAGAGAAACAAAAGTCGCCCTCGATTCCAAAGGTCGACTTAGTTCAGGAGGCCATGGAGAAGGTCAAGCCGATCAAGGAGCGGATTCGCACGGCTCGGAGCCGCCAAAAGAGTTACGCGGACAAGAGAAGAAAGGATTTGGAATTTGAAGTCGGTGATGAAGTATTTCTCAGACTCTCACCACGGAAAGGACTGATTAATCCGAAGAAAGGAGGCAAGTTGAGTCCGAGATATGTTGGACCTTACAAGATTTTACAAAGAATCGGGAAGTTAGCCTACTGAGACTCGAGTTACCAAGACCATATGCGGGAATGCACGATGTATTCCACGCCTCGAGATTAAAGAAGTATCAACCGATCCCGAGCATATCATCACTCGAGATACTCCTCCTCTAATGGAAAATCTATCCTACACCGAGAGGCCAATCCGGATCATTGATCGGCCAGATCGACGATTCGTAAGAGAGAAATCCCGATGGTTAAAGTGGTGTGGTAGAACCACAACCGGCAGACGAAGACGCAACGTGGGAAATGGAAGAAGACATAAGGAATCAATATCCGAACTATTTGAAGAGAATTTGGGGACCAAATTCTTTTAAGGAGGGGAGGATGTGAAGCCCTAAGTTTTTCCGGTTATTAATTGATCCTTATTGTTGTTTAAACATTTGATCGACTATTTTTATCGCGTCATTTTGACGGGTAATTATTAATAATATATACATTTTGTATTTTATTTCATTTTATTTAATTATTTGTGATCATGATCTTATTTAATTCTAGTCCTCATTTATGATCACTTGATTGATCATTACTACTATTTTTGTATTTATTAGTCACCTTAGAATTTTAAGAGACTATTTATTTTGGAGACTTTTACCTTATAGAATTAAGATTTTGATTTAGATTAAGTGATCATGAGACTTACAAGTGATCAAGGAAATCACTAATTATTTTGGAGATTGATATATTTCATCTATTATCATCAAATTTGGGACAAAAAAATATATGGAATTACCATTTTACCTCATAAATGTGGACGGCCATGGTGGTATTTTTGAGATAAAAATATCATCCAACTCTTGTACACCTACACCATATATTAGTCATCTTGTGTATAATTATATCATTAATTCAAACATTATACACATCATCTTATACACCAATTATTTATTATTATTTTCCCCAACTTATTTCATTCTTCCCAACATTCTTCTTATTCCTCTCAAATTCCAATTGACCCACACTTTGACTTGCATTTTTGTCTCCATGCAAGAGACAAATTACAAGACACAATTTCAACAAAAAAAAAATTTCTCTCTTCCTCTCTCACTTGGACGGCCATTATGGCATTTTTACACAAAAATTTCATTTCATTTCTCATCAACACATTCTAACACTCAAAGCCTTTCTCCTCCTTCTCTCTAAAAACTCCCAACTTCTCTCTATTCTTTCTTTCACTTTCTTCTTCCATACTTAGAAAAATTTCAACATTTTCCTCCCTATTCTTCATAAAAATCGAAACCATCATCATATAAGGTAAGAAATTTTAGCTTCAATCCATTTTTGAATATCACATTGTTCATCTCTTCCACCTTCTTAACTTAAGTTTGAATTTGTTTTGGAGGTACATTTAGAAGACTTTGAAGGTTAGAGCTTGACAACATTTTGAAGAAGGACCTCAAGCTTGAAGAAGAATATAGTAGAGAAAATTTGACTACAAGGTAAGAATTGTGTACTAGACCATTTCTTTCCTACTCTTCCTATCTTTTTTCAAATTTTAACACCCCTTTTTCATTTTTGAGAAATAGGGGCTGACCTTAGGAGATTTTTGGAGTTGAGCCAAAATTCCAATTTTTGAGCTTCAAATAGTCTCCAAACATCTACTACACAAGGTAAAGTGTAGTCCTTTTCATTTCCTTATTTTCTTCTTTTCCTCCTTAATTTTTCTCTCATTTATCTAACTCCAAATTTTGATATTTTCTTGACTTAGGGGCTGACCTAAGAAGCCTCATCCAAAAATTGTGAAATTATCCTTTTATTTCACAATTTCCAAAATTAAGGTGGGTGGAAAATTATTTTTCCAACTTTTAGGTGTTTTGACTAAATGCATGTAGAAACTTTAATCATGAGCCTTGAGATATATATAATTATGTACTGCATGTCAATTTTATATATCAAATCATGAAAATTCTCAAGAGTTGCTCAAAATTACTATTTATTGAATTTTAGGTGCATGCATGTACACTTTAATGCTTTAATTGATGAATTCTTGTATGTATTGGACATGCATGTGTATGATCTTTAAAATATATGTTTTGGATGACTTATAACCTGGAAAAGTCGAGCATAATTGATTAAATTTCAATTTTGGACTTAAAAATGCAAAAATGGAAAGTTGGTGGACTAAATTGCAAGAAAATAAAAGTTAAAGGACCCCTCTGCAAATTTCGAATTTGGGACTGTACTCAGGTTCAAAATGACTTTTGGACATTTTAATAAAGTTTTAAGAGTTTTGAGATAAATAAAATCAACCTTTAAAAGCCCAAGGACTAGATTGTAAAATTTTGAAAGTTTAAGGGCTACTTTGCAATTTTTAAAACTGTACCAGACCTAAACTTTATAAATTGAAATTTTTACTTTTAAGTTACTGGGAATAACACATTTTAAAAGTATTCCAAAAATCCAAGTGGTTAGGGCTTGGAAAACAATTTTACTAAAATTGAGGGACTAATGTGAAAAATATTAAACTTGAGGACCCAAATGAAATTTCCAGGACTTATGCAGCCCATGCACCTGGAAATACTAACTTAACTATAACTTAATTATATTTTGGACCCAAGGTTCAAATTTCATAATAATTGGACCCCTAAAAGCCTTAAAGGCAATTATATTAAAATGGGACAAAAATGACATTTTCAAACGTTGAAGGACCTACACATATTGCTTTTAAAAACTGCTTTTGTCCCAATATCCTACTAACCTTGTTGACATTTTCCAACTGGAACCACATTAAAAACCCTTCCGGTTTGTGAGTTCCGAATTTTTAAAACTTAAGGTCCGAATTGGCAATTTTTACAAATTTGGGGCCAATGTGAGATTTTTACAAAAACTCGACCTCAAAACTTTAAAAACCTGAGTCTCTGGACAATTTGGAGAATTTAGGAACTGACCTCATAATTGTTCAAGGTCGGGATATTTAATTATTCAATTTTTAACCCCAAAAGTGTTAGTTTTACAAAACGGGGCTAAATTACAATTTTTCTTTTATAAAGGACCTCACTCAAATTATTTTCTCTTTTACTAAAATCGCCCTGGACTCTCTGACTTGGAGATTTAATTTAAGTATTTTACTTTTCCAAAAACCCCGACTTACCGCATCAATTTGACCGACAATACCCGATCGCGAGCGACTTCCCGCCTTGCGACCGAATCTATAACGGGACTTATGTCCCACCCAATTTTTCAAGATATCGAAGGTTGCTTATCCTTCCGATAATCATCTTCATCCAAAAAACTCCACCAACGCCATAATTGCCACTCGCGTTTTCAAAAATTTCTCCTAAATCGCTTCCCTAAATCAATAATACTCATTGCCTGGTTGATCGCCAGTAATTGTAATTACTTTCTGCCTGAGTCAACTTGGTGTGTCGAGCTCACAATCGGAATGAATACGTCGGGATGGAACCGGTAGCTTCGGCCGCTATTCCACTCTTCCTCCGCCCCATCGTCCCTAATCCCGCAAATCGAGGGACGGAGTTTGTCCAAGGGAAGCGGGTCGTAGTAATCGAGGTATAATCATGATTATGACAGATCCGAGCCTCGCCCGGCTCTTTCGGATTTTGTCTTTGCCTACGGAGCGATAAGGTGCCGGTCTTGGACCATACCGAGTGGGGAGTTACAAGGAAGAACGGGAATCGCTTGTCCATCCACACGATTTCGGAGTTATCGTCCCGCTTTTGGTTGGCGTTACATTTCCGTGACGCAACCGCTACTTTTTGCATTGGTTGGCGCTACAAACCGTCGCAACCATTATTTGCCTTGCATAGGATTGGCGTTACATTTCCGCACGCAATCCTACCGTCTTGATCAATCACATAGTGCTGTGTGACCATGAATCGCTTTTCTTGAATCGTATAAGTATATTATTTAAATACTTTATCACGACGCTTGAATCGTGTGTGTGAATTCATGCATCATACTCACGCGTTTTTCATATAATCTGTTTTCACATTAACTATATTAACCACACTTGCGCACACTCGCTTTACGATCACCCCATCCATCGAGATTTTTGTCTCATTCCCCACCGTTTTCTAACCTTAGATGAGGATTTCGTTGGAGATGCTAAACCGGCTCTGGATTGAGACCTTGTACTACGCTTGTTGGATTTACTGCTTCTTGTTGTTGATTGGACTCTTTTCTTATTATGTTGTTGTCGGACTTTTGTATTCTAATCAATTCGGGTTTGTAATTGAGGGGCGTATGACCCTTTGACTTTAAGTTGCTACTTTGTTGAAATTCGGGTTGTAATTTGGATGATGGAATGTAGACTTTAAGTGGTAACTTGTATCTGTTATTTATTTCCGTTGCTATTTAGACTGCTTATCGGGTTCTCATTGATATTGTCTGGATCGTTGGTTCATTTGTATTTAAGTTGTGGATCGTTCGTCGCGTCCCGTTTGGGCGTGACATACAAAGTCTGAGGTATTTAATATTTTCTGATTATGTTGTGTTAACACAGTTTCTGGGAATTTATTTTCGTATAATCTGATAAAATTCAATATCTGGCAGGGAGATCGCATACAAGGAACGGTAAGAAAGATGCACATTGAAAAATATAGGAATCAGATTTTCTATCGAAGCTGCATGTTGACGGACAAGACGACAGGTTGGTAGATTTGCTTATAAAATTTTACAACAAATATTAAATAAAAATATGGGTAATAAATTAAAAAAACTTTGTTTTGTAGGGAAACTCTTCTAATATGAAGTCAATGTACCAAGTAAGCTTACCAAAGGGAAAGAGTTGGTGAAAGATAACACATTGTCTAAGCGATCTCTTCTGGATAATTTTTCATAGTTTGAGTTCAATGAAGTTGAAGTCATTTATGCAGAAGAAAGAAGATACTGAAAAAGAAATAAAGATGAAAATTTTGTTTAACAATAGTTTGAGTTTTTTTTATATATTTTCCGTATTATTTTTTAATCGTTATCAAGAGGAATAGTTGAGTTTTTGGGTTCTTCATTCACATGGGTTTCAATTGAACATTTGAATCCATGAACAGAATGTTGATTTTTTTAATTATTATTCGATTCTTTTTATACTTCTTACTATCCCAGTGTATTTTTTAATTTTAAATTATGCTTCACAAAAACACTTAGTTGTGAAAAATTATTATATTAGTATTTTAATGTCAAGTCTTTTGTATTCAAATTATTTCTTGGTTATTTTTTGATAATTTAAAATTATGCTTCACATGACAAGACATTAATTGTTTAAGAAATTTTATTTTCATTAATCAAATAATGTTAATTAATTATAATATCAATTAATGTTTTCTTGAGAATAATTGGTTCTTTATATTTGTTTTTTAAGAATAGATATTGATGATTGCTTTTATGAATTCTGTTATTTGATTCCAGAAATTTTATAGATTGACTTTTTTAAATAATATTTTACAGGTTAAATTATTGAGTTAATTAAATTAAGAATTAGATGTTTAAATTTGTATAAAATAATTTTTGATTCCTTCATATTAAAAAAAGGAGTTTCAACAGTGATTTTTTATAAGTCCCCTATTTGATTAGAGTATTCCTTATATAGCTCAGAAAATCAATGATCATTAACATACATACAATAATACAAATAAAGAGCTAAAAAATAATATAAGTTATAACATGTGCCTCAATTTATATTCCGCACGACAAATAAACGAACTATGTGCGCACCAAATGAACATATACCACATAATGATCCATCTGATGAAAACCCCAGGCACCATCAGGGTTCCAGTACACTCTTGGTGTAGGGTCAAGTGACTTATTTGCTTAGAGTTTTCTTAATATAGATCAGAAAATTAATTATCATTAACAGACATAAAACTACAAATAAAGAGTTAAAAAATAATATACTTTACAACAAGTGCTTGCAATTTATATTCCTCGTGACAGATAAACTAAATAAGTCATATAAGACATAATTAGAGAATATGCATATTTTATGATACAGACAGAATTGGTCAATCATGCCTTAAAATGTATGCTGGAAATATGACCCAAAAAATGATTTTAATTTGGCGTAATCATCCTAATTTATGAACATATTTATTTTCACATAAACCGGAAATATTGAAACATAATTTATTCCAATCAGCTTGGCTTAAGTAGTTTCTACCATTCCCATCTTATGTGTTTCTTTGATAAAACTTCTGGGGTTTTGGTAGCTCTGTTTATTCTTCACAGAGTATTTCCTATTTGGAGTTGCTTTGAACTCCTCATCGATTTCTTCTCAACTCGTCCTCTCAAAGATACTCAATCGGTTTTTTCCTTTTCTTTTATATCGAAGACCATTTTGTTTGTGATTGTGCTTTGGAGTGAATGTGGGTGCAACATTTGGTGTCTTAGATTTTTGAGATGCTTCATTACTTGAAGATCCTTTTTCCAAAATCACTCTGGGAGTTTGACTGTGCACAAAGGTATTGAATCCTATGCCTGTCTTATCTCCACACTCTTTTTGGCTCATAATAAGGCCATCCAATGATTTGGATGCCTTTTTAAATGATGCAATCACATTTTTGAGATCATTTTCCGTCTTTTCTATAGCAGCTATCTCTGCTATTAGTTTAGCATTCTCAGCCTTCAACTATTTGTTCTCATCGCCTATGTGACTTAGAGTACTCAAACTTCCTTAGTCACCGTGAGTTTTGCTTTTGAGTGGCTATTTTCCTCGTTTAATAGTGTGTGTGAGGATTTAATGTGCTCAAAGTCTTTCATCATTTTGCCTAATGAATCATAAAGATCAGTGGGTGATGAAGTGTGTGTGTGTGTGTGTCACAATCACTATCACTAGAATCTGAGTGAGATGAGTTAGAGTGTACCTCATCTTTTTGGTCAGGTTGATCTTGTTCTTTAGCCATCAGACAGATCATTAATTCTTCTTCAGAATTACTTGAATAGTCAGCTTCACTACTCTCTAAGTCTGCTGCTTCTTTAGACTTAGCTGTTTCAGCAGTCTCTGCAGCCAACATAGCCCTTTTCTTTTCCTGTCTTCTTTCTTTGAAGACTCTTCTTTCTTCTTCATTCATGTATTCATTGACTACTGGATATGGATAGTCAATAGCAAAGTGTCCTAGTTGTCTACAATTCTAACACAGGTTCTCAGCTCTTTGATCAGCTCTTTCCGTTCTTGGGTTATCAGCTATCTGATATTCAACCTTTTGATGCTCAACTTTCTTGGGTGGCTTATCTTCCCTTGACTTGGAGGGAGCTGAATGTCTCCTGGAGGATTCTCCCTTGTTTCTTTTATAGTTCTTGTTGAAGAACTTGTTGAATCTTTTAACCATCAGGGCAATTTCCTCCTGGTCAATGGCTTTCTTGACCTCAACTCTCTTCCCATCTTGACTATAAGTACAATCTGTTTTGGGGTACAAATTGTCTCCTCTTGATCTTTTCTTCTCAGCTCAAATTTATAGGCTTTGAGGTATGAGAATAGCTCATGATTGGATGTTGTTGTGAGGTTCATTGAATGTCTCAGGGCCATGACCTTCATTTCTTATTCAACTGGGAGGCTTCTCAGAATCTTCATACACATTTCCTTCTGTGTATATTCTTTCTAAAGTGCTGATAGTTAATTTGTAATTTTAGTGAATCTAGCATCCAGCTGATCCAAGGTTTCACCTGCAAGCATTTTAAAATTTTCAAATTTTTGTACAACAACGGACAATTTGTTTTCTTTAATTTGCTCAGATCCTTCACAAATTAAAGTTAATTTATCCCAGATTTGTTTTGCAGTTTGACAAGATTTGACTTTGTTGAACATTGCTTTGTCCAAGGTTTTGTAAAGTATGTCATTGGCCACATTGTCCAAGTTGTATCTTTTTCTATCCTCGTTTGTCCATTCAGTCCTTGGTTTCTCAACCAGGGCTGGTCTTGCTTCAAAGAAGAACTTCTTCTCCTTCACGGGCATTCTCCGTCTTATTGTGTTGACTTTCAGTATTTGCAGTAGCCCATCCTCTATCACTATCCACATTTCATCATGTAAAGCAGATAGATGAGCTTGCATACGAATTTTCCAGTCATCAAATTCCTCAATAGTGAACATAGGAATGCGTGTCAAATTTGCTTCCATGATAATAAGTTTGCTGAATAAAATTAGCTTTTGAAAGAGCAAGTGTTAAAATTTTCTTTGAAATATTGGAGATCTAGTTCAGTAACCAGTGTGGAAGGCTCAATGAACCAACCGCTCTGATACCACTTGTAGGTCCCAAGGGGTGCGAGTAAGGTTTAGAAGGGGGGGTTGAATAATCCTTACCAACTTTTCGATTTTAGTCCTTTTAAAATATTACATAGTTAAATACACAGCTAAGTCCTTGAGGGACTGCTAAGTTAGTTAATCAGCAGAGTTAGCCACTCAACGGACTCAATAGAGCTATTGATAGAATAACTCAGTTGTTTAGACTAAACCTTAACTTGATTGTGATGAGTTTTTCATCGGAAGACTTAACACCCTTGAATTTGATTTAACTTTATTTTAACACTTGGTTTTAGCACTTTGTTAATTATCAGTTGGATAGCAAATTATCGCAGATATAAAGTATGTGTGCCGGAATATAAATATCTCTGAAATGTAAATGACACAAGTAAATTTTATAGAGGTTCGAAGATGGGGTAATTCTTCTACTCCTCTCTTCTCCAAATCCTGGAGGAATCCACTAAGTAATGATCGAGTACAAAGTGGTTATCGGTCAGAGACAAGTCTTGATCACGCACTGACTTGCTCCTTGGACTCACTCTGGAGATGCCTTGGTCACACAGCTGGCTTCTCGTCCGACTCAGCCTCTTCACAGGGTGGCTACCTTGCTACTTCAACTTACTTTCTCAAGCTTCTTGGATTTGATCACGAAGCCCTCCAATAACTTGAGATTGGTTCGACCTTGAACCTTCCTACAATCCTCCTTGGAAGTAGACCCCTTTTGATTCTTCAAAAGTTTCCTTTTCAACAGTTTGAAGTTGTCTTTCCTTCACATCTTAGTGTTGGATCGATTTCCTTCGAGATTTAGGCTTGAGGATTTTGCTTGAATAACTTGAGAATATTTTGCAGGTTACAGTTTAAATGTTGCTTGTTATCTCAGGTGTGCAAGGTGACCTTTTCTCAAAGTGATTCCTCAGCCTTTTATAGTGAACTTTCAAAAATCTGTCAGTTGAAGAGATAGGCTGATTTTCAAAAGTCATTTGTGTTCGTTGGCTTGTCTTGTTGCAGTCCTTGATATTGACATTTCCTCGTATTTAATGTCTTGCGCAAAGATTAAAAGATTTCGACACTTCGTGCGATCTTCCCATTGGTTTGTTCCTTTTGCACACAACTGGAACTAACAATTTATCTCTGACAACTTTAATAGGTTACTATTCTGAGTAACATTCTTGACTTTTATCAACGGATCTCGTTCAGTTGTCTTGACTTGACTGCAATCTTTTATTCCCCAGGTGACTTCGAGTTAGCTTACAATCAATGGATGACTCATCTGTCACTTCAACTTGAGACTTGGCTTCTTGAGTTGACTTGACTGACTCTTCATACACCGTATCATCACCGTACTCCTTCAGTCGAGTCCATGATCTTCTTACTTGGCCATACTCAGTTGTTTCTCAAATGAGTCTTCACTTGATCTTGATTGACTTCTTGTATTCCCAGTATATAGCGACTTAACTCAAACTTGTTCCCTATCTATTACAATAGGAATTACAAGGAAAATGGGTGCCAACTTTCTAGTCTAAGTTTTACATGGCATTCATCAAAATCTAAACAATAAATTTCCCAACAATTTCCCCCTTTTTGATGATGCCAAAACTTAAAACATACAAATAAAATGCAAACAACAAAGATACATACAGACAATGCAGTAACAAAGAATGTATGCGTAGAATCAATCTTTTTATTGATCATGACATTCTTGCCCTTTACACAGTTGTTTACAATATGTATCAGAGCAATCAGAGCATACTTATATCTACGCAAATTACATACGTCAATGCAAAGATGTATAAATTACAAATTTTTCATTGAATATACAGAAGACTTACATGCATATGTATTTACAAAAGTAAAATACATGAAGGGGTTAGCAGCAACACTTCATCGCCTTCTATGTCTCCTTCTTTCTTCTTCAGCTCTGTCTTCGTCAGCTATCTTCCTCTTCTTTTCCTCTTCAGCTGCTTTCTTCTTTTCGTAAGCTCTCTTTGCAGATTCATCTTTCTTTTTCTTTCTTGTCTTTCTTGCCAAAGCTGATCTTGCCTTTTGTTTTCCTCTTCAATCCTCTTCAAATATTCAAAGATTTTTCCTAGCCACTTCCGATTGGCTCAAAGATTACTCTGACATCATACCAGTAGATCCTTCATTTCTTGCCTGGATCTACATATTCAATATTTTTGGGAAAAGGTCTAGGTCGAAAACCTCTTCCTCCACCACTTCTTCCTTTTCCTCTGGGTGTATACTGCACGGGAGTCTTCTGTTTACCACCGCTTGAATTACTTCGTAGTCTCGCCTGCTCGACCTTCTTCACATATCTTCAGGCCTTTCTCCCAGTACAGATCTCAGGCTTGGGCTAATGGCATGTCCTTGAAATAGCTTCAGATTCAAGAGTTTGAAATTCTTCAACTGATCTTGGCTCGTTTCCGTCATCTGGGATGGCATCTTGGTCCTTCCTGCCGGAATGCCACCATAAGCTTTCAAAACTTCTAGTACACATGCATCCGTCTTCCTTTCAACCTCCTTCATCCATGCTTCTACGATTTTTCTCTTCTCAAACATAGGTACAACAGAGTGTTGGAGCGGCAGAGTCACCGGAAATTTGCTGATTATATTAGTTGTGACATGACCTTGCTGAGGGGTTTCAGCAAGCATTAACGTCACATCATTTGACTTTTACCCCTCAACAGCTTTTCCCTTCTCCTTCCTCTTCTCATCAGTTATCTCTTTCTTCTTCTCAACAGTTGTCTCCTTCAACATCTTTAGGTATTCCTCTTCCCCTTTTTGGCATCATCAAAGGAGAGATGAGCCCCTGAAACATCCCGAAGCATGAAGTCCAAATCGGCCGATAGTCAATTGGTCTGAGTCTCTGCGGCATGTCTTTGTTTGAATTCTAAGCGGGTGGCTTTGGACTCTACTGTCACGCTTTCATTTCAGCCATGAGAAGGCTGAATTTGGCATTCATATTCTCCTCAACGCTGCCAGTTCTTTTTTTCTCGAAATTCACCTGACAGCAGTCCATCTCTGTTGTATGAGAGGCATGCATTCTGTCAATATTTTCCTGCATCCTCCGCTTCATGTCAGCATTATCAGCGCTCCAGACCAGCATTTTGTTGTACAATGCTTTAAAGTATCTGACTTGTTCAAATCGCATTGTACTCTGCTGCTGACACCATTCCCTGATTCTGACCACTATCCCTTGCAAGTCTGCCGTGAGGTTGGCATCCCTATTGCCCAGTCGCATATCCAGTGAGGCCTGGTGCCGTTCAATCTTCTCAATCTCACCAAGGATTGTCTTGAAGACTTCATGTACCTCAGTTGTCACCTCGGTTTCAGCTGGCGGCCAAGCAACATCAAAATCAAAATCTGCTGGAACAATTGAATCAGAGGGAATAACTGGATCAACTCTTATGCTGAAGCGTCTCTGTTCACGAGCTGTTTCTTCTTCAAGATCGGGCAGCTCAATCGAGAAAGGGAAAGTTTCTTCGAATGCATCATCATGCACATATGGTATTGATTGATCAGTTGTTCATGCCTGTGATGATCCTGGTTGAGTCGAGCCTACTGCAGCTTTGGGAGCCTGCGCAGATGACTCGGTCTCAACTGGGCCTTGGTGAGTGGGTTGGCCAGCTGACTGAGCCTTAGCTGTCTTAACAGCTTCTTCGGCCTCAGTAGATTTTGCTCAATGAATTTGCTTGTCCTCAGCTGCACCATCAGCGTCATCGGAGGATGATGAAGCCTGAGGGCTTGGTTCATCATCAAAATTAAATGTTTGGCGATCAACTTTGAATTCTGGCTTACTCGTACTTGGAAGAACATCCTCAGCTGAGTCCTTTGAGGCAGGGGTTGACTCAGCTTCGTCTTCACATCCCAAGAATGTTGTATCAGGATTGTCCTGAGAATCATGAAGAGCGCTGATTTCCTCTTCTGAGTCAGCAATGATGATTTGAGGAATGCTCTTTTCTCCTTGATTTTTACCCAGGGAAGTCTCAACCTCCCTTGGGCCTTCATTACCTCCTGCAGTCTCAACTGCAGCGAGGCCTTGTATATTCCCTTCGACAGACGCAACTGTCTTAGGGTCTTCTGCAGTGGCATCCACAGGAGTCTCAACTCCTTGGATTGCACTTTCATTGCCCAGAGTGTTAACTCCTGGGGCATATCCATCATGTGCCTCGACTGCAACAGCAGCGTCCTCAGCCTGCAATGATGTTGGCACTTCCTTTCAGCAGGGGATTCTACTGTCTCCGCCACTTCTTCATCCTCAGTTGTTCTGTCCACAACTGGGTCTTCTAATTGCCTGTGCTGACTATCCTCAGCAGACTGGGTTGTTTCTTCAATCACTTCTGGAGACTGCACTTCTTCAGCAGTCTCAGAGATTTTCTCCAGCTGAGTGGCAGACTCAGCTATCTTCTCAAGCTCCGAGAGCTTGGTGAGTCTTCTCCTTCTCTTGGTCCTCAACAGAGGAATTTCTGGTTCGGAAACTTCTTCAGATTCCTTGGCAGCGGAGGCCCGAGCATCTTTCTTTGACTGAGGAGCTGCCTTTCTGGGCTTGGTAGTCCTCTTCTTTCTGATACCCGAAGAAGGTATTTGGCTTTCCTTCTCCACATCGGCTGCGTGGGCAGGCGACTCGGCTACAGGGGCAGGCGACTCGGCTGCAGGGGCAGGTGCGTTTTTCTTCTTTGCTGCAGGGACAACTTTCTTCTTTGCAGCTGCAAGGGCAGCTCTCTTCATTGGAGGGGAGGAAGCAACTGTATCAACAGGGTCAGCTGATTCCCCTTCACTAGTATCTGCCCTCTTGGCATAGGCTCTCTTCTGGGCTCCAGACAGGTTGGCCCTAAACATCTTCCTTGTTTACATGGAAAGGCTTTCCATGTCTAAGAGGGATTCCCTTTACCTCCATCAAATGGCCAATGACTAGGCCATAGCCAAGTGATCCTCCAAAGGATCCATCCTCCTTGATGGATTTGTTGCCAACGTTCTGGCAGAGTCTGCTGTAAACGAATTTTGCCCAATTGATCTTCTTTTCTTCTATGATCACAGCCATGACGATCAGCTTGGTTTTGGACAGCTGATTGAAGCTGCCAAACTTCATGTATACACTCTTAGCGATGATATCCATCAATTTATGATAATCGTCCTTCAGCAGCTTCTTGTTAGCTGTGTAGACAACTTTCGCAGCACACTCGGGTTTGGCCACTTCATTTCATGCAGCAACCAAGTTGACATCGGCTTCATATATCTCCGGCATGCCTTCCAACGGCAGTAAATAGTGCTCCGCAAGGTCTTTAGCAGTGATTAATATGTCCTTGCAGTAGACGGAAGACTTAATCCCTTCGTCGTGCACCTCGGCGTTAACATAAAACTGGGCAACTTCTTCAATGTATGTCATTTGATATTCCATCATGAGTAAAGATTTGAGTCCTGATTTCTCAATTTTTTCTGCTATTTTCTTCACAAGGGTTTCATCAGAACCCTGTTTTATCATCCCCTCAAAGTTCACAGTTGATCCTGTGTGGATTTGCTTTTACGAGCTTGGTGAAATCATGTCTTTGGAGCCATTTTTAGTGAGTTTTACCAACGAAACTTGGTAAACCGACTTGAGAACTTGTAGGGTTTTCGAGAGAGAAAAGTTTGCTTTCTTTTGCTTGGGAAGATGAACAGTTTTGGAAAAAGTGAGAGAGAGAGAGGATTGGAAAAAAAACAGTATATAGTGTTATGAAAGGACGAGTTTTTGGATTTTGAAATTTTATCAAGATCAACGGCTCAGATTTAGCACGTCACATTGCTTTTAATTTCTCGCATTTAATGCGGCAGCATTTATATCCAATCATATGCTTATCGTGCGACTTTTGATCGCACCCGTCATTATTACGCTGATGTCATCCTTAAAAACATTCCCGCTCATTAAAAACGACTGCATTTTTGTCACTTAGCTCATAAATAACTCAGCTTACTCCACAAATAACTCAACTCTTCTTCTCTCTTTCCGTTAAGCAACTCAACTGACAGCTAATTCGATACAGCTAACTTTCCGATACGGCTGATTCACTTGGCTGATTCATGAGACTTGTTCTATTTTCATCTTTTCACATTCCATCTTTTCTCATTGAGTCTTCTGAGTGTCAACTCAGCTCAATTAACCCTAGCTCATGCTTAAGCTCTTCAAATCTTGATTCACATAGGGGTTTGGTGAATATGTCAGCTAACTATTTATCAGTTGAGATGTATTCCAAGGTGATGTCTTTCTTTTCAACATGATCTCTTATAAAATGATATCTGACATCAACCTGCTTTGTTCTCGAATGCAACATAGGATTCCGAGTGATTGCAATAGCACTTGTGTTATCACACATAATTGGAATCTCTTTTTCTTCAATTTCATAATCTCTCAGCTGTTGTCCCATCCATAAGACTTGGGCACAACAACTGCCCGCATCTATGTACTTTGCTTCAGCTGTGGATGTGGCTATTGAGTTTTGCTTCTTGCTAAGCCATGAAACCAATCTGTTTCAAAGCATTTGACAAGTTCCTGAAGTACTCTTCCTGTCAACTTTACATCCAAAGATAGTCGAGTCTCGAGTTCCCCATAAGTACTCCACTTTTCTTTCAACTTCTTGGCATCCCTTCCAATATCTTAGAATTCTCTTAGCTGCAGTCATATGGCTTTCTTTTGGAGTAGATTGTAATCTTGCACATACACCTACTGCAAAGGTGGTGTCTGGCGTGCTTGCTGTTAAATAGAGCAGTGATCCAATAAGTGCTCTGTATCTTGTTTGATCCACAGGCTTTCCATCTGCATTCATGTCCATCTTGACTGATGTGTTCATTGGTATTTTCACAGAAGACTTCTCTTCCATACCAAATTTCTTCATTAAATCTCTGGTGTACTTTGTTTGACTTATGAAGGTTCCATCCTTCAACTGTTTAACTTGAAGTCCTAAGAAGAATGTCAGCTCTTCCATCATGCTCATTTCAAATTTGTCTTGCATGAGGTTTGAGAACTTATCACACAACTCTTTGATTGTGGATCCAAAAAGGATATCATCCACATATATTTGAACAAGCAGTATACTCTCCCCATCTTGAATTCTGAAGAGTGTTCTGTCCATTTTGCCTTTGGTGAATCCATTATCTGTCAGAAATTGAGATAATGAATCATACCAAGCTCTTGGTGCTTGTTTCAAACCATATAAAGCTTTCATGAGCTTGTACACCTTATCTCCAATGATTTTCTGCTCAAAACCTGGAGGTTGCTCAACATAGACTTCTTCTTCCAACAATCCATTTAAAAATGCACTTTTCACATCCATTTGATATACAATGAAGATTTTGTGTGCAACATAGGCAAGAAACATCTTTATTGCTTCTAATCTTGCAATAGGAGCAAATGTTTCATCAAAATCTATTCCTTCTTCTTGGCAATACCCTTTGGCTACCAATCTTACTTTGTTTCTTACCACAGATCCTTCCTCATTCATCTTGTTTCTGAAAACCCATTTTGTGCCAATAACATTTTGATGGTTGGTCTTTGCACCAATTCTCATACCTTGTTCATTTCAAACTGATTCAGCTCTTCTTGCATGGCTAGAATCCAATGTGTGTCATCCAATGATTGGAACACATCTTTTGGCTCTATTTGGGAAATAAAACAAGTGAACATTGCTTCTTGCTGAGCTCTGGATCTGGTTCTTACACCATCTCTCACATCTCCAATGACTAGCTCTGGTGGATGGTCTCTCAGCCATCTCACATCAGGTTGAAGCAAATCAGCTGGGTTCAGCTGTCTCGCAGCTGTGTTGTCTTGAGCAGCTCTTTCATCATCATTTAGCTGCAAATTTTCCAGTTGTCTTTGAGATTCAACTATCTCATCTTCATCTTGGTTGATTTCTCTTGCTTCAGCCTCTACATAGGGACTCTTCTGCATAGTTGGCTGATTCAGCTTATCAGCTAACTCTTCAATGTCTTCTCCATTCACATTAGGTTCATCAAAAACCACATGAATAGATTCTTCTGTGACCATAGTCCTCTTGTTCAGCACTCTATAGGCTTTACTTTCAGCTGAGTATCCCAGGAAGATACCTTCATCAACTTTAGCATCAAAAGCCTTTAGATTGTCTTTGCCATTGTTGTGGATGAAGCATTTACATCCAAATATTCTAAAATACCCCCAACATTTGGCTTTCTCCCTGTCCATATTTCATAGGGAGTCTTTGTCAGCTATCTATTAACAACACATCTATTTTGAGTATAGCATGCATTGTTTATGGCTTCAGCCCAAAGTCTTTTAGGCAGTCCAGCTTCAGCTAACATGGTCCTTGCAGCTTCCTTGAGAGTTCTATTTTTTCTTTCTGCTACTCCATTCTGATGTGGAGTCCTTGCTGCAGATAATTCATGAGTAATACCATTTTCAACACAATACTATGTTATTATCCCATTGACAAACTCAGTTCCTCTATCAGACCTTATCTTTATAATGGTTTGACTCTTCTCATCAACTGAGGTAACTTCTACAAGATTTCTTTCTTTTTGCACATAAAGATTGTCCATGTGTATCTTGAATAATCATCCACCACTACTAAGGTGTATTTCTTTCCACTTATGCTAGGTGGCTCAACTGGACCAAATAAATCCATATGCAATAGATGCAATATTCTTATTGATGATGGATTATACTTCTCTTTGAATGATGATTTGATCTACTTACCCATCTGGCATGCATCATAAAGACTTTCCTTCTTGTACACTGAGTCTGGCAGTCCTTCTACGAGATGACTCTTTGCAAGCTTATTGATTGTCTTGAAGTTCAGATGACTCAATTTTTTGTGCCACAACCAACTTGATTCGGTTGTACTCTTTGCTAACAGACAAGTGCTTGGTGTGGCAGTCGACCAGTCTACCACATACATGTTCTTTTGTCTGGATCCTTGCAACACTACTTCATTTGATTCAGTGTCTTTAATTTGGCACACTCCCATATTTAATCCAACATTATAGCCCTTGTCACAGAGTTGGCTGATGCTTAACAGGTTGAAGTTGAGGCCTTCAACATATGCAACATCTGTGATTTCTAATCCATTTTTCTTGATGGATCCAATGCCTCTTATTTCCCATGGAGCTTCATTTCCTCCAAATATTACTTTTGCGCCTCTAATCCCCTTGAATTTTGACAGATTTTTCTTGTTTCCTGTAATTTGTCTGGAACAGCCACGATCCATGTACCAGATTCCTTGGCACTCAGTTGTTCCTTGAACCTGCAATCAAGGAAATTAGTTTTTAGGTACCCATCCGTGTCTGGGTCCTGAGGGGTTAGTGATGTAAGATGATCCAACCAACCTATAGCCAAATGACTTGACTCTAAGAGGTTGTCATCTATTTGTGCCATAATCACAACTCACTTTGGCAAATTGCTTGGGGGCTTTAGGTTCATACAGCTCTCTCTTTTTTCTGTATGTCTGTGTGTGTTTTAGCAATTGCCTTCTTTGGGTAGTTGTGATATTTCTGAGTGTAGTGCCTGGGTGCATATGTGTGCTGATGATAGCTCTTTTGCCTTTGGAATGACCTTTGTTGAGTTCTAGGCATTTGCCATTTGGGCTTATATTCCATAGGTTTTTGCTGATATTTCACATTATTCCAATCAGCTTGGCTTGGGTAGTTTCTACAATTCCCATCATATGTGTTTCTTTGATAAAACTTCTGGGGGTTTTGGTAGCTCTGTTTATTCTTCACAGAGTACTTCCTATTTGGAGTTGTTGCGGAACTCTGCTGGATTTCTTCTCAGATGTCCTCTCAGTATACTCAACTGGCTGTTTTCCTTTTTCTTTATATTCAAGGCCAGTTTGTTTGTGATTGTGCTTTGGAGTGAATGTGGGTGCAACATTTGGTGTCTTGGATTTTTAAGATGCTTCATTACTTGAAGATCCTTTTTTCCAAAATCACTCTGGGAGTTTGACTGTGCACAAAGGAATTGAATCCTATGCCTGTGTTATCTCCACACTCGTTTTGGCTCATAATAAGGTCATCCAATGATTTGGATGTCTTTGTAAATGATGCTTTCACATTTTTCAGATCATTTTCCCTCTTTTCTATAGCAGCTATCTCTGCTATTAGTTTAGCATTCTCAGCCTTCAACTATTTGTTCTCATCAGCTATGTGACTTAGAGTACTCAGCTCCTTAGTCAGCTGTGAGTTTTGGCTTTTGTGTTGGCTGTTTTCCTCGTTTAATAGTGTGTGTGAGGATTTAATGTGCTCAAAGTCTTTCATCATTTTGCCTAATGAATCATAAAGATCAGTGGGTGATGAAGTGTGTGTGTGTGTGTGTCACAATCACTATCACTAGAATCTGAGTGAGATGAGTTAGAGTGTACCTCATCTTCTTTGTCAGGTTGATCTTGTTCTTTAGCCATTAGACAGATCATTGCTTCTTCTTCAGAATCACTTGAGTAGTCAGCTTCACTACTCTCCGAGTCTGCTGCTTCTTTAGACTTAGCTGTTTCAGAAGTCTTTGTAGCCAACATAACCCTTTTCTTTTCCTGTCTTCTTTCTCTGAAGACTCTTCTTTCTTCTTCATTCCTGTATTTATTGACTACTGGATATGGACAGTCAATAGCAAAGTATCCTGGTTGTCTACAATTCCAACACAGGTTCTCAGCTCTTTGATCAGCTCTTTCTGTTCTTGGTTTATCAGCTCTCTGATATTCAACCTTTTGATGCTCAGCTTTCTTGGGTGGCCTATCTTCCCTTGACTTGGAGGGAGCTGAATGTCTCCTGGAGGATTCACCCTTGTTTCTTTTATAGTTCTTGTTGAAAAACTTGTTGAATCTTTTAACCATCAGGGCAATTTCCTCCTGGTCAATGGCTTCCTTGACGTCAGCTCTCTTCCCATCCTAGACTATAAGTTCAGCTGTTTTGGGTACAACTGTCTCCTCTTGATCTTTCTTCTCAACTCAAATTCATAGGCTTTGAGGTCTGAGAATAGCTCATGATTGGATGTTGTTGTGAGGTTCATTGAATGTCTCAGGGTCATGACCTTCATTTCCCATTCAGCTGGTAGGCTTCTCAGAATCTTCATACATATTTCCTTCTGTGTATATTCTTTCCCAAGTGCTGATAGTTCATTTGTAATTTCAGTGAATCGAGCATCCAGATGATCCAAGGTTTCACCTGCAAGCATTTTAAAATTTTCAAATTGTTGTACAGCAACGGACAATTTGTTTTCTTTAATTTGCTCAGATCCTTCACAAATTAAAGTTAATATATCCCAGATTTGTTTTGCAGTTTGACAAGATTTGACTTTATTGAACATTGCTTTGTCCAAGGTTTTGTAAAGTATGTCCTTGGCCACATTGTCCAAGTTGTATCTTTTTATGTCCTTGTTTTTCCATTCGGTCCTTGGTTTCTCAACAGGGCTGGTCTTGCTTCAGCAACAACTTCTTCTCCTTCAGCTGCGGTTGCTCTCCGTACAACTGTGTTCACTTTCAGTATTTGTAGTGGCCCATCCTCTATGACTATCCACATTTCATCATGTAAAATAGATAGATGAGCCTGCATACGAATTTTACAATCATCAAATTCCTCAATAGTGAACATAGAAATGCGTGTCAAATTTGTTTCCATGATAATAACTTTGCTGAATAAAAATAGCTTTTGAAAGAGCAAGTGTTAAAAATTTCTTTGAAAGATTGGAGATCTAGTTCAGTAACCAGTGCAGAAGGTTCAATGAACCAACCGCTCTGATACCATTTGTAGGTCCCAAGGGGTGTGAGTAAGGTTTAGAAGGGGGGTTGAATAAACTTTACCAACTTTTCGATTTTTAGTCCTTTTAAAATATTACAGAGTTAAATACACAGCTAAGTCCTTGAAGGACAGCTAAGTTAGTTAATCAGCAGAGTTAGCCACTCAACGGACTCAATAGAGCTATTGATAGAATAACTCAGATGTTTAGACTAAACCTTAACTTGGTTGTGATGATTTTTTCATCGTAAGACTTAACACCCTTGAATTTGATTTAACTTTATTTTAACACTTGGTTTTAGCACTTTGTTAATTATCAGTTGGATATCAAATTATCAGCAGATATAAAGTATGTGTGCAGGAATGTAAATATGCTGAAATGTAAATGACACAAGTAAATTTTATAGAGGTTCGAAGATGGGGTAATTCTTCTACTCCTCTCTTCTCCAACTCCTGGAGGAATCCACTAAGTAATGATCAGAGTACAAAGTGGTTATCGGTCCCAGAGACAAGTCTTGATCACGCACCGACTTGCTCCTTGGACTCACTCTGGAGATGCCTTGGTCACACAGCTGGCTTCTCGTCGGACTCAGCTTCTTCACAGGGTGGCTGCCTTACTACTTCAACTTACTTTCTCAAGCTTCTTGGATTTGATCACGAAGCCCTCCAATAACTTGAGATTGGTTCGACCTTGAACCTTCCTACAATCCTCCTTGAAGTAGACCTTTTGATTCTTCAAAAGTTTCCTTTTCAATAGTTTGAAGTTGTCTTTCCTTCACATCTTAGTGTTGGATCGATTTCCTTCGAGATTTAGGCTTGAGGATTTTGCTTGAACAACTTGAGAATATTTTGCAGGTTACAATTTAAATGTTGCTTGTTATCTCAGGTGTGCAAGGTAATCTTTTCTCAAAGTGATTCCTCAGCCTTTTATAGTGAACTTTCAAAAATATGTCCGTTAAAGTGATAAGATGATTTTCAAATGTCGCTTGTGTTCGTTAGCTTGTCTTGTTGCGATCCTTGATGTTGACATTTCCTCGTATTTAATGTCTTGCAAAGATTGCAGAGTTTTTGACACTTGTGCGATCTTCCCATTGGTTTGTTCATTTTGCACACAATCGAACTAACACTTTATCTCTAAAACTTTAATAAGTTACTATTCTCGAGTAACATTCTTGACTTTTATCAACGGATCTCGTTCGGTTGTCTTGACTTGATCATAGATCTTTTATTCCCAAAGTGACTTGAGTTAGCTTCCAATCAATGGATGACTCATCTGTCACTTCAACTTGAGACTTGGCTTCTTGAGTTGACTTGACTGACTCTTTATACAGTTGTATCACAGCTGATATTCCTTTAGTCGAGTCCTTAATCTTCTTTCTTGGTCATACTCAGTTGTTTCTCATCGAAGTCTTCACTTGATCTTGATTGACTTCTTGTATTCCCGGTATAGTGAAACTCACCTTGTTCAAATTTTCTATCTATTACAATACAAATTATAAGGAAAATGGGGTGCCAATTTTCTAGTCTAAGTTTTACATGACATTCATCAAAATCTAAACAATAAATTTCCCAACAATGTGATTTAGAAAAAAAAAATAAATTATAATTTAATTTATAGTTTTACTTGCATGGGTATGTGTTTTGATAGGATGTTTGTTTTTGTTTGTAGTGAACAAAATAGTGTAGAACCTGAAACAAGTTAGTAGATTCATAAGTATATTACAATACTTTTAATGTATGAAACACGTATATAATTTAATACAACTTATCTTTATAGTTTCTTGGCTTTTTGTAATCTTCATTGTTAACCATTTGTATCTGCATGAACAAAAAGAAACAATAAACAGGGGTAAAATTATTTAAAATTTTATAGCTAACATAAAAATCAAAATGGAGATATATATGTATAACACCGAAATACACGGATCATCAGTGTAAAAAATAAATTATACATATCGCATAACACCGAAAAACACATATCATAAGTGTAAAATATACCATATACCATAACATATCTTATAAAAAAAATGTTTATAAACTACTCTATCTAAATTAAAAGAAAGTGGTCAAAAACTTTCGTAGTCCATATCATACAAAAACAAAATTATAAACAGAATTTGAATGCACATGAACATATTTGGAAAAAAAATCATGTTTTACCTTGACAAGGCCGTCAATGTACATATTCAATTTTTACTCTTCTTCAACATGCACACATAAAAAAAAAAAAGTCACCACATATTAATAGATAATTTAAGATTACCAATTTAAATAATACAACAAATAAACTCAAATTTTGGAATTTAAAACACATAAAAAAATCATTTATAATTATATCTCAAGATATAATAATAGTTCTAAAAAAGATACAAATCCTTACCTTTCAAATGTTGGAATCGACCCTTATCGCTTTGACTTTATTGTCACGAGAAAAATGTTTCTATAAAACTCTAGATCTAAGTACATGTCAAGGATGGTCATAAAAACAAATATTTTAAAACCAAAAATAGTTATTCAAAACATATGAAGAACTTTTAGGAAAACTTAATACTATCAAGACAAAAATTTATATGCTAAAATATTTCTAAATTTTTCAATGTATTCTCGAAATTTTTCAATTTTAAAAATAAAAAATATAAGAAACATAAATTATTCAAGGTTTCATAAGAAAATTAACATCGACATTTTTCATATCCCAAAAAAATAAGACTACGATCAAAAAATACGATTAAAAATTCCAGAATAAAAATATATGCTGAAAAACGAAAATCGAAACCAAAAAATACAATTCCAACAAATTACATGCTAAAAAATTTAAAAATATCCACGGTATTGTCGAAATATTATCTTTTTTAAAAATTCCAAAAAACAAAACAAGAAACTGAAATGATGCTCGAGTTTCATAAGAATACAGTGAATATCATTATTTTTCATAGATGAAAAAAATTGCTATTATCGAAAAAATTTGCGCTAAAATTCCAAAAAAAAAAAAAATAGAGCACAAGTGTTTCAGATCCATATTTATCAACTATGATCTCGAAAAAAAAATTACAATACAATATGAATCATTTGTCAGATCCAAAAATCTATTAATTAGATTATAAACTCAAATATGTTAGAGTTTGTATCTGGCGAATTTTAAGCAGATGTCACTACTTTGTTTGTATTCTTGAAAAAATGAGAAAAGAAGAATAGCAAATGAGGGTGAAAAGGGAGGACTGTGATTTTTTTTGTGAAATGAGGGTAAGGGAAAATGAGGCTGAAGTGCAGAGTACAAGACTAGGGTTTTGCCATTTTTTTAATTGTTTTCGGATTTTTAGGTTAAATCCTGACCGTTCATGTGGTCAGAATACTCTAGAATTTAAAACACTAACCCTACACGTGTATTATTGGACCGTCCCCTCATCCCTCATCAAATTGGATCAATTTGTATATAAAAAGGACATAAAATATTTTTCCATACTTTAATAGTTATTTGTAATTCAATGATTATTTTTAATTGTAATTTTGACAAAAATACCATTTTTTTTTTTTTTTTTTTTGCAAGTTGGACAAAAACACCCATTTTCAATATTTTTGACAAAAATACCCATTTTCCCTAGAAAATTGATGGTTTCTTTTTGTTTCTTTGTTGTTTCATTTGTTTGATTTTATTCAAACATTTTGTTGTTTTTTGTTGTTTTTTTAGTTTGACTTAATATATTTGTATTTATGTTTATAGCCATATGTTTCACTTATAAAACAACTTTTGATTTGAATAAAAAATTGCATAGAAAAATCTCAATCCCATTTACTCATTGCATAACAATGGGAAGAAAATAAGTATACCAACTTTGAAATAACAAGAATTTGGATTCCAATGGATGATTCAACACCCTAAACGAAATCTTAGAACAATAAATTCAATTGAAAAAGAAAGAGCTTACTTGTCCATCATCGACTACTTAAAATGGACACAACTCCATGAATTTCGAGGACCAAAAATACTTTGTAAAGGATAGAAGATGACTTCCAACATCGTAAAAGATGGTGAAAATTATTGAATGCATCAATTTGATTTAATTGGAAACCTTACTAGTAACAACTTTGCTACGATAATCTCCTGAGATCTTTAGTTCAAGATTAGGCATGCGAAAGACATGAAATGAAGCAAAGATCAACATTTACAAGGATGACAAAAAAAAGTTGAAGAAGTATTTGGGGAAAAACTACACTATTTCTCTAAATTTAAAAGCAATTTACTACAAACTTTTATCAATGATCCCATGTTTCACAATTGTTTTTTACAAAATGTTTTTTATGTTTCTAAATGTTTCAACCGTTTACACCATCATTAAGATTTACATATCAACAATTCTCTAAAATCATTAGGATTGGAGGTAGAAACTCAATGTCGTTGTCATCGTCATCACCATTTTTAGCTCTTCAACTTAGCATGATTGTGAAGCACACATCTATTAAATTGTTCATTCTCTATCTCGAATGCTTCAACGTCCATAGTCTTCCCAACAATAAAATGCTCGGCATAACAAGCAACAAAAATCCAACATTCACTACAAAAGAAATAAAAAATATATACAGATAATTTAAGATTACAGATAATAACACAAATAAATCAAAAACAATAAAAAAAAAATAAATGAAAAATACATAAAAGACAAAAGAAACATAAAAGAAACAACTTCAAAACAACATTGAACAAACGAAAAACTTCAAATCACAAAAACATAAAAATAAAACCCAAATGAGAACATCAAAACACAATAGCATAACCACCAAATGAACCGTAAAACAATTACACTTTTTCTAATTATTCCGAAAAATCCCTCAATGGGGCTCACTCAATACTATCTAGACGAAAAAAAATTATATGCTAAAAAGATTTCTAAAAGCCTTTTCCTCACTGTACTTGCCTCCGAAATTTTCTCCACCCCCGTAAAATAAAAATATAAGAAACATTGGTTATTGAAGGTTTCATAAGAAAATTAACGTCGACATTTTCGTATCCCAAAAAAATAAGAACTTAAAAATTCCAAATCAAAATGAACGCTGAAAAACGTTAAATCGAAAAGCCAAAAATACAATTCCAACAAATTACATGAAGCAAAACCAACAAGTTTGCTCGAAAAATGTTTATCGTTTTAAAAATTCAATAATGGTAAACAAGAAACTTCAATGATGCTCGAATTTCATGAAATCGAATAGTAAGGATTTCCAAACCGAATTCGATCAAAGAGAAAATGCTTATCCATCCAACGCCTCAACACAACAACAATAATAATAATCCCAGAGCATTTCGTTTCAATCCACATTTTCAACTAATCGGATTGCTCTGCTTTATGAATCAGTTTCAAAAATCACAAAGTTATTATAAACTTCTCCTCCCCGTTAAATAAGCGGCTGGAATGATGCAGATGTCACTATTAAGAGACGTATTCTTGAAAAACAAAGTTGAGAAGATTTGTAAGATCCAAAAGGAGGATCTCTCGTGATATTTCTCCTCAAAGTTCGCAGATGAGGAGAAAATGAGCATATTTTCGTGATGAGATGGAGCGGGTGGGGTTTTGCCATTTTTAGATTAGTGATAGGGTGGTATTTTTGTCTTTTTTTGGTCAAAAAATCGGGGTATTTTGTGGTATTTCCTCCCCTCATCCCTCATCAAATTGGATATGTATATGTATACGTCAATTTTGAACTATGACTCATCCAAATGGGCTGCAAAACATTTAAGAATGGGCTTATTAATTTGAATGGGCTCATCCATGGACCTTTTGAACTATGGGCCTTTTCTTTGATATTTTTTTGAGTTTTATTTATTTGGATTTTACTCTTTATTTTATTGTATTATAATTTTTATTTTCGAAATTAAAAATAGATAAAAAAAAATGAATAGATAATTTAATTTTTATATGTACCCCTAAATAAAATTTAAAAAATTAAAAAGTTATACATGTTTAATTAGTAAACGTTTTTCGTGTTAAGTAGAAATTAATTAGTTTTTTATATTATAATTTTTTAAAATCAATAATATATATCTATATATAATATAATTCATATTATTATTTATGCATCATTTTTGTTTCATTTTGTATATTTTATTATTACTTTGATTTTTCAATGAAAATCGGAGTATAGCAGGTATAACCTCTAGCTATGCATCTAAAAGAGTTGGGCGGAAGAATGTTTCGAGCAAGATTGCTTATCTATTTTCCAACTCTCCTCTCAGTGACATCACAAACGGTATATTTTATTTTATTGTTATTATATTTATATTTTATATACTTATATGTATTTATATTTAAATGATTTTTGAAAATTTTATTTGTGGCCAATTATATGTGGCAGTTTCTCAAGCTACCAATCAAAAGGGACTGAAAGTATTAGTTTGCGGCGACGATGCGTCAAACAACAAATAAACGACTAATGTTGTATATAAAGAAGTATTTCAAAATTTGTAATTTTTATTTTTTGCAATTGTAATTTGGTTTCTTAAAGATTTGTGATAGATTATATTTTTTTATTGATATTTTATTTATATAGCAAGTTAGCAACACCACACCTCCCCCCCGAAAACTCCCATCGCAGAAAAAACTAGTTAATAAATAAAATCATAGTACCTTTTGATTTATCAATAACCATATTATTCAACTTAAATCTTACATGAAGAAATTATTTAACAGAAACAAATAAACAATACTTTTTTATTGTTTTAGGTAAACAAATATTATATTTTTTAAGTCAGTTTTGAAATTATTATTTTGTTCGCCATATTTATATTGTATTATACAGACAGTATAGTATACTACTAGTAATTCAGCCCGTGTGTTGCACGTATATTTGTATTTTAATATTATTGGTTTATAATATCTATTAACATGAACTAGTATTTATTACTTTATTTTAATAGTAATATTCGTATAAGGTTAATTATATGATTGATTTTACAGGATAATTGTAGTATTGATTGATCATGTCAATTACTTAACGTCAATTTGATTAGTTTTATTAATCTCATACCAAGATATGAAAGAGATATGTGCAGTTTTCAAACAATCAAATATTTGTTACCATATTTTTAGTTTTGTAAATATTTTAATTAGTTGTTTTTCTTAATTAAGGTAATATATTGTTGTCCAATCATAAACTTGTGCACCCTTTGAAATAAATAAAAAACCCATTGACTATTATTGTCTTTTTTAAGTTAATACATTTTTTAAATTGACAAATCTTTAATCATAAGTTACGATTTTCTTAATTTTTATTAAACTTCTTGTCAATTATCCATTGTATAGTCAAATAGCATAGTCAAAAATCATCGATTGAAAAATATAAATAGATACTCTCAATTATTTTACCAAATGCTTTGTTTTAAAATTCTTTCAATCAATAGTTGATGGTATCTATAGATTGAATAAATACAATAATAAATAATTATTATATCTATGATAATGATTACAATCAATAAATTGATTGTATAGGACAATTATATGATTGATTATAGAATTTTTATATTTTTAAATCTAAAAAATATTACAATCATAACCGAAAAAATAATTGGCCAGTAATATATTTATGTTACTAAAGATTCTAGCCATTGATCAAAGCACCACTAATTTGGGATAACTCCAAAACATGCATTGGTTAGGATAATATTTGGATTGATTTGTCCAAAACTGTATCATATTTTATATATTTTCTTTTTTTATTCTTTTTTATCTGATTGAGTTGCCTTAGTTATGTCATATATATACTAATTTTATTCGATATCAATTAGAGTTGTTAATTATTCTTAATTAAGCAAATTACCCGAATTTAACACCAACGTTGATCAATGGATCAATTAGAAGATAATTCATTTTTCTAGACTGAACTTAATTAGTATTTGTTCACACTTCTGAAAATACCAATATTTCAAAAACAAATATAATAAATAAATATTGCAACAACAATTGAATCAATATGAAATAAAAATCCAGATATTCCTTCAAAAGCATGATATAAAAATCAAACATCTTATTAATAATAAATTTTTTTCAAAATCATCCATGAAAAGTCCATAATCCAAAATCAATTTAAATATAAATGGAATTTGGCAGCAGAAAAAAATATTTCAATCAATATATGAAAGAGATATATACAATACTTCCGAGCAATAAATATTTGTTACCATTTTGAGTTTTATAAATCTTTCAATCAATTGTTTTTCTTAAGCTAATATGTTGTTGTCCAATTATACAATTATACTCACTTGTAAATTGGAAAAAATGCCCCATTGACCAATTACTATCTTTTTTTTTATTAAAAAGTAATACATTATAAATTTTCTAGATTAATAAATCTTTAATCTTAAAGTGCAATTTTTTCATTTTTTTTCTTAAACATCTTTCAATTATCCGCTCACATAGTATTGTCAAATTTGATTAATAAAATATTAATAGATATTATCTATGGATAAAAGTACAAATAGATACTGCCAATTGTTTTACCAATACTCAATTTTAAAAAAATTCCAATCAATAGTTCGTTGTATCTATAAGAGTGATTAATTGTATTAACTGTATACAATAATTATAATATTGGCAACCACGTTGCATGAAATCCTGGATTACTCTTACTTTAATTCGACGCAATATTGTTTTCCATTATGCCTTATAATTGCATCATTTTGTTCTTTGTGTGTACCTTTGATAAAATCGTTCCAAAACTTCATAGGTATAGGCTGTTGATATAAAAAATATTAACAAAAAAATTTCACCACTAAATAAACATAAGATATCGCGAGCTTATATATATATATATATGAGTAAATACTTACCCAGCGATGTTTCTTTATATGTGACTTTGAGAGAATCAATCGAAAAGTCGGATTCTCAACAAAGAACCACCTTAATGTCATCATCATCGATCATCATCGCATGCATGTTGCACACGTATTAATTAAATCAATCAACTAACCAATTAATTTATAATTAAACAAAAATATCACATATATATATGATTTAAACTATAATATATTACCTCAACTAATATCAAATATATGTATAGTCGGGTACACATCGATTCTCTCACATGAATCATCATTAGAAAATATTGACACGTCAAAAACGTGATTGACACGATAAGAGAAAATTAACACTTCACCATCTGAAATTTCGTTATCATGGACGAATTTGCTCCATCCATCCGTAAAATAGAACGTGTCATAGGGGCTGACCATTTTGACCGTCCAAGTGTGTCCGTTGACATTATGCATGTCACAATTTAATGGTGTAAGACCATTAAATTGACTGCCGAATTTGCATGGAAGACGTTGGCATAAAAAATTTAATGTAATTACAATTTGTAATGAATATCTAATTGAACAATATAAGAAATCATTACAATAAGTAGATAGAAGTGTATTGCCGAATCAAAGCTATAAAAATAATAACCAAAAAAAATGTTGTCGAATCAAAATAAAACAATAATTGCCGAATCAAAACTATAAAACTAATAACCAAAAAAAAATATTGGCAGGGATAGAAGTTTATATATATATATATATATATATGAACAGAAAATATATGTTGACACAAAAAATGGTGATACAAAATAACAGAAAATATGTTAGTATGAGGAATAATAAAAAAACATAAACAAATCATACAAAAAATAACTTAAAAAATATACAACAAAACTATCAAGAATAATCAAAAAAGAAACTCACCAAATATTGTCCATACAAATCTACAATATAGTTTATATAAAAACTCTTGTTTATTGTAGAATTCGAGTTCAATACTGTCAATGTTGGCGGAACACTTGATGAAAATGAAAATAGAGGGGAACGTGAAGATGAAGCCATATTTAGTGGTTATGCTACGAATTTAGGATCAACAATATCGAAGTATTTCTCTAATGCTATATAAATAATAAGCTGCCAAAAAAATCTCTGAACACAAGATCAATTGTTAATTCAATGATGAAAGATACATAAAATCATAATTCGACTATTTTAACTATTATTAAACAATTTAGAAATGTTTGAATAGTCATCAATATTTAAAACTTGATTAATTAATAATATATTGTACAAAAGCGCATCGACACTATTGAAACAAATAAACAATATATTTGATGAAGATATGATGTATAGAATCAACACATCATTGTAATATATATTTAAGAAGAACTGACATATACTAATATCAATTATGATGAAATATTATTTATAATTTTTAAAATCCATATATTATATACAGATAGAATTGATACTATAGACTCACTTTTGGTATAAAGTAGGAATGCCAGTAATATGATTTTCCTCATTTTTATACATATAAAATAGGAATACCATTTATGATATTTTCCTAATTTATATACATATAAAGTAGGAATATCATTTACAATCTTTTCTTATAATATTTTCCTAACTTATATAATTACAACAATTTTCTTATAATATCTTCCTAATATAAGAATTTATAATAAATACCATTTATAATGTTTACAATTATTTCCTAATATAAAAGCAAAAAGAGCGGGAAAATAAAAGTTCCGGACTTCTGCTATTATATATATATAGATTTAAATTTTTCATATTTGACAATTACAGATATTTGGTTGTAGATATATATATATATATATATAACAGGAAAATGGTTTCTAAAATTATTTTTCCCGCCTAAACGCTATTTCTAAAAACATTTGTGACCTTTTTTGGCTGATTTATTGCTGATGTCCGATTATTATGGAAGATTATTTTTCAAATGGGAATGTTTGACCTCTTTGTTGCTGAATTTTGTTGCCAAAATTCTATATTTTCGATATTCATAGAATGTCTTAAATACTTGGAATGTTTGACTTTTTTGTTGTCTTTTTTTATTGCTGAATTTTGAGTAATTATAGATATACAAGGAATGAATCTAAAATTTGTACCGGATTTCTTTTACAATTGGAATGTAAAAAATCTGAATTGGTTAAATTTTTTATCGGATTTCTCTTATAATTGGAATGTCAAATTTCTGAATTTGTTTTTGCTATCTTAAAAATATATTACTCTATTTAAACATATTTTTTTAAATTCGAAAATATCTTTAAAAATTATATTATTTTTTTTACAAAAATTCTACATAATAAAAAAATCTTGAAAAATTACACTACTTTATTTAATCTTTTTGCACAAAAAATCAGCAGAATAAAAATCTGTTAAAAAATGAAGATTTTGTCCTATAAATATTAGATGTCTATGCTCAGCTATTTGACATTCATTCAAGTATCTGCATAAATAAAAGCATATACATATACTTTCTACAAGTGTTTGAGCCGGTTGTGATTATTCTACAAATGGGTCGAGCAAAGGTTTTTAAAGGTGGTAAAAAGAAATTTAATTTTCTGTATATATTTATGTTATTAATATTTTATTATTTATTACTTGACTTGTTATTGGAATTTAATAATTTTATATTTTCGAATATTCATAAGATCAAGTGAAGGTATCCAATAGCTTTCATGTTACAAAATTGCTTGTGAAGAAAAGGTGCAAGGGATAGAAGACTTCAAGAAGAGGTATATTGTGTAGTTTTAATATTTTCTGAATTTGGAATTTTTAATATATAAATTATATTTGCTTCACATATTTTTATCTAAATTAGGATTATGAGCAGCAACAATCCTACATATTCTATTAGCCATGTGAGTTTGCCCTCTGCACGGACGGCCCGAGATGAGCTTGAAGCTTCGGACGCATCCGTAAAAACTATGGATTATTTGAATGACAGTGAGAAGGTAATTATTTTATTTAATCTCTTTAATCAATTCATTTAAAAAAATAGTAAATATTTGTTATTTTATTAATTATGTTCTAAAGAATTTATTGATTCAATTTGTAGGCAGGCACCTTTTGGATTTATGCAAGAGTGGTATCAATTTCTGATGAGTGGTGGTATCTTGGTTGCACTCATTGTACGAAAAAAATGCACCCGACAGTCAATAATTTCTACTGTGCGAAGTGTGATTCATTGTTTGAAACTAGGATTTTGAGGTAAAATTTTAATATTATACTTATGTTATATTTATTATATTTATGTTTAGATTTTATTTTAATATTGTTTGTTTTGATATTTTTTTCGAATTTTGCTTGCGTAGGTATATGGCATATGTTCAAGTTGTTGATGAAACCGCTAGCGCCACTTTGCTTTGTTGGGATAGGGATTTGGAAAAATTAATCGAGAAGTCATGTTCAGATTTGAGAAAGGAGCATCTTGAGGTTAATTTAATTTTCTAAGTTTAATTATTTATTTTATCATTTATTTATTGTATACATTTTTTTTAAAATTTGTTTGAATTGTTAATGTTTTATTTTTTTTATCACATATTGTAGCGTAGAGGCGAGGAGTTACCCCCGAAGCTATCGTGTTTCATTAATAAAACAAATTCTTTTAAAGTTCAGATAAAATCCGAATAGCTACATAATTACTCTGGAATTTTTTCTGCTGCTAAGCTCTCAGCAGATCCGGATCTAATCTGGAAATATGGAGTAATAAATATTGAGAATTAGGTACTTTTTTGTTTATTTTTTTGATATTATTATTAATGACGAATAATTAAAATTTATTAAAGTAATTTTGTGATGTACATGAATCTGATTTTTTGTCGAGGCTGCAATCGGATGATGTTTGTGATGACAAGGTTTTATTTCTGATCTAAGTAATAATATTTTTATTAAATTATCAAAAGTGAATAACTATTTAATAACTATTTGATCTTTTTTTGTAGGAAGAATCTTCCTCAGAATCCGAGGTCAATACTCCCATCAAGAACCTGAAAAAGAGTCCATCTACGTCTGAATTTCCTCTTTGCAAATGTAGATTGAATGAAGATTTCTCATCATCAACGATGAAAATGAAAAGTGTCATAAAGATGGAAGATAAAAAGAGAGATGGAGAATGATTTTATGTATTTTGGACAATGTTTTTATCGTTTTTAATAGTTTTTGCTAAATAGTTTATTTGGAGAGTTTTAGATAGAGACTTTTTTTTTTATTATTTTGGAACAATAATTTATGTTTGGTTTATTGAGTTTGTTACCCAACTTTGAATATTATTTTGGCATTTACATCTATGGATTTGGATTTTTTTTTGTTAAGTAGTCTGAATTATTGTTTTTAATATTGCTTTTGATTTTTTATGTTCTTTGACCATCTAAAGTTTTCAGGTAATCTTAATAGTATGTAAAGGTATGAATTTTGATGTTTATTTACTATTAAATAGATTGTAAATTGTTATTTGTATTTTTTCAGAAATTTATTTGTAATACTTTGTAATTATAAATCTGAATATTAATTAATGTAATTTATTTGGACAATTTTAGATTCTATCACATATATGTATATTGTAAAGTGTTTTTTTTTGTAATACTTTGTATTTATAAATCTGAACATTAATAAATGTAATTTAAAATAGATTGGTAGCTTTTTTCAAGAATTTGAACAATTTGTACATTAATATAAATACTTCTATAAATTTAGAAAATGGGTCCAAAATGAACGGTCCAAACTTGATACCTTTATCAATTTTTCAATGAAATGAAAATTACCTAAAAAACAATTACTGATCCACATAATACTAATTTAACCAACAGGATTCCACTACAATCATGTTGTAGGATCAAGTAGTTTTAATTTTAAGTCAGCATAAGAATAAAAAATAAACCTGTTTATAAAAATCTAACACTTTTAACCAACAGGATTCCAATATACTTTCTGTGTACGGTCAAGTGGTTTTCTATTTTTATCATGAAATTGTTTGATAAATATTTTTATCATCATTTTGATGATTTTGTTTAAATATGTTTTTACACCAAAACAATGTGTCTAAATGTTGTCCAAATACTCCCGATCGATTTAAAATGTCTTTACTAATTTTTTGGAGTATTTCTTGAAGTTTATTTTCGATAAAAATTGGATATCACTTCTGTCTTGGGTTGGACCGGTCGCCCTATAGGGAAACCCGTACCTGAAGATGAGTTTTAAAAACAGAAAACTGGACGAAAGTTTTTTTCAAGAGGTCGACCACGACGATCGACCGGTGCCGAAGAGTTTCATTCTTCTCTCTGCTCGCTTTTGCATCGACCCAACCGGCCCAACACAGGTCGACTCGGGACCCTAATCGACCGGCCGCCTGTGTTAATTTGTGATTTTATCTTTCAACGTCTATTTCTACGCGACGGTCGCGCCTACCGCTTTGACAAAGAAAATTCTAGCCGTTGACAGCAGACAGTTCTTCCTTAATTTGTGGGATTGATTTCTAACAGTTATATTCTTGATTTTAATTGTATTTTTCTATAGATTTTCAATCCCCAAGAGGAGCCTATCCATGATCAATCATATCCTATAAATAGAGGAAGTTTTGGAGCAACAAGTGAACTAATTGAGATACAACACAACAAGATACACTCAAAGCAAATACTTGTTATTTCATTTTCTATATTCTTGTTGTAATAGTCTAAGGTCTTACACTTTCACATCTTGAGGTCTAGGCTTATTTCTTGATTACACTTGCACTCAAAATTGTATTATTCATTATTGAGTTGTAATCTTGAATTTGTGTTCATCATTCAACACAAGATATCCTAGTGAGTGTTCTTGTGGTAAGAACACACTTGGGTGATCTAGGTGTAATACCAGTGCTCTAGCTTCCCGAGAGTACTATCAAGCCCAACTCGACGAGCAAACGCTCAACTATGAGGCTCTTAGAACTAGTCATGAGGAGTTAAGGCAAAAAAACTCCAAGCTCAAAAAGTCGGTTGGAAAGTTGAAGAAGTTCATCAAAGATCTCCTCCCTAACGCTTGCTTCTCTTCCGATGAAGAGTGATGCCTTTATTGTTCTTTCATGCGTTATTTTCATGTCTTTTCTTTAAATGTTGTAATGAATTATTTTGACTATTTCTCCTATCTTGCTAATGAAATTTGGTTGTTTGTTTTTCTAAAGGAATGAACTAGCAAGAGTGCTAGTAGCAAGTGATTGCTTATGGTTCTTGTTGACTATGGTTTTGATGGAATATTTGATGGTAAAAATACTCTTATTTGTGCATGATGGCATTGTTTGATGTTTAGGTTGGTTATTGATGAAGTACTTGATGGTAAAAGTGCTTCTTTAATTTTTGCTTGGTGACATTTGTAATGCCTTTCTTATATTGCTTAGTTGGATAGATTAATCTCAATTGGGTTGAACCCTTGAGAATATGCTTATATCTTGATATTTTGATGAATTTCGTGTATTTATGAGTTATGTATGTTGATTATTGCATTTGGTGATGAAAATTTTGGCTTGCCTATTTTTACAAAGGGCTATATGCATCCTCTTTATTACTTGACGCCCGCCAAGTATTCGATAAAATGTTTCAAAGAAAAATTCATTACCTACATGATTATCTCAATTTGAAAAGTCTTACAATTCTATAGAGATCATGTTTTATCATTCAAATGAGCTTTTGCAAATCATATGATCAATGTTTCCCTCTTTATTTGGGATTTAAGCTTCAATGTTCAAAATGCTCGATAAATCAATTATAATTGCGCACTTTGATATGATAATATGATGTTTTTATCGTGCTAACATTCTTTTGATGATTCCAAAGGGGCCGAAACAGGTTATAAGCTCATTAGCTCAAAGAAGCTAAGATAAGCTCACAAAAGAAGCTATAAGATATGGCTCTTTAAAGCTAAAAGCTATGGATATAAACTAGTCCATTTGATATATCTTGGACTTATGACACTTGTTTAATGGTTGTGTTTGACAGAGGGAGCTTCTTAACTCATGATCTTTGGGTTACATTGTAAAAGCTAAGCTTTTTTAGCTTTTGTATGGTTGCTTATTTACTTATCTTGATGTGCATGTTGATAGGGGGAGCTTTTGCTAAAATATTTTGAAAATCTTCACTCCCTTCCTTGTGGCTATTTTGTTTGAATATTTGTTGCTTTAAATGGCTAGTTATCTTTTACCGGAAAATTCTTTTTGTTTTCAAAATCGACCTCTTAATATCTCTTAAAATTGTTTTGATTTGTAATCATAAAAAAAGGGAAATTGTTTGATAAATATTTTTATCATGATTTTGATGATTTTGTTTAAATGTGTTTTTACACCAAAACAATGTGTCTAAATGTTGTCCAAATACTCCCGATCGATTTAAAATATTTTTACTAATTTTTCGGAGTATTTCTTGAAGTTTATTTCGATAAAAATTGGACAACACTTATGTCTCGGGTTGGACCGATCGCCCTATAGAGCAACCCATACCTGAAGATGAGTTTTGAAAATAGAAAACCGAATGGAAGGTTTTTTCAAGAGGTCACCGATCAACCTGGACGTCGACCGGTGTGGAATTTGGTCCGACCGGCCGGTGCTGAAGAGTTTCATTCTTCTCTGCTCGTTTTGCATCGATCCCAACCGGTCCAACACAGGTCGACTTCGGCCGCCTGCGTGTTAATTTGTGATTTTATCTTTCAACATCTATTTCTACGCGACGTCCGCCTCTACCGTTTTGACAAAGAAAATTCTAGTTGTTTGCAGACAGTTCTTCCTTAATTTGTGGGATTGATTTCTAACAGATATATTCTTGATTTTAATTATATTTTTCTGTGATTTTCAATCCCCAAGAGGAGCCTATCTATGATGAATCATCTCCTATGAATAGTGGAAGTTTTGGAGCAACAAGTGAACTAATTGAGATACAACACAACAAGATACACTCAAAGCAAATACTTGTTCTTTCATTTTCTATATTCTTGTTGTAATAGTCTAAGGTCTTACACTTTCACATCTTGAGGTCTAGGCTTATTTCTTGATTACACTTGCACTCAAAATTGTATTATCCATTATCGAGTTGTAATCTTGAATTTGTGGTCATCATTCAACACAAGATATCCTAGTGAGTGTTCTTGTGGTAAGAACACACTTGGGTGATCTAGGTGTTAGGTGCAAGAAGATTGTGGTTATCTTCTTATTGAAGAGTGTGGTGCTCTTTGAGGGTTGAAGAATTTGGTATTCTTCAAGACGGAAGATTGTGGTAATCTTCACAAGGTGCCGTTGAAGATTGTGGTAATCTTCAAGGGAGATTGTGGTAATCTCCAAAGAGGTGTTGTAAGGTGATGTTGTATTGATTGTGGTAATTAATAAAATCATTTTTCTTTTTGAAATCCATCCCGAAGATACTGGGGTGGTAGAGGATTAGGCCCTAGGTGGGTTGAACCTCTATAAATCGACGCGTGTTATTTACTTCCCGCACCTTCATTCTTGTCTTGGCTTGTTTGATTCGGAAAAGAGGGCATAATTGAGAAAATGGAGATAATCTATTCACCCCCTCTAGATTATCGTAGCCACTTGGAGTTACAAAAATCTTTGGACATGAAAAATAAGCTTTTGAAGCAAGTAAATTAGAACAATGTATAAGAAAATAATATTGCTGAAAAAACATACAACTGTCAATAAAAAATAGTAGGTCAACATTGAGGAATCATGTAAAACTAATATTTGATAAACACAATCCATTTACCAGCAACATGAAGTACCACTTACATAGAAAATAGCAGCTAAAACATGTTGTTGGATACCGTATTTTATTAATTTATTTGATTTGATTTACAAAACATTTACATTTTTAATAATTTACATGCTTAATTTTTTCTCAAGTCAAACTTTATTCGCTGTATATTTTCCGGTATAAATAATTTACATGCCTAATATATTTCACGAGTCAATCTTTATTCTGATTATATTTTTCAGTATAAATATCCTACAAAATCATATATAATAATTTATATGCCGAATATATTTCTCAAGTCAATTTTTATTCTATTTGTACTTTTCAGTATATATATCTTACAAAATCATATTCTATATTTTACATGGCTAATATATTTTTTAAGTCAATCTTTATTCTGTAATATTATTCTCTATAAATATCTTACATATCATATTCTATATATTATAGAAATCCACTTGTTTAATTATCAGCAGAAACAAAAAACACAATCATTGTCAGTATATATGTAGTGATTTTATATTGCCAATCAACACACTTCGTTAAAATCTATCAAAACAAGCTACACAACAAAAAGTTCACACATTTCGACCAACTTAGATAGTTTATCAGAAATAGGTTATAGTTCATATAAGATATTATACACTCTATTCTACACAATGAGGAAGCTTACAGGTCACAGTGTAATTAGCAATAAACGTAAAATTTCTAGCATATATGACCAAGGTAATTTATGTTCCAAGTTTTTTTAATTATTTAAACATCTTCTCTGTTTGCATATCATTTATAATTATTCAGATTTATTTCTATAATATCAATAAATTATTTTGTTTTCAATTTAGAGTTTGAATATTAATACTTATCTTAAATAATGCATTCCACAAGTCCTTGATATGTTTCATGATTTTGTAGTATAGAACCTGTATGAGTTAAGTTAATGGCAAATTCAGATAGTAGTGATATTAAATTACAGAACAAAAGCAGTTAATAGTAGCAGAGAACCGATGTGATATTTAGACTATATTTTTTAATTTTTTTATTTAGATTATATAGATTAAAGCAAGATAATTAACCATAGAACTCAATCCATGCAACATCTAATCTTAATATAATTCATACTCATGTTGTAAATCGCATCAGATCCATAATCAAATACCAGACATTCACAATAGGCATAACAATAATGACACTGCAAATTATTTGTAGGTATAATCACAGAAACTATCAAGCAGTTACAAAAAAAAACATTTATCTTTCACATTTTTTTACTGGGAAATGTGTAATTATTTTAATATATAATCATTTTATATATGTAATTTTGGGGAAAATTTTCAGAGTAAAAATGCCGAAAAACAAGTATGTTTTTAAATATATTAATGACGAATCTTAAGTTAATAAAAATGTCAAATAATTTTTTTTTAACAATAATGATATGGATCAGTTCAAAAAGGAAAAAAAACAGTAGTTATATCTAAAGAACTTATCTTTTTTCAGATCTGTTGTGTGTTGTCTTCCATGTGGATAAAAAAATAATTTGTTAGTAATAACATAGAAAATCAAAAAATAAAATATATAAAAAAGACAACTTATTTGTAGCTTAAACGATTAAGTTAAACCGGATCTATTGTTCGTCATTTGAATCGGAGATGTATTTTTTTTTCTAAATATTTTTTTCAAAACGGTGTTAGCTTTTTTTTTTAGTTAAGTATTTTAAAATATAAATATGAAATAAAAGCAGAAAATAAATGGCTATTATTAATTTATCAGAGAAAATAAAAAATGCATAAAATTTATGCATTTTTTTCATTTTTATGCAAAACCTTACATTTGATAAAAAAAATTCTAAATTTTTTTTTTCTGAAAATAAAAGCAAATACAGAGCCTATTATTAATTTTTTTCCGAAAATAAAAAAATGCAGAAACTTTATGCAGTTTTTCATTTTTAAATTAAACCCTAGATCTGATAGATTTTTCAGATCTATAGTTTAACAGCAATGTTCTGTAAATATTTATACAAAAAATACAAAAACATTATATAATTTTTTTGAAAATCATAAAATTTATTTGAAATATTCAAAAAATATAAGATCTATGATTTTGACACGAAATAATTTTGGAAAAATAACAAATCGGAAAAAAATTATAAATACTTTCTTTATAAAACAAAACAACTTCCAGATTTAAAATATCTAAAATACTATAAAACGAAAAATACATAAAAAATCGAGTAAATAAAAAAAATACTTTGGAAAAATATTTTCTACTGATTTTATTATTTGAAATCCTTTATCCATTTTGAAAATTGACTCCAAAATGATTTTTAAGGATTTTGAATTTATTTTTTAATTTATCTGCCTATTTTTCAAAAAATACTTCACAAAAGTATTTTCCACCGATTGTTTTGTACGAAATCCTTTTTCATTTTGAAAACTAACTTCAAAATATTTTCTAAGGATTTTGAACAAGATTATTTGTAATTTCCGCTGATTTTTCGAAAGAAAATACTGAGCATTCGTTTTCGAAAATATGACAAAAATGAAAATCAAGGATTTGTTTTTCAAAATCACATAAAAGATCGGTGGAAATGGTAAAGAACAAAACAAATTTTGATTTTCGTAGAAGAAGAAATGGCGAAATGAATTTTTGGAGAAAACACAAGAAAAATGGCACGAAGCGAGAGAGAGAGAGAGAGAGAGAGGGTTAGGTGGAGAGTGAAGAGTGAAGTGAGGTCGGGTGGGTGGGTGTGGGTGGATGTGGGTAGGTGGATGAAACTTCTGTGAGTTTCTCCACTTTTGACCCAATAAATCTGGACCCTTCATTTTCTACCCAATTTCATTCAATCGTTGATCAATATTGAACCGTGCGATGTTCGACACGTGTACTAAAATGGACCCTATGTTTTACATGCAAGACAAAATGTGGACAAGTATCCTATTATCGATATCATTGGGTGAATTTGTAAGGGCTTTTTTTTAATTGGGCCCAAAATTAATATGTATTTAATTAAAATTCATTACTATTGTCCATTGGCCTTTATAATTTGTTTTTTCAGAATTATTATTATATGTATATAATGTATTTATTATCATTAATATTTATTATGGTATGAAAACAATTGAATATAAATACTATTATTATTTAATGTAAATAAAAAATCAAATAAAAAAAATACAAATGCAAATTTTTAAATATTCCGATAATTTATTCTTATATTTACTATTTATTTTGTGATTCGTATTATGTTAATGGATTTAGAATCGTTTATATATTTTATCTTAATGATCTTTGAAAACTATCTACTACTAAATTAGTATTTTAAAAATATAATACATTTGTTGTTAGGAATTTTATTGTTTAGATTTTGATGAATGCCATGTAAAACTTAGAATAGAAAGTTGGCACCCCAATTCTTGTCGTAAAATGTATTGTAACAATTAGAGTCGCCAAGCCGAGTTAAGTCGGCTACGCCTTAACATGCAAGAAGACAACCAAGACCTCGAAGGAAGACTTCACGCGAGACACCGAGTATGGAAAAGAAGAGTAGACAGAACTCTATCGAAAAGCAAATGAGATGCAAAATGAGTGGAGCATCACCAAGTCAACTCAAGAAAAGCCAAGTCTCAAGTTGAAGTGACAAAGAGTCATCCACGATTGGAAGTCGACTCTAAGTCACCCGAGGAAAGCAAGGAAATGCAAATCAAGTCGAGATAATCGAAAAGAACCGTTGTACGTAAATCAAGAGATTTACTTAAACAAGTAATATCTCCATACCACCTTTCTTGGAGTGCTCACCCCACAAGCGTGCAAAAGGAATGAACCAATGGGAAGCACTACACCGTGTCGAACTCAAAAGGTGAAAGAACAATTCATACGAGGAAATGGCAATTCCAAGAACTCGCAAGCCAACGATCGCAAAGTGACTTTCAAAAATAAGCCTATCTCTTCAACGGGCAAATTTTTGAAAGTTCACTATAAAAGGCCGAGGAGTTTGTTTGAGAAGAAATACATGAATGACACACACGTGAGATATACAAGCTTATTAAAAACTCGAAACATTCTCAATCCTCAAGCCTACATCTCAAGTACATCAATCCAACACTTACCTTGAAGGAAAGAGAACTTCAATCAGTTGAAGAGGAAAATATCAAACAAGGGGTCTACATTCCGGGAAGGATTGTAGAAAGGTTCAAGTTGAACCAAGTCTTAAGCTTTTGGAGGGCTTCGTGATCAAATCCAAAGAGCTTAAGCAAGTGAGTCAGTAGTAGCAAGGCAACGCCCTGTGAAGAAGCCGAGTCCTACGGCTTGAAGCCACCGAGTGATCAAGGCGTCTCAGATCGAGTCCCAAAGGATCAAGTCGGGCCATTGTGATCAAGACTTGTATCCGGACCGCTACCACTTTGTAAACGATCATTACCTAGTGGATTCCTCCAGAGTTGGAGAAGAGAGGAGTAGAAGAATTACCCCATCTTCGAACCTCTATAAAAACTTTACTCGTGTCATTTACATTTCAAAGATTTAAATTCCTCGCACTTTTAACTCGCTTATATCTGCGATAAATTTGCTATCCATTTGATAAAATTATAAGTACTAAATCAAGCTCTAAAATCTTGCTTAATCAAACATAAGGGTGTTAAGTCTTCCATAAAATAAAACCACATTGAGTTAAATTATAGCCAACATCCGAGTTACTCCATCAACACTCACCGAAATCATTGAGAGATTAACTCTACTTGAGTGACTAATTCGACCGTCCATCAAGGACACACAAATTGTAGAATCAACTCAGAGATTTAAAAGGACTAAATCGAAAATTTGGTAAGGTTTATTCAACCCCCTTCTAAACCTTACACTTACACCCCTTGGGACCTACAAGTGGTATCGAACGGTTGGTTCATTGAACCCTCCGCACCGTTATCGAACTAGATCTCCAAACTTTTTCAAAGTCTGCTTTAGTACTTAAAGTTTCAAAACTCCTTTTATCATTAAAAGCTATTATCATGGAAGCAAATTTGACACGCATCCCTATGTTCACTATTGAAGAATTTGATGATTGGAAAATTCGTGATGCGAGCTCATCTATCAAAGATTACATGATGAGATGTGGATAGTGATAGAAGATGGGCCTCTCGCAAATATTAAAGGTGAACACAAAGTTGCATTTAAGAGTTGCGGTGAAGGAGAAGAAGATGTCGCTTCCTAGACCACCATGGTTGAAAACCAAGAACCGAATGGACAAATGATGACAAAAAAGATACAACCTGGACAATGTAGCCAAGGACATTCTTTACAAAACTCGACAAAGCCATGTTCAACAAAGTCAAATCTTGCAAAACGGCTAAGAAATCAGGACAAGTTGACATTGATTTGTGAAGGCTCGTGAGCAAATCAAAGAAAACAAATTATCAAAGGTCAGTACAAAAATTTGAATATTTCAAAATGATCTCGGAGAGAACCTGATCAACTGGATGCTCGATTCACGTAAATCACAAATGAGTCATTCGCACTTGGAAAGGAATATACACGAAGAAATGTGTATGAAAATCCTAAAAAGTCTTCCAAATTGAATGGGAAATGAAGGTCATGGCACCGAGACATTCCATGGACCTATCAAAGACATCCAACCATGAACTATTCTCGCACCTCAAAGCCTACGAGTTTGAGCCGAGAAGAAAGACCAGAAGAGACAGTTGTACCCAAAACAAATTACTTAAATTGTTAAAGATGGGAAGAGAGCCGAGGTCAAAGAAGTCATCGACCCGAAGAAATAGCCCGATGGTTAAAAGATTCAACAAGTTCTTTAATAAGAACTACAAGAAAGGAAAGGGTGAATCTTCCGTAAGACACTCGCTCCCTCCAAATCAAGGGAAGACAGCCAACCAAGAGAACAGATCGTCAAAAAGTTGAGTATCAAAGGGTCGACAACTCAAGAATGGAAAGAGTCGATCAAAAGGCCAATATCTATGTTGGAACTCAGACAACCAGGTCACTATGCCATTGATCGCTCATATCCTCGTAGTCGCAAGACAGATGAAGAAGAAAGAAAGGTCTTCAGAGAAAGAAGACAAGAAAAGAAAAAGGCAATGATGGTCGCAGAGATCACCGAGACAAACAAGTCAAGAGAGATGATTCAGAGAGCAAAGAAGTCGACTACTCAAGTGACTCAAGAAGAAGCCCTAATCGCTTGATGGCCAAAGAACAAGATCAAGAAGATGAGGTACAATCTAACTCAATAAACTCGTACACTAGTGATAGTGACCGTGACACACACATTCATCACCTATCGATCTTTATGATTCATTAGGCAAAATGATGAAAGATTTTGAACACATTAAATCCTCACACACACTATTGAATGAGGAAAACAAATTTACTCAAAAGTCAAAACTCAAAGTCGACTAAGGAGCCGAGTACTCTAAGTCAAATAGTCATGAAAATGAAAGTTTAAAGGTTGAAAATGCTAAATTAGTAGCAAAATTGCCGCTATAGAAAAGAGGGAGAATGACCTCAAGAATGTTATTGCTTCATTCACTAAGGCATCTAAATCATTGGATGGTCTTATTTTGAGTCAAAGAGAATGTGGAGACAAGACAAAGCTTAGATTTAATTCTCTCGTGCCATGTCAAACCTCAAGAGTAATTTTGGAATAAGGATCTTCAAGTCATGAAGAGTCCGAAAAATCCAAAACTCTAAATGTTGCACACACATTCACTCCAAAGCACAATACTAAGCAAACCGGCCTTTGGTTACAAAGGAAAAGGAAAACAACCTACTGAGTGTCTTTGAAAGGATACCGAGAAGAGATTCAAATGAGTCCTCAAAGACTCCAAACAAAAATACTCAGAAAGAAGAAGCAGAGATACCAAAAATCCCGAAAACTCATAAAAGAAATACATATGATGGGAATGGTAGAAAATATCCAAGCCAAGCCGATTGGAATAATGTAAATCGTCAAAGACACGACTTATGGAATATAAGCCCATGACAAAGGCCTAGAACTCAAAGAAAGGCCATTCCAAAAGTATAAGAGCTTTCATCAAAGACACATATGCACCTAGGCACTACACGCAAAAACACCACAATTACCTAAGGAAGGCAATTGCTAAAACACATATGCAGCATACGCACAAAAGAGACAAATTTGTATGAACCTAGAATTCCCAAGCAATTTGCCAGGATTAATTATGATTATGGCACCGATAGATGGCAACCCCTTGAGTCAAATCATTTGGCTATAGGTTGGTTGGATCATCTTACAATTTAACCCCTCAGACCCGCATAAGTATGGGTACCTAAAACTTAATTTCCTTGATTGCAGTTTCAAGGAACAAAAATTGAGTGCCAAGGAACCTAGTACATGGATAGTGGTCGCTTCCGGACATATGACAGAAATAAGAGAAATCATGTCAAAATTCAAGGAAGTCAAAGGAGCAAAAGTCATATTTGGAGGAAATGAAGCTCCTGGTGAAATAAGAGGCATTGGATCCATCAAGAGGAATGGATTAGAAATTACAGATGTTGCATATGTTGAAGGACTCAACTTCAACTTATCGAGTATCACCACTGCGGACAAGGGCTACAATGTTGGATTCAACATGGGTATGTGCCAAATCAAAGATATTGAATCAAATGAAGTGGTACGCAAGGATGTAGACAGAAAAATATGTATGTAGTGGATTGGTCAACTCGCAACACCCAAAGACATGTCTACTAGCAAAGAATACAAATTGAATCAAGTTGGCTATGGCACAAAAAAAGCCGAGTCACCCGAATTTCAAAACAATTAACAAGTTGGCAAGAAGTCATCTTGTAGAAGGACTTCCACTCGAGATATACAAGAAGGAGAGTATATGTGATGCATGTCGGGGAAAAACAAATCAAGTCGTCATTCAAAGAAAAGAAATGCCCATCCTCAACAAGAATATTGCATCCGCTTCATATGGATCTATTTGGCCCAAAGGAACCAAACAAAGATAAGTGGAAAGAAATACACCTTGGTGGTAGTAGATGACTACTCAAGATATACATGGACAATTTTCATGTGTAAGAAGAAAGAAACTCTTCAAAAATTACCACAAATGATGAAAAAGATTCAAAATGAGAAGAGTCAAACCATTATCAAAATAAGATCGATAGAGGAACCGAGTTTGTCAATGGAATAATAACTCAAGATTGTATTGAGAATGGTATTGGTCATGAACTATCGCCAGCAAGACTCCACAAAGAAATGGAGTTGCGAAAAAAGAAGAATGAACTCTCAAAGAAGCGTGAGACCATGTTAGTCAAGCAGGTTACTAAAAAGATTTTGGGTCAAGCAATCAACACAAACTTGCTACACCCAAAACAGATGTATGATAAAATGAGACAAAATTGACAAAGACTCCTATGAGATCTGGACTGAAGAAAACCAAATGTTTCATATTTCGTAATATTTGATGTAAATGCTTCATTCACAACAATGGCAAAGACAACCTAAAGGCTTTTGATGCTAAAGTCGATGAAGGTATCTTCTTAGATACTCACCGAAAGCAAAGCCTACGTATCACTCAACAAAAGAACTATGGTTACGTAAGAATCCATTCATGTAGTATTCGATGAGCCATATGTAAATGGAGAAGACATTGAAGAATCACCGATAAGTCAATCATCCAACCATACGTAAGAGTCCCTATCTCAAGTCAAGCCGGAATTATCAATTCGTAAGAAGATGAGATAGCCGAATCTCAAAAACAATGAAAATTTGCAAACTAAGTGATTACGAGAGAGTCGACAAAGAAAGAAATACCGCAAGTCGATCAATCCAAATAACTTACTCCAACCTCGATGTAAGATGGCCGAGAGACCATCCACCGAACTTGTCATTGGAGATATAAGAGAAGGTGTCAAGACAAGATCCGTAACTCAACAAGAAGCAATGTTCACATGCTTCATCTCGCAAAATAGAGCCAAAATATGTGTCACAAGCATTGATGACACACATTGATTCAAGCTATGCAAGAAGGTCAATCAATTTGAAAGGAACAAAGTGTGGAATTAGTGCAAAGAAGACCATACATCAAAATGTTATTGGCACCAAATGGGTATTCGTAAATAAAATGAACGAGGAAGGCTCTGTGGTAAGAAACAAAGCAAGATTGGTAGCCAAAGGATATTGCCAAGAAGAAGGGATAGATTTTGATGAAACATTTGCCCTGTAGCAAGATTGGAAGCTATAAGGATGTTTCTTGCCTATGCAGCTCACAAGAATTTCATTGTATATCAAATGGATGTAAAAAGTGCATTCCTAAATGGTTTATTGGAAGAAGAAGTGTATGTTGAACAACCTCCAGGATTTGAGCGTAAGACTCTTGGAGACAAGGTATACAAACTCAAGAAAGCCCCCGTATGGATTGAAACAGCACCCGCAGCATGGTATGATACCCCGTCACAATTCCTAACCAAAATGGATTCACAAAAGGAAAAGTAGATAGAACACTTTTCGTAATTCAAGACAAGAAGAGTATACTGCTTGTTCAAATATATGTGGATGACATCATCTTTGGATCCACTAACAAAGAGAAATGTGGTGAAAAATTTTCAAACCTCATGCAAAGTAAATTTGAAATGAGCATGATGGGAGAGTCGACATTCTTCCTTGGACTTCAAGTGAAACAAATTAAGGATGGAACCTTCATAAGTCAAACAAAATACACCAGAGATTTAATGAAGAAGTTTGGTATGGAGGAGAAGTCTTCTCGTAAAAATACCAATGAACACATCACCAAAATGGACATGGATGCAAAGGATGGCAAGCCCGTAGATCAAACAAGATACGAGCACTTATTGGATCATTGCTCTATCTCACAAGCTAGCGGCCGTACATCACTTTTGTCAGGTGTATGTGCAAGATTTCAATCGCCCAAAAGAGAGCCATATGACAAAGAGCCTAAGAGAATATCGAGATACTTGAAAGGAAGCCAAGAAGTAGGCCTATGGTATCCAAAGGAAGGTGGATTCAAGCTAATTGGCTATTCGATTCTCGACTATGTTTGGTTGCAGAGTGGACAGAAGAGCACTTCGTGCACATGTCAAATGCTAGAACACGACTAATTTCCTGGTTTAGCAAGAAGCAAAACTCAATAGCCACCTCTACAAAATTGAGGCGTAATACATAGTCATGGGCACTGTTGCCCAAGTCCTATGGATGAGACAAAGAAATGAGAGATTATGAAGTTGAAGAAAAAGAAATTCCAATCATGTGTGATAACACAAGTGCAATTGCAATCACTCAAAATCTCGTGTTGCACTCAAGAACAAAACATATTGATGTCGATATCACTTCATAAGAGATCATGTTGAAAAGAAGGACATCATCCTGGAATATATCTCAACCGATAAACAACTAGCCGACATCTTCACAAAACCATTATGTGAGTCAAGATTTGAAGAACTCAAGCATGAGTTGGGGCACTGAGCTGAAATGACACTGACAAATCAAAGAAGAGAAATGGAACAAAAAGGGGAGAAAAAAAGAGTCGAAAACGTAAATCACCAAGAATCACCAGACGGAAGACAACTACACCGAGTCACCGATAAGTGAGTCGCTAAAAGAACTGAGAAGTAGAGTTAAATCGCCTAAGTGATAAGTCTGAATAACTTATGAGCAAAGTGACAAACGCAAATGCTTTGACTAAGCGGAATGTTTTATGGAATACGCCAAAGATAATGATGATGTGTACGCATAAAGTCCGCACACCAAGCTTATGATTGGATATAAATGCTGCCGCATTAAATACGAGACATGAAATGCTCAATAGGCGTCAAAATCCAAGCCGTTGATTTCGATCACAATTCAAAACCGCCCGCACGCCCTTTCATAAACCATATTTAAACCTTTTTCGTCCGCTTTCTCTCTCACACTTCTAAAAACTGCTCATCTCTTTCTCTCAAAAGGCAAAGGCAAAATACTCTCGAAACCCTATCAACCTTCAAATCAATTTCTCGAGTTTTTCCTTGATATAATCCCGAGAAATGGCACCAATTTATGACTTTACCAAGTTAGGAAAAAATCCACACCGGTTCAACGGTGGATTTCGACGAATGGTGAAGCAGGGTCCGAAGACACCCTAGTGAAGAAAATCGCCGAAGTTGGAAACGCCCGGACTAAAATCAAGCTTTAACGCTTAGAATATCCGATGACCTATGTGGAGGAGGTCGCGATAATTCTACGTGAATGCCGAGATTCACGATGAAGGAATCAAGTCATCCGCTCACGGAAGCAACACTATCACCGCCAAGGATTTGGCAATATTGCTCACTACCGCCAGGCGTAAGGAGCATCCGAGATTAAAGAGGTGATGTAAACTTGGCCGACGCATGGAAAGAAATAGCCAAGTCCGACTTTGCCGACAAAATAATATACACAAAGAAACAAGAGATCTGCCAAGGAGGATTATCACAAATTGTTGGACATAGTTGCCAAATGTATCGACATCAAATTTGGCGCTTTGACCAATTGTCAAAGGCAAAGCCGATTGTAATGGCCGCAATCATCGAAGAAAAGAAGATAAATCAACAGTTTGTCTACAAAGACTCCGCTTAACGTGGGAACAAGTCCTTCAAAGAAGATGGCACATTTGGAGGATCCGGGATATGGCCTGTGATTGGCCGACTATTGAGGTGAAAGGAGTCCTCTTAGGCATGGGAAGGCTTTCCATGTTAACAAGAGAATGTTCGAGCTAACCTCTCCGTGCTCGGAAGCGAGCTTACGCCAAGAGAGCGACACCGTGAGGGGGAATCACCACCCAAGATACATCCGCTTCCTCTCCAGGCCAAGAAGAAAGCTGCCCGCAAATGCTAAGAAGATCACGCCCCTGCAAAGAAAGAAAACCAAACATGCTCCCCGCCCTGCAGCAGTCACCGTGTCACCCGCCCCTCGCAGCAGCGGTCGAGAAGGACTCACAAATACCTTCTCCGATCGTCAAAAGGAGGAGAACGACAAGCCAAGACGGCCACTCGTAAACAAACACCAAGACGCCCCACCGCCCAAGACTCGTAGGACACCGCCTCTCGAACCAAAATCCTCCGGTACAAACTAGAGACGAAGAAGACTTGTCAAGCAAACCGAACAGAGAAACCAAATGAGTCGGGCTACTCGGCCTAGCACAAATATCGAGACTACCGGAGAAGTAGAGTCTCCAGATGTAGTTGATGAAACAGCCAAGTCTCTGAAGGCGATCGCAGAGGCAACCCAAGACACAAATTGGTCACACAAAAAAGCACAAGAAGAACTCTGCCAGAGCGGATAGTGATGTAATGATCCTATCTCCACCTTACCCGGACATCCAAAATCGTCTCGCGTGAGTGGAGAAAATGGAAGTTGAGTAAGTCAAGGGAACAGTTCCAATGGCCTCGAGTTCATAGAAGAAGAAGAGGAATCGCTAAATTTCCTCGATTAACTAATCGCGTCCCACTGGATGAAGACAATCGCACAGAAATCCCGCAGATCTACAAGGACAAGGAGAGAGAAAAACAAGTCAAGAAGCCGAAGCACGTGAGAAGGCAAGCATCCGCCTCTATCTCCCGCACTACGTAACACACACATCCTCTCCTTGATGTCTTCTCGACAGCTGACGAGGAACCGAGAATGCCGCCGCATGAAGAGTTGCAAATGCAGCAAGCATTGCACGAATCAAGAATCCTTCACGAGCAAAGATTAATGGAGGGACCAGGAGAGTCCTCCGAACACACCGAAATCGATCCAATGGGAGTGGTTCAAAGAATAGCCACGTTGTTGCTTGCTACCACTTCCCACTCACTCAAAAGAAGGCAATAAGGAGATGGCGATGAAATCGGATAATGGGGACCCCAATCGAGCCAACCCTATTGAAGGTGTGCTACCACCGCCCCAACGGCCGAGCAATCAATCGAAACAGCCGAGCTTGGAGACGAGTGACCCCATTCCAAGTCACTCACCTGGTGCGCCACCGAGGGGGAAACTCCCTCCACCGCAGCAAGGTCGGAGGATGTCAGATGACTCCACAAAGAATGTAGGAGGCGAAGTAGAGAAAATTCAAACACAAGAAGAACAAAGAAGTTGCCATCAACGAAGCTCGATAATTGAGACTGTCTCACCGAGGTGCCAACCGCTCTGAAGGCTAATGACGCTGCGCCGATGCAGCCGAGGCACGTAAGAATGTACCCGGAGTTAACACTGGCGATGAAAGTGCAATCCATGGGGTTGAGACTCAATGGATGCCATCAGAAGACCCTAAGACACCGACACCGCGAAAGGAGGACTAACTCAGCAAGAGAGAGCCGGAGGAAATGAAGGCCCACGAGAGGTTGAGACTTCCCGGGGTAAAGCAAAAGTAGAGAACATCCTCCCGTATCATCGACCCATCTAAGAAGGAGATCGCGCACTTCATGATTCCCAGGACAACCCCGATGTCACTTTTCCGGGGATCGGCCGAAGAAGAAGGTTCGAGTCATCCCCTCATGACAAATCCAAAAGACTCACCGGGATGTTCCAAGCACGAGCAAGTCATCCCAAGACTACTCACAAACCTTTAATTTTGATGATGAGCCACCAATGGAAATCTCATCATCGTCCGATGATGCTTCGATAAGGCCGAGGACCACCATCAAATGGAGAAATCACCGAGACCAACGGTTGCGCAGATACCGAGGCTCAAAGAAGTTCGGTCTACTTCACAAATGTAACCCACCAACAAGAGACCACCGCTCAGCTCCTCAAGCCGCAGCAGATCGATTCCCAAAAGAACTTCAAGCGCACCGCTCATCGAACATCCTGCCAGCGGTGATGAATCTTTTGTAGAATCTTTCCCTTTCTCACCGAGATACCAGAACTCCACGAAGAGTCGAAAACGAACAAGCACGCTTATTACAAACCAGCTCATGTTCTTCCATCGACACCATCGTTCCAAATGATTATGACTTCGATGTCAGATGGCCATCACCGCAATGTAAGAATCACCAAGTTCGAGAAGTGTTCAAGCACTCTTTCTTGAGGTTGAAAGGATGGAGAGGCATCAGCCTCTTTGACATGCGATCGACAACAGAGATGCCACCCTTACACCGACAAAGAGGCATAACAGTTCGGATAAGGGAATGGTGGCAACAAAGAAGAAACAATGCGTGTGGAACAGTGAGATACTTCGCATAATTGTTCAACAAGTCGCTGTGTGGAGAGTCAAAATGCCGATGCAAAGACGAAGCCGAGAGAACACATTGAGCATATGCATGAAGCTCACACCGCCGAGATCAAGTCACTGCGTGAGCAAAATACAAATGATCTACAACGTTTGGAAGAACACATGACAAGAAAATTCAGCCTTCTCATGGCCGAGATGAAGCCGATTTCAAAGAGATCCAACGCTACTCGACCAATTCCGTGGCCGCATACAACGCAGCAGACTTGAAGCAGAACTCAACCATCAAGACTCGACTTCATGCTTGCCAAAGATGTTCCATGGGGTTCCTCTATCCTTTGATGATGCCAAAAAGGGGGAAGAGGAATACCTTAAAGCAAAGAAAATCAAGCCGAAAAGAAAGGAGCAAAGGAAGCGAGAAGGAAAAATCACCGAGGAAGTCTTGAAATGTAAGAAAGGAAAGCTTGTTGAGGGGAAGGATCAACATATGTGACATTGATGATTGCACAAACCCCCCAATAATAAGGTCCTCATCACAAATGACATTATAAGCAAAGAAACTCCCTCATGACTCGCCACTCCAACACTCTGCATCTATCTATGGCCGAAAAGAGAAAATCAATTGAAGCAGGGATGAAGGAAGTGGAAGGAAGAATGGATGCCAGGGTGATGAACATCTTGAAAGAACACGGAGGCATTCCAAAGAGACAGAGACACCTATGCCATCTCGGATGTCGACAGAGCCACGATCGATGAATTTAAAACGCTCGAGTCGAGGGATACTTTGCAAATATGTCCATGGCTCAAGCTTGGGACCTCGTATCGGGAAAAGGGTCTCACATTATGTGAAGAAGTTTAAGCAGACAACCTAAATCCTGGTCACTCACTGGTCACTCACCGAAAGAAGAAGACCCTAGTTCAAGATACGCCCAGGTAGAGGAAGAAGCGATGAGGAGGAGGAAGAAGCTTTACACTCCAGGCCTCCGCCAAGAATATTGAATACGTAGATCCAGGGAAGAAAGGAGGGATCTCACTGGGCTTGGCTTGACCAAGTGGCAAATTTGAAAGTGGCTAAAACCAACGCCGAGTATGCAAAAAGAATAGAAGAAGAAAAACAAGAAACAAACTCAAATATGGCGGGAGAGACAGAAAGAATAAGAAAAGATGAAGCCGCCAGAAAGCATATGAGAAGAAAAAGAAGGCAAAATTGACGACGAGAAAAAGAGAAGAAGAGAAGAAGATGCTGAACAAGATGAAAGAAGGAGACATCGAAGGAGATGAAGTGTTGCTATCCAACCCTTCGTGTATTTTATTATGTAAATACATACAATGTAAGTCTTCTGTAATAAAGGTATAAATTCTTTGATTTTTGTGAAGACAATTATATGCTCTGATACACCTTGTAAACAGTTGTGTTGAGGAACAAGAATGATATGATCAATAAAAAGAATTGATTTTGCGCATACATTCTATGTCAATACACTATCTCTCAGATGTATCATTGTCGCTTGCATCTTTGAATGATTTAAGTTTTGGCATCATCAAAAAGGGGGAAATTGTTAGGAATTTTATTGTTTAGATTTTGATGAATGCCATGTAAAACTTAGAATAGAAAGTTAGCACCCCAATTCTTGCTGAAATGTATTGTAACAATTAGAGTCGCCAAGCCGAAGTTAAGTCGCCACGCCTTAACATGCAAGAAGACAATCAAGACTGAAGGAAGACTTCACTGCGAGACATTACCGAGTATGGCAAAGAAGAGTAGACAGAACTCTATCGAAAAGCAAGTGAGATGCAAACAGTGGAGCATCACCAAGTCAACTCAAGAAAAGCCAAGTCTCAAGTTGAAGTGACAAGAGTCATCCAATGATTGGAAGTCGACTCTAAGTCACCCGAGGAAAGCAAGGAAATGCAACAAGTCGAGATAATCGAAAAGAACCGTTGACATAAATCAAGAGATTTACTTAAACAAGTAATATCTCCATACCACCTTTCTTGAGTGCTCACCCTGAAGCGTGCAAAAGGAATGAACCAATGGGAAGCACTACACCGTGTCGAACTCAAAAAGGTGAAAGAACAATTCATACAAGGAAATGGCAATTCCAAGAACTCGCAAGCCAACAATCGCAAAGTGACTTTCAAAAATAAGCCTATCTCTTCAACGGGCAAATTTTTGAAAGTTCACTATAAAAGGCTGAGGAGTTTGTTTGAGAAGAAATACATGAATGACACACACGTGAGATATACAAGCTTATTAAAAACTGAAACATTCTCAATCCTCAAGCCTACATCTCAAGTACATCAATCCAACACTTACCTCGTGAAGGAAAGAGAACTTCAATCGCTTGAAGAGGAAAATACTCGAAAACAAGGGGTCTACATTCCGGAAGGATTGTAGAAAGGTTCAAGGTTGAACCAAGTCTTAAGCTTTTGGAGGGCTTCGTGATCAAATCCAAAGAGCTTAAGCAAGTGAGTCAGAGTAGCAAGGCAAAATGCCCTGTGAAGAAGCCGAGTCGTCTTAGAAGCCACCGAGTGATCAAGACGCCTCCGCATCGAGTCCCAAAGGATCAAGTCGGCTGTGATCAAGACTTGTATCCGGACTGTACCACTTTGTAAACCGATCATTACCTAGTGGATTCCTCCAGAGTTGGAGAAGAGAGAGAGTAGAAGAATTACCCCATCTTCGAACCTCTATAAAAACTTTACTTTGTGTCATTTACATTTCAAAGATTTAAATTCCCGCACTTTTAATCGCTTATATCTCACGATAAATTTGCTATCCATTTGATAAAATTATAAGTACTAAATCAAGCTCTAAAATCTTGCTTAATCAAACATAAGGGTGTTAAGTCTTCCGAAAAATAAAACCACAAATTGAGTTAAATTATAGCCAACAAATTGAAGTTACTCCATCAATGTACCAAATGAAATCATGAGAGATTAACTCTACTTGAGTGACTAATTCGATCGTCCATCAAGGACACAAATGTGTAGAATCAACTCAGAGATTTAAAAGGACTAAATCGAAAATTTGAAAGGTTTATTCAACCCCCCTTCTAAACCTTACACTTACACCCCCCGCGGGACCTACATTTGTCTTGAAAGATCATTTAGTAAACATTATATTTTCAAACAATAGTACTTGAGGTTTACCTTATATAAAATCCAACTTTTATATTGAAATAGCAAGTGTCTCATTATTGATTTTGCCAACTTACTTATTACTTGATTTAACTAATTTATACTTGGAATCATTTTTATTTTATGGTGTTTGTTAGTGACACTTATTTTCACTTTTTTAACCTTTATCGATTTCTTCGACTTTTAACGCGTACTTTTAACCGGTTCAACTTGTTCTTGAGCGACTAGCTAACAAAACTCTTTTAGCATAACATATTTAATTTTATTTTAAAATTTTTGAAATTAGGATTTATATATTTTAAAATAATTGTATAATTTAATTAATTACTTGATTGATATTTTTTTCAAGTACTATTGATTTGAAATTTTATTTGGTACCTTAGATTTTAAGTGATGATACTACACTTGGGAATTATTAGACACCTTATAACTTAGATGACGCATTACATAAGTGATTATGGAATTGATAAGTGCTTATGAGATTTATAAGTGAGATTTTGGACATAATTGGTACCAACTATCACCAACTAACTTGAGACAAAAAAAAAGAAGAAAAATGAGATTTTGGAGGGGATGGGTCGTCCAACATGTGGTAAGAATCAAGATGACTTTTTAAAATTAGAACACCCATCAATTCTTGTAGTTTATCCCCACTTTACCACTCCATCCTATTTTATTCACCCCATTTCCCCACCTTCTTATTCTTTATCACATTCAAACTTTCAAGCATGACTAACCCATTATGTTGACCCATTTTGTCCCCCATGCAAGACACACCAACAAAAAAATAGGACAAAAAAAATAAAGAATGTGTATGTATTTGTAGGTTGTACACGGCGATTATGGCCAAAGTGGAAGAAAAATATCCATTTGGTCACTTCAATTAATCTCACTCTCTCAATTCCTCTCCAAAGTAATCCTAACACTTAGAAAACTTTCTCTCTAAACCAAAACACAAAATTCTTCATTCTTGAACTCAAAGGGCCGAAAACTTGGGTCAAGGTAAGAAAAATTTTGTTCTTTCATCTTCATCTTGTGTTCTTGAAATCTCTAAGCCTATCTCCTTCATTTATTAACTTGGTGAAGTTTTTTCTCTTTTGAGATACAAATAAAAGCTCACATCTTCATAAACTTAAGGAAAACAAGATTGGTCATTAGCTTGAAGAGGACCTTCAAGCAATTTCTAGAAACAAGACTACAAGGTAAGAATTTGAGCTTGTAGCACCTTCTTTTTCTTCCCCTTAAAATTTTGAATTTTTGACTACACCATTTTCAATTTTGGAGGTTTAGGGGCTGACCTTAGAAGCCTTGTTTGTGGGTGAACAAGATAATTATTTTTGAGACATCCTACTTGACAAAAATTCCCACTACACAAGGTAAGTGTAGTACTTGACTATTTATTCCTTCTTTTTTCTTCTTGTTTTAATTCTCCATTTTCTAACCCCATTTTTTCTTTTGGTATTTCTTGACTTAGGGGCTGACCTAAGTGATATTATTACCAAGTGTGATTCTCCTTCTTTTATTTTCAACAACAATTCAATTTATAAGGTGGGTGGAAAAATCTTTCCAACTTCTAGGTGTTTTTCCTTAAATGCATGTAGTATTTTGTTCTTGAGCACTTGATATATATATATATATATATATTTATATATTATGTATTGCATGTTGTTTTCATGTATCAAGTTGTAAAAAAATTCAAGTGTTGCTCAAAAATGCTATTTATTGAAATTTAGGTGCATGCATGTACATTTTAATAATGTATTTGATGAATTGTTGGATGAGATGTATATGCATGTTTATGGTTTTTGATATACATGTTTTATTTGACTTATAACCTGAAAAAGACGAGCATAATTGATTAAACTTGAATGTTTGGACTTAAAATGCAAAAATGGTAAGTTGGTGGAATTAATTGCAAGAAAATAAAATTTAAGGGACCCCTCTGTAATATTCGAATTTTGGGACTGTACTCAGGTTCAAAAATTATATTTGGACATTTTAATAAAGTTTTAAGAGTTTTGATATAAATAAAATCGACTCTTAAAAGCCCAAGGACTAGATTGTAAAATTTTAGAAGTTTAAGGGCTAATTTACAAATTTCGAGACTGTATCAGGACCCTATTTTAAAATTTAAAATATTAACTCTTACGGGATTGGAAATAATATATTTTAAGAGTATTCCAAAAATCCAAGTGTTTAGAGCTTGGAAAGTAATTTTATAAAAATTGAGGGACCAAATTGTAAAAGATTAAACTTGAGGATCCAAATGAAATTTCCAGGACTCTTACAGTCCATGTACCTGTAAATACTAATTTTACTATAACTTAATGATATTTTGGACCCAAGGTTCAAATTTCATAACAATTGGACCCCTAAAAGCCTTAAAGGCAATTATTTTTAAATGGGACAAAAATGAGATTTTCAAAAGTTAAAGGGCCTATAGTTATTTCTTTTTAAAACTGTTTTTGGTCCAATATCCCACTGACCTTAGTGACATTTTACAATTGGAATCACATTAATATCCCTTCCGGTTTGTGAGTTCCGATTATTTTAAACTTAGGGCCCGAAATGACAATGTTAACAAATTTGGGGCCAATATGAGATTTTTATAAAAATCTCGACCTCAAAACTTTGAAAAACCTGAATCTCTGAACAATTTAGAGAATTTAGGAACTGACCTCATAATTTTCCAAGGTCGCGATAATTATTTAATCAATTTTTAACCTCAAAAGTATTGGTTTTTACAAAACGGTGCTAATTGTAAATTTTTCTTTTAACAAGACCTAACTCAAATTATTTTCTTTTAAAGATCAGCCCTGGATCCTCTGACTTATAATATTTATTTAAAATAATTTATTTTCTTAAAATTCCTTGACTTATCGTATCATCTTGACCGATTAATACGCGATCGCGGGGCGACTTCCTCGTCTTGTGGTTCCGAATCTATAACAGGATATATGTCCCACCTAATTCTTCAAGACATCAAAGATTACTTATCCTCTAGATAATTATCTTCATCCAAATTACTCCACCAACACCTAAATGCCATACGCGAATTTCGAAAACTGTTCCTGAACTGCTTCCCTGAATCAATATACTCGACTGCCTGGTTGACATTCTGTACTTGTAATTATTTCCTGCCTGAGTTAACTTGGTGTGTCGAGCTCACAGTCGGAATGGATATAACGGGGATGGAACCGGGCAACTCAGCTGCTATTCCACTCTCCGGCCCCATCGTCCTAATCCCTCAACTAAGGAATGGAGTTTGTCCAAGGGAAACGGGTCGTAGTACTTGAGGTATAATCATGATTATGACAATTCGGCCTAGCTAGCTCTCATGGATTTGTCTTTGCCTATGGAGCGATAAGGTGACAGTCTTGACCATCTTGCTCCCGGAGTTACAAGGAAGAACGAAGGAATCGCCTGTCCATCCATACACCGAGTTAATCGGACCCGCTTGGTTGGCGCTAAAACCGCACGCAACCGCTACTTGTATTGCATTGGTTGGCGCTACAAAATCGTACACAACCGCTACTTGTATTGCATTGATTGGTGCTACAAATCTGTACGCAACCACTATTTGTCTTGCATGGATTGGCGTTACTTTCCGTACGCAATCCTACATGTCTTGCTTGTATTACGTAGTGTCTGTATGATCATGAACTTTTTTCAAAAATGTATAAGCGTTAGAGTGTACCTTATTGTTTTCATCGTCTATGGCCATAAGACCATGTTCGGATTCTCCTTCTTCATCGGTTGTTTCAAGTAGCTCATCCCAAGTTTTGACTTCCGCATTTAGAGCCTTCTTTTTTTGGAAAAAGGTTTCTTCTTCTTTTGTTCCTCTTCCTCGAGTTTTGGGCAATCGGCTATGAAGTGCCCGAATTTTCTGCATTTAAAACACGAGTTGTCTCTCGGTTTTCTCGCCTTATTTTTATTCACAAATTTTGCAAATTTACGAACAAGTGCGGCTGTCTCCTCATCATCATCATCAATATCATAATATACATTATTAGAAGTAGATGCAAGACCTTTAGGAATATTTTGCATACCCGATTGATTGATGGATGGTTTGGAATTTTTCCTCTCCTTGAGATAGACTTCGTAGGTGAGGAGGTTCCCGATGAGCTCATCGAATTTGAGTGTCTCGAGATTTTGTACTTCCGTGATAGCCGTCACCTTTTTGGACCATGAGCCGGGAAGAGCGTTCAAAACTTTGGTCACCTTGTCTTCTTCGGAGATGACCTTTCCAAGAGCCACAAGAGGATTGACAATGTTGTCAAGCCTTTCCACCATTTTTGATATGCTTTCACCATCATGCATATTGATATTTTCAAAGTCTTTCACAAGCATTGTTTTTAATTTGCTTTACTTTCTTTGTGCCCTCATAGATGGTTTCTAATTTTTCCCAAACTTCTTTGTGCCATCCTCCAATTTCTTGGTTGGTTGATCAACTCCTTCAATGACCACATTCCAAATGTCAAACCCGCACCCTTGTAGAAAGCACTCCATACGGTCTTTCCAAAATGTGTAGTTGTTGGCGTCGAATAATGGTGGCTTGTTGGTGGAGGCGCCGGTGGTGAGGTAGCTTTCGTTCATAGCCATGGATCTTTCCTCTTTACTCGAAACGAGCTAGTCAAAGAGTTTGGCTTTGATACCACTTGTTAGTCCAAGTGGGTACGATAATCTAGAGGGGAGTGAATAGATTATGCCGATTTTTCGCAAATCGCCCTCTTTTTTGAATGAACACGTAATTGACAAGAATGTAAATGCGGAAATTAAACAACACTCGATGATTTATAGTAGTTCAACCCACCTAGGGCCTAATCTACTACCACCCCAGTATATTCGAAGTGGATTTCAAAAAGAAAAAAAGATTTTATTAATTACCACAATTAATACAACACCACATTTGAAGATTACCACAATCTTCTTACAACACCTTCAAGAAGATTACCACAATCTTCCTTCAACACCTATGAATAGTACCACACTCTTCAACACTTAAGATCACCTAAGTGTGTTCTTACCACAAGAACACTAACAAAGATATCTTGTTTTGGATGACAGAAAAATTCAATATTACAACTCAATAAATGAAGTATACAAACTTTGAGTGCAAGTGTAATCAAGAACAAAAAGCCTAGACCTCAAGGTTGTGCAAGTGCAAGAACTTAGGCTATTACAACAAGAATGTAAAAATGAAAGCTTGAAGAGTTTTGCAGACTTCTTGTTGTATTGTATGCTTGTGTGTTATGTATTGTTTTCTTCAAATCTTCCTCTATTTATAGGAGAGTCTTCAAGATTGGATCTCCAACATAGGCTCCTCCATCTTCACTTTTGTCTACAAAAAGAAGATCACAAGATGTAGAAATATAGTACAAAATTGATAAAGTAAATCTTGCTGATAATGCTTGTCCAACGGTTTGAATTTTGCTGTCAAAAATAGAGGTTGAACGGTCGCGCAGAGATAGAAATTTGAAAGTAGATCGCACTATTTTACACAGGGTGACTTGGTCGATGGGGGTCCGACCGGTCGCCGCTATGTTGACCGGTTGCCCTCTCAAAATTTCAATACGTAAACAAAATCAAGTTTGCAAACTTGCAGCACTCCACTGCCGACACCCTGGTCGATCGGTCGACCTGCTTTTTCATCCCCGCTTTGTTTTCTTCTGTTTGTTTCGACTTTCAGCACGGGTTGCCCTCTAGGGCGATCGGTTGACCTCAAAACAGAAGTGTTGTCCGATTTTTGACAAAAATAAACTTCAAGAAATACTCCAGAAAATTAGTAAAAACATTTTAAATCAATTGGTAGTATTTGGACAACATTTAGGGACATTGTTTTGGTGTAAAAACTCAGTTAAACAAAATCATCACAATCTTTATAAAAACATTTATCTAACAAACTCCCCCTTTTTGATGATTACAAACCAAAACAATTTTAGGAGATTGATTTTTAAAAACAAAACAAATTTTCCGGTCTAAAACATCAATCCATTACAAGCAAGATTTTCCATAAGTAAAACATACAAGGATAGGAGCAAAGATTTTTCAAAACATTTTTGCACAGGCTCCCCTATCAACATGCATAACAAAAATAAGTAGAAGCAAACAGCTACAAGCTAAAAGCTTGAATTTCATGAGCTTAAAAGCTGCTCCTGTCACAAAGACACATTAGTAAAGCATAAAAGTCCATAATACATCACATGGTCTCAGTTTTATTCACAGTTTTTGGCTTTTAAGAGTCCTAGCTTATAGCTTTTCTTGCGAGTTTATTTCCGCTTCTTTCAGCGTATGAGCGTTTTTCCTGTTTCTCCCCCTTTGGAATCATAAAAAGAATGTTAGCACGATAAAAACATCATACAATTATATCAAAGTGCGCAATTTAATCGTTTTATCGAGCATTTTGAAAATATAAGCTTAAATTCCAAATAAAAAGGGAAAAGTTGCTCATTTGATCTGCAAAAGCTCATTTGAATGATAAAACATGATCTCTGTAAACTTATAAGACTTTTTAAATCAAGAGAATCATGTAGGTGATGAATTTTTCATTGAAACATATTGTCGAACACTTGGCGTAAGGCCGAATAAAACAAGATATGTATACCGCTCTTTGTAATTCGCTTAAGCCAAAAATTTCATCACCAATTGCAATACAACAACATTCATTCATCAACAATCATCATATACACCATACTAATACAAGAATTTCATCAAAATAACAAGATACAAGCACATTCTCAAGGGTTCAACCCAATTGAGATTAAAAGGAGAAAATTCTTACCAATTGATCGGAGAAGTCGGATGAAATGGATGAAATATAAGTTACATAAACTCAAAAATATAGATTTTATAAAAAAAAATCATTTTGAGTGAATTTTGAGTGAAAAATATGAAGGGGTTCGATTTTGGAAGAAAATAGTCAAAATGACGTTTAAGAGGACAAAACCATTTTAAAGTCTAAAATCGATCAAGGCTACGGCCGACAATGAGGGGCGACTAGTCCCTCAGAATCGATCATCGTCGACTCGGCCGATCGTCGGCCGACCGTGCACGAACACCACTTCGTTCATTCCGAAATTTTATGCCAAAATCCGATATGCATTATGCCTAATCGAGCTCGTATAGATGCAAAAGTTTCTAAGATAGCGGTTTTGTAAAAATATCTCCAATTAATCTTGAGATGGTACGAAAGATATCTCAATTTTTCGTTTTGAAACACAATCCCTTAGAAAATGATGTCGAATCTCAATATGTTTCGTGATTTGCGGTTATGATGAACCGGTTTTGAGCAATATTTATAGCGGATATGTTATCACAAAAATAGGAACACTTTCAAAAGAACATTTATAATCAAGCTAAAGTTTGTTTCATCCAAAGCAATTGAGTACAACAAAAGGCCGCGGAAATATATTCGGCTTCGGCCGTTGAAAGTGAAACACAATTTTGTTTCTTTGAAAACCAAGAAACTAGGCAATCACCTAGAAATTGACATGATCCTAAGTACTTTTTATGATCGTCAATATTTCCCGCATAAACCGAATCACTATAACCTTTAAGAGAAAAATTTTCATTCTTTGGATAAAATAAACCATATTGAATAGTGCCTTTCAAATATCGAAAAATCCTTTTAACGGCGCTCATATGAGATTCTTTGGGATTGCTTTAAAATGAGCACATAGGCATACGGCATGAAAAATATCCGGTCTACTTGCGGTTAAATAAAGTAAACTACCAATCATACCTCGATATTTGGATTCATCAACCGGCTTGCCTTTTTCATCTTTGTCAATCTTAAAGTTTGTTGCCATTGGGGTAGAGACGATTCTTCCTTCTTCAATGCCAAACTTCTTCAAAAGCTCCTTTGTATATTTTGATTGTGAAATATAAATTCCTTCTTGGCATTGCTTAATTTGAAGTCCAAGGAAGAAGTTGAGCTCCCCCATCATGCTCATTTCAAATTCACCTTGCATTAACTTAGAAAATTTCTTGCACAAGGATTCATTAGTAGCACCAAAAATAATATCATCAACATAAATTTGCACTAATAAGCAATCTTGCCCTTTTTCAAAAACAAAGAGAGTAGTATCAACTTTACCTCTTGTAAAACCATTTTGCAAAAGAAAAGAGCTAAGTCTATCATACCATGCACGGGGTGCTTGTTTCAAACCATACAAGGCCTTTTTAAGTTTATAAACATCATTAGGCCTAGAGAAATTTTCAAACTCCGGAGGTTGTTTTACATAGACTTCTTCTTGAATAAGACCATTTAAAAATGCGGATTTTACATCCATTTGGTCAAGCTTGAAATTTTTAAAACAAGAATAGGCAAGTAAAATACGAATAGCTTCTAAACGTGCTACGGGTGCAAATGTTTCATCATAATCAATACCTTCTTCTTGACAATAACCTTGAACTACTAACCTTGCTTTGTTTCGAACAATATTGCCTTGGTCATCGAGCTTGTTCCGAAATACCCATTTTGTACCAATAATGGTTTGAGATGGAGGACAAGGTACTAATTCCCATACATCATTCCTTTCAAATTGATTCAACTCCTCTTGCATTTCTAAAAACCAATCTTCATCTTCAATAGCTTCCTTAGAATTTTTAGGCTCTTTTTGAGATATAAGAGCTTTGTCGGCGAATTTTCCTCGGGTCATTACTTTATCAAGGGGATCACCAATAATAAGATCTTTTGGGTGATCTCCCTTAAATTTCAATGCTACGAGGATCCGGTATCACCTTTATCTTCTTGAGGAACATTTGAGCTTGAAGGTTGATCATTTTGAGTATCATTTTGAACAATGGGTTCAACAATATCCTCTTCATCACTTTCATCATTGGGTATCCTTTCAACACCCGAAGCTTCATTGAATTTGACATGGATGGATTCCTCAACAACCCCACTAGTCTTATTGTAAACCCGATATGCTTTGCTCTTGGTTGAATACCCCATAAATATTCCTTTATCGACCTTAGGATCAAGTTTGTCCAATTGATCCTTTGTATTCAAAATAAAACATTTACATCCAAATATTTTGAAATAGCTAATATTTGGAGTTCTTCCTTTCCAATGCTCATATGGAGTTTTATTCATTTTAGGACGAATATAAACTCGATTAATGACATAACAAGCGGTACTTACGGCTTCGGCCCAAAAATATGTTGGAAGTGAAAATTCATTGAGCATGGACCGACTCATTTTTTGAAGTGTCCGATTCTTCCTTTCGGCTACTCCATTTTGTTGAGGTGTCCTTGGAGCCGAAAAATTGTGACTATATCCCTTGGTTTCACAAAAGATTCTAAATTCTCCATCAAATTCTCCACCTCGATCACTTCGAATAGACTAAATAGTATCTTTCTTTTCATTCTCAATAAGTCTACACAACTTAACAAACTCATTAATGGCATCGCTTTTATTTGTAAGAAATAGAGCCCAAGTATATCTAGAAAAATCATCAACTATAACAAAAGTGTAATATTTTCCACTTAGACTTGTCGTACCAATATCCCCATAAAAATCTAAATGAAGAAGTTGTCGAGGCTTGGTTGTGGAAATTTCATTTTTGGGCTTAAAACTACTCTTTACTAATTTGTTCTTTTGAGAAGTGTCACATAAGCCAAGATTTTCAAAATTCAATTTGGGTAGTCCTTTTACATGTTGGTTTTTGTAAATAGTTTGCAAATTTTTATATCCAACATGTCCAAGTCGCCTATGCCATAAACTAGTTAAATCATTATTGGCGACAAGACAAGAAACATTTTGACTAACCAAATCACTAGTACAAATTTTGTAAAGATTGCCTTTTCAAATTGCTTCACAAATAATTTTATCATTTTTGGAAATAAGGCTTTTTTCTTTATTAAAAACAACATTATAATTTGAATCACAAGGTTGGCTAACACTTATCAAATTAAACTTAAGCTCTTCTACTAAAAGAACATTACTAAGAGAGAAAGAAGAGTTACCAATTTCTCCATTTCCAAGAATTATTCCTTTGCCATTGCCGAACATGACCACACCCTATTCTTGGAGCTTGATGTTGGTAAAAAGTTCTCTCTTTCTGGTCATATGGCGTGAACATCCGCTGTCCACGAGCCATTTTGAATCCTCCATAGTTGTTATAGCCCCTATGACCTACAAAATAATTATTTTTAGGTACCCTATAGTTTTGGGGTCCATGGGGGTTAGCCTTGAGACCTTTGGGTCTCCAAACAAATATAAAATTATTCTTCAATTTACAATGACTAACATAGTGACCAACTTTACCACAATAAAAACAAATAAGATTATGGGCACTACTAGCACGTACAAAAGTCGGACCTTGGTCTTTTTTCTTTGAAAGAGGTTGAAAAGGTTTATAGTCAATTCCTAATTTAGAATGCTCACCTCTTTGTTCATCTAAAATTTTTGTAACTTTATCCGTACTTAAGTTAAAACGATGCACATCTTTTTTCAAACATTCAAGATCATTTGTGAGCATTTGTTTTTCGGTTTCAAGAGTACGGACTTTAGTAAGAGTAATAGCATGAATTTTATCAAGATATTCATAAGAAGTAAACAATTTATCCTTTTTCTAATTTAAGATCTTTATGCTCCTTTTTTAAAGTCTTGTATTTAACAATCAAATTTTGAAACTCATTTTGTAATTCATCAAAATCACATTGTAAATCATCAACTAAGGAAGAAGATGAAGCGTTAGAGCGTACCTCATTGTTTTCGTCGTCTATGGCCATAAGACCATGTTTGGATTCTCCTTCTTCGTCGGTTGTTTCAAGTAGCTCATCCCAAGTTTTGACTTCCGCATTTAGAGCCTTCTTTTGCGGAAAAGGCTTCTTCTTCTTTTGTTCCTCTTCCTCGAGTTTTGGGCAATCGGCTATGAAGTGCCCAGATTTTCTGCATTTAAAACACGAGTTGTCTATCGGTTTTCTCGCCTTATTTTTATTCACAAATTTTGCAAATTTACGAATAAGTGCGGCTGTCTCCTCCTCATCATCATCAATATCATAATATACATTATTAGAAGAAGATGCAAGACCTTTAGGAATATTTTGCATACCCGATTGTTGATGGATGGTTTGGAACTTTTCCTCTCCTTGAGATAGACTTCGTAGGTGAGGAGGTTCCCGATGAGCTCATCGAATTTGAGTATCTCGAGATTTTGTGCTTCCGTGATAGTCGTCACCTTTTCGGACCATGAGCCGGGAAGAGCGTTCAAAACTTTGGTCACCTTGTCTTCTTCGGAGATGACCTTTCCAAGAGCCACAAGAGGATTGACAATGTTGCCAAGCCTTTCCACCATTTTTGATATGCGTTCACCATCATGCATATTGAAATTTTCAAAGTCTTTCACAAGCATTGTTTTTCTTGCTTGCTTCACTTTCTTTGTGCCCTCATAGATGGTTCCTAATGTTTTCCAAACTTCATGTGCCGACCTTATGCCTCTTATACGATTATACTCGGTGGCGGTAAGGGAGCAATGCAAAATATTTAAAGCCTTACCGTTTAGAGAGAAGGCCTTCTTGTCATTTTCATCGAACTCCTTGAAAGGTTTAGAAGTCGTGGTGCCGTCCTCCAATTTCTTGGTTGGTTGATCAACTCTTTCAATGACCACATTACAAATGTCAAACCCGCACCCTTGTAGAAAGCACTCCATACGGTCTTTCCAAAATGCGTAGTTGTTGGCGTCGAATAGTGGTGGCTTGTTGGTGGAGGCGCCAGTGGTGAGGTAGCTTTCGTTCGTAGCCATGGATCTTTCCTCTTTACTTAAAACGAGCTAGCCAAAGAGTTTGGCTTTGATACCACTTGTTAGTCCAAGTGGCTACGATAATCCAGAGGGAGGGTGAATAGATTATGCCGATTTTTCGCAAATCGCCCTCTTTTTCGAATGAACATGTAATTGACAAGAATGTAAATGCGTAAATTAAACAACACTCGATGATTTATAGTAGTTCAACCCACCTAGGGCCTAATCTACTACCACCCCGGTATATCCGAAGTGGATTTCAAAAAGGAAAAAAGATTTTATTAATTACCACAATTAATACAACACCACCTTTGAAGATTACCACAATCTTTTTACAACACCTTCAAGGAGATTACCACAATCTTCCTTCAACACCTATGAAGAGTACCACACTCTTCAACACTTAAGATCACGCAAGTGTGTTCTTACCACAAGAACACTAACAAGGATATCTTGTTTTGGATGATAGAAAAATTCAAGATTACAACTCAATAAATGAAGTATACAAACTTTGAGTGCAAGTGTAATCAAGAACAAGAAGCCTAGACCTCAAGGTTGTGCAAGTGCAAGAACTTAGGCTATTACAACAAGAATGTAAAAATGAAAGTTTGAAGAATTTTGCAGACTTCTTGTTGTATTGTATGCTTGTGTGTTATGTATTGTTTGCTTCAAATCTTCCTCTATTTATAGGAGAGTCTTCAAGATTGGATCTCCAACATAGGCTCATCCATCTTCACTTTTGTCTACAAAAAGAAGATCACAAGATTTAGAAATATAGTACATAAAGTAAATCTTGCTGATAATGCTTGTCCAACGGTTTGAATTTTCTTTGTCAAAAAATAGAGGTTGAACGGTCGCGCAGAGATAGAAATTTGAAAGTAGATCGCACTATTTTACACAGGGTAACCGGTTGACGGGGGGTCCGACCGGTCGCCCCCCCTATGTTGACCAGTTGCCCTCTCAAAATTTCAATACAGAAACGAAACTGAAGTTTGGCAAACTTGCAGGCACCGGTCGACCGGGTGGTCGATCGCCGATCATCACCCATTCGACACCCTGGTCGACCGGTTGACCGCCTTTTTCATCCCCCAGTTTTGTTTTCTGTTTCAGGTTTCAACTTTCAGGCACGGGTTGCCCTCTAGGGTGACCGGTTGACCTCAAAACAGAAGTGTTGTCCGATTTTTGACAAAAATAAACTTCAAGAAATACTCCAAAAAATTAGTAAAAATATTTTAAATCAATTGGTAGTATTTGGACAACATTTAGGGACATTGTTTTGGTGTAAAACTCAGTTAAACAAAATCATCAAAATCTTGATAAAAACATTTATCTAACAGTAAGATGGAAACTTACACCGAGCTGACCCAGGATAGGTTCCTCTGCTTTGGATTTGGGTACTGCTACGAGATGGCCTAAGTTGATTCTTGGACGACTATTTGAACTCTTTTGGGTTTTCATAGTGTTAAAATATCCGGATATTTCTCATTTGCACATTAGGTGGTTTAGAAATCTCATGATTTGAAGGTTATAATACACCAATATGATTAGACTTGAAGGATATAAGACTACCTCTTGCTGGTATATGATTTGCCTATGCGAAGCATTATGGGATCTAGATGCCTAGTGATATGACTTTGAAAATAGATAACATGGGAATCATTCAGTATATATGATGTACAGAGGGTAGTGCATCGAGTTATTCAATCTTAAATACTTGGGAAACCTTATGTAAGGAATTAGGCTTGTGGTTTAGATATCACCATTGAGATATGTTAAGGATGTGAATACTGCATGATCTCGACTAGATATCGCCACTAAGTATTTCGTAATTTATGATGTCTAAGTTACGAACTGTGTTTAGATGATGATTATCTAGGATTATTCAGACTATTATTGTGATTCAGACACTTATCTGATATTTGAATTGGTTGATTAATTGAGTTGATTGATTGTGACTTAGTTGTCGATTATTTAAGTATTGATTAACTAATGATAAAATGGACACTCGTACTTTATATAAGGTATTTAAGAAGCGTGACTTTTATCCGGAATAATGAAAGTCCTTATGGATATGGGAAATTTAGATTGCTATCAGGATTTTAGTAGGAGCTACTCCTATGATTACAACTTTGAAAATGACTTATTAAAGATTACCGAGGTCTCGACTATTATATCTTGATGGGTGGAGATTTTGGATTAACCTTGCACTTTTAACAATGAAATGTACAATCAATTGTTCAAGTAAAGATACGATTATATGAATAAATGTCAACTATTTAGTTAAATCGAGACTATAATCATGAGTACCTCTTTCTTAAGTGAATAAAATACTGAATAGCTGTGACAAGAAAGGATATATTCTGGATTGGATTATAAGAAGTATGTTTCGAGATAATAATTATAAGAATAGTACATTAGAATGATATGTGGAGTATATATGGTTGGCTAAGTGATAATCAAATAGTGATACAAATCTTGCGGATCATATGTATAGGGTACTATGAATAGTATCTATTATGTGATAATGAGAAGAAATTTCGAGTATCGCTAAGGTTGTTAGAAATATTTTTGCAGAATGATTATTGGAAGTTGACTGATATGAACTCAAATCGGACATAAGCGCCCCTAGGCCGCCAGAGTTTTGATATTGAGGATATGACAAATCCTGCATGAATAGATACAATAACTACGAATCTCATCTAGAATCTGAAAGAATTATTTCAGAAGAGAATTTGGGGACCAAATTCCTTTAAGGGGGGAGGATGTGAGGCCCTAGATTTTTCAACCATAGACGACATGATCGCGGGTATTATTTTTTTTTCCGATACAATTTTTAAATATTGCGATAATTTATTCTTATATTTATTATTTATTTTGCGATTCGTATTATGTTAATGGATTTAGAATCGTTTATATATTTCATCTTAATGATCTTTGAAAATTATCTACTACTAAATTAGTATTTTAAAAATACAATACATTTGTCTTGAAAGATCATTTAGTAAACATTATATTTTCGAAACAATAGTACTTGAGGTTTACCTTATATAAAAATCCAACTTTTATATTGAAATAGCAAGTGTCTCATACTTGATTTTGTCAACTTACTTATTACTTGATTAACTAATTATATTTGGAATCATTTTTATTTTATGGTGTTTGTTAATGACACTTATTTTCACTTTTTTAATCTTTGTCGATTTCTTCGACTTTTAACGTGGGCTTTTAACCGATTCAATTTTTTCTTGAGCGACTAGCTAATAAAACTCTTTTAGCATAACATATTTAATTTTATTTTAAAATTTTCGAAATTAGGATTTATATATTTCAAAATAATTGTATAATTTAATTAATTACTTGATTGATATTTTTTTCTAGTACTATTGATTTGAAATTTTATTTGGTACCTTAGATTTTAAGTGATGATACTACACTTGGGAATTATTAGACACCTTATAACTTAGATGACTCATTACATAAGTGATTATGGAATTGATAAGTGCTTATGAGATTTATAAGTGAGATTTTGGACATAATTGGTACCAACTATCACCAACTAACTTGAGACAAAAAAAAAGAAGAAAATGAGATTTTGGAGGGGATGGGTGGTCCAACATGTGGTAAGAATCAAGATGACTTTTAAAAATTAGAGCACCCATCAATTCTTGTAGTTTATTCCCCACTTTACCACTCCATCCTATTTTATTCACCCCATTTCCCCACCTTCTTATTGTTTATCACATTCAAACTTTCAAGCTTGACTAACACATTCCCTTGACCCATTTTGTCCCCCATGCAAGACAAACCAACAAACAAATAGGACAAAAAAAATAAAGAATGTGTATGTATTTGTAGGTTGTACACGACCATTATGACCAAAGTGGAAGAAAAATATTCATTTGGTCACTTAAATTATTCTCACTCTCTCATTTCCTCTCCAAAGTAATCCTAACACTTAGAAAATTTTCTCTCTAAACCAAAACACAAAATTCTCCATTCTTGAACTCAAAGGGCCGAAAACTTGGGTCAAGGTAAGAAAAATTTTGTTCTTTCATCTTCATCTTGTGTTCTTAAAATCTCTAAGCCTATCTCCTTCATTTATTAACTTGGAGAATTTTTTCTCTTTTGAGATACAAATAGAAGCTCTCATCTTCATGAACTTAAGGAAAACAAGATTTGGTCATTAGCTTGAAGAGGACCTTCAAGCAATTTCTAGAAACAAGACTACAAGGTAAGAATTTGAGCTTGTAGCACCTTCTTCTTCTTCTCCTTAAAAATTCAAATTTTTGACTACACCATTTTCACTTTTGGAGGTTTAGGGGCTGACCTTAGAAGCCTTGTTTGAGGATGAACAAGATAATTATTTTTGAGACCTCCTACTTGACAAAAATCCCCACTACACAAGGTAAGTGTAGTACTTGACTATTTCTTCCTTCTTCTTTCTTCTTGTTTTAATTCTCCATTTTCTAACCCCATTTTATCTTTTGGTATTTCTTGACTTAGGGGCTGATCTAAGTGAGATTATTACCAATTGTGATTCTCCTTCTTTTTTTTTGCAACAACAATTCAATTTATAAGGTGGATGAAAAAATCTTTCCAACTTCTAGGTATTTTTCCTTAAATGCTTGTAGTATTTTGTTCATGAGCACTTGGAATATATATATTATATATTGCATGTTGATTTCATGTATCAAGTTGTAAAAATCCTCAAGTGTTGCTAAAAAAAACTATTTATTGAATTTTAGGTGCATGCATGTACATTTTAATGATGTATTTGATGAATTGTTGGATGAGATGTATATACATGTTTTATTTGACTTATAACCTGGAAAAGTCGAGCATAATTGATTATTACTTGAATTTTTGGACTTAAAATGCAAAAATGGTAAGTTGGTGGACTTAATTGCAAGAAAATAAATTTAAGGGACCCCTCTATAATTTTCGAATTTTGGGACTGTACTCAGGTTAAAAAATGATATTTGGGCATTTTAATAAAGTTTTAAGAGTTTTGATATAAATAAAATCGACCCTTAAAAACCCAAGTACTAGATTGTAAAATTTTAGAAGTTTAAGGGCTAATTTGCAAATTTTGAAACTGTACCAGGCCCCTATTTTAAAATTTGAAATTTTAACTCTTAAGGGACTGGAAATAACATATTTTAAGAGTATTCCAAAAATCCAAGTGTTTAGAGCTTGGAAAGTAATTTTATAAAAATTGAGGGACCAAATTGTAAAAGATTAAACTTGAGGACCCAAATGAAATTTCCAGGACTTATACAGTCCATGTACCTGGAAATACTAATTTAACTATAACTTAATGATATTTTAGACCCAAGGTTAAAATTTCATAACAGTTGGACCCCTAAAAGCCTTAAAGGCAATTATTTTTAAATGGGACAAAAATGAGATTTTCAAAAGTTAAAGGACCTATACTTATTTCTTTTTAAAACTCTTTTTGTTTCAATATCCCACTGACCTTAGTGACATTTTACAACTGTCACATTAAAATCTCTTCCGGTTTGTGAGTTCCGATTATTTCAAACTTACGGCCCGAAATGACAATTTTAACAAATTTGGGGCCAATATGAGCTTTTTATAAAAAAAAACTCGACCTCAACACTTTAAAAACCTGAATCTCTGAACAATTTAGAGAATTTAGGAACTGACCTCATAAGTTTCAAAGGTCGCGATAATTATTTATTCAATTTTTAACCCCAAAAGTATTGGTTTTTACAAAACGGGGCTAATTGTAAATTTTCCTTTTAACAAGGACCTAACTCAAATTATTTTCTTTTAAAGATCAGCCCTAGACCCTCTAACTTAAAATAATTATTTAAAATATTTCATTTTCTTAAAATTCCTTGACTTATCGGATCGTCTTGACCGATTAATACGCGATCGCGGGGCGACTTCCTCTTCTTGCGGTTCCGAATCTATAATGGGACCTATGTCCCACCTAATTCTTCAAGACATCGATGATTACCTATCCTCTCGATAATTATCTTCATCCAAATTACTCCATCAACACCTAAATGCCACACGCGAATTTCGAAAAATATTCTTGAACTACTTCCCTGAATCAATATACTTGACTGCCTGGTTGATATTCTATACTTGTAATTATTTCCTGCCTGAGTCAACTTGGTGTGTCGAGCTCACAGTCGGAATGGATACGTCAGGGATGGAACCGGGAAGCTCGGCTGCTATTCCACTCTCTGGTCTCATCGTCCTAATCTCGCAACTGAGGGACGGAGTTTGTCCAAGGGAAGCGGGTCGTGGTACATGAGGTATAATCATGATTATGACAATCCGGGCCTAGCTAGCTCTACTGTGGATTGGTCGTTGCCTATGGAGCGATAAGGTGACAGGTCTTGGACCATCTTGCTCGGGAGTTACAAGGAAGAACGAAGGAATCGCTGTCTGATCCACACAATTCTGAAGTTAATCGAACCCGTTTGGTTGGCGCTACAAAACCGTACGCAACCGCTACTTGTATTGCATTGGTTGGCGCTACAAAACCGTACGCAACCTCTACTTGTATTGCATTGGTTGGCACTACAAATTTGTACGCAACCACTATTTGTCTTGCATGGATTGGCGTTACTTTCCGTACGCAATCCTACATGTCTTGCTTGTATTACATAGTGCATGTATGATCATGAACTCTTTTCAAAACTGTATAAGTATATTATTTTAAGTATGTATATCACGATGCTTGTGAACTGTGTGTGAAATCACGCATCATAACTCATGCATTTTTCATACAACAGTTTTCTTGCATTAACTATATATATCATCACACATGCACACGATCACCCCATCCAATGAGATTTTTGTCTCATCCCCTCCTGTTTTCTAACGGCTAGATGAGGAGTTCATTGAAGACGCCGAACCTGCCACAGACTGGTTTCCCGTGCTCCGCCTGTTGGACTTACTTCCTTTTGATTGTTGTTGTTGGACTATTTCATTTTGTCTTACTTTTATGATGTAACTTAAGGGCATTAAACCGTTGTCTTTAAGTTGTGTACGTAGGATGTAATTTGGATATTGATGTTGGAATGTAATCTGTAACCTGTATTTCCGCTGCTTTTGACTCTGCTTTGTTGGGTTCATGTTCGATGTTTGACTAGACTGTTTGGTTTATTTGCGTTTAAGTTGTGGATCGTCGTCGCGTCCCGTCTGGGGCGTGACAACAAATATATCCTAATTAACTATAATATATTCTTATTACATTATACGTTTTTATTATAATGTATTAGGCTGTTTTATAAATAAAATAAATAAATATCAAATATAAATATTGATATTATTATTATTGTTATTGTTATTATTATTTATTTAATACAAAAATCGAATAATAAAATTTGAATATAAATATAGTTTAATTATTTTATTTTATATATATATTATTATATATATTATTATTATGTAATTTAATATATAATTATTTTATAATAGTTTGACTTTAGTCATTTTTTTCAGGGAATTAATCACTATCTGAAAGGACGTCTTTTGAAAAAGGTTCATCAAGTACAATGGTTCATCCATTTTCCAATAGTCCGCTGAGTGATATCACAAATGGTATGTTCAGTAATATTTTTATTTATTTTATATGAAATGAAATATACTTTTGTATTAAATAATATAATTATAATATTTAAAATTTATTATTATAGTTTCGGGCACACGATTACTCTCTGGAAGAAATATCATTAATTGTGGTGTATCTAATTATGGTATATCCGGGACAACCTCTTCGATAAGTTCAAAAGAAGATGTAATAATTGATCTCACATAAGATGAACCGAATGAAGTCAATATAACTTTAGCCAATACTACAGCCTACACAAATTTTGGGGTTAACGTAACTGATATTGAACTAAGTGACGTGTTAAATTCTTCAAGGGATGGTTAGTGAAATTTTTTATATCTGTTAATTTCATATATGATTTTATTTAATTATTTAATTTAATAGAGTTCCATGAATTAGTGCAATTAATATATTTTTTTCAGAGTATTGGAATATAGGGGATGCGAGTTATAAATGCGAATTTTATGGAGTATTATTCTGGTTAGAAGAAAGACTATCCTCCTATCCAAAATTAAAGTCTCGCTACTCTTTGTGTTGTGGCCACGGAAATATTCAACTTCCGCCAATCAAACAACCACCAAATGTTCTTCAAGATCTATTGTTTGGAGATAGAAATAAAAGCAAACACTTTCAAGAGAATATACGCTCTTATAACAATATGTGTCACGCCCCAGATGGGACGCGATGACGATCAACAACTTAACAGAAATAAACCCAATAGTCTATACAAATGATACAATATAATCCCTAGTGAAACAGAGTCTAAAGCAGCGGAAAATAAAATACAAGTACAAATTACAACTTAATGTCTAACAAGTATTGAAATACAACCCATCAGAATATCCGAATTAACTTACAGTCCAAACTGAAATAGAGTACACAACATTCCAATCTTAAGTGTCAAAGGGTCCTACGCCCTTAAGTACAGTCCAAAATGAAAACGGAATAAAGAAGTCCAACAACAACAAAAGTAAAAGAAATAAGTCCAGCAACATCAACAATAATAGAAAGCAAGTCCAACAGGCGGAGCACAGGAATTCAGTCCGTTGTAGGTTCGACATCTTCAACGTACTCTTCATCTAGCCGTTAGAAAACAGGAGGGGATGAGACAAAAATCTCAGTGGCTGGGGTGATAGTGTGCAAGTGTGGCGATATATATAATTAATGCAAGAAAAACAGTTGTATGAAGAATGCGTGAGATATGATGCGTGATTTCACACAAAGTCCACAAGCGTCGTCATAAATATATTTAAGTAATATACTTATACAGTTTAAGAAACAATTCGTGGTCACACAGGCACTATGTGATTCAGGCAAGACAGGTAGGATTGCGTACGGAATGTAACGGCATTCCTATGCAAGACAAGTAGTGGTTGCGAATGGATTTGTAGTGCCAACCAATGCAATACAAGTAGCGGTTGTGTATGGATTTGTAGCGCCAACCAAACGGGTCCGATTAACTCCAGAATCGTGTGGATCAGACAGCGATTCATTCGTTCTTCCTTGTAACTCTCCGAGCAAGATGGTCCAAGACCTGTCACCTTATCACTCCATAGGCAAAGACAAATCCACAGTAGAGCTAGCTAGGCCCGGATTGTCATATTCATGATTATACCTCAAGTACTACGACCCGCTTCCCTTGGACAAACTCCGTCCCTCAGTTGCGGGATTAGGACGATGGGGCCGGGGAGTGGAATAGCAGTGGCCTTGCCCCATCCCCGACGTATCCATTCCGACTGTGAGCTCGACACACCAAGTTGACTGAGGCAAGAAAGTAAATACAAGTTCAGGTAGTCAACCAGGCAGTCGAGTATTATTGATTCAGAGAAGCAGTTCAGGAAACATTTTTGAAATTGCGAGTGGCAATTATGGCGTTGGTGGAGTTATTTGGATGAAGATGATTATCGAGAGGATAAGTAATCTTTGATATCTTGAAGAATTAGTGGGACATGAGTCCTGTTATAGATTCAAAATCGCAAGACGAGGAAGTCGCCCCGCGATCGTGTATTAATCGGTCAAAATGATCCGATAAGTCAAGAGATTTTTGAGAAAGTAAAATATTTTAATTAATTATTAAAGTCAGAGGGTACATGGATGTTTCATTAAAGGAAAAATAATTTGAGTTAGGTCCTTGTTAAAAAGAAAATTTACAATTAGCCCCGTTTTGCAAAAACCAATACTTTTGGGGTTAAAATTTGAATAAATAAATGTCCCGACCTTGAAACATTATGAGGTATGCTCTTAGATTCTATAAATTATTCAGAGATTCAGGTTTTTAAAGTTTTGAGGTCGATTTTTTTATAAAATTCTCACATTGGCCCCAAATTTATTGAAATTGTCATTTCGGGCCCTAAGTTTAAAATAATTGGAACTCACAAACCGGAAGGGCTTTCAATGTGATTCCAGTTGTAAAATGTCACTAAGGTCAGTGGAATATTGAGAAAAAATAGTTTTAAAAAGAAATAAGTATAGGTCCCTTAACTTTTAAAAATCTCATTTTTGCCCCATTTTTAAAATAATTGCTTTTAAGGCTTTTAGGGGTCCAATTGTTATGGAATTTGAACCTTGGGTCCAAAATATCATTAAGTTATAGTTAAATTAGTATTTCCAGGTACATGTACTGTATAAGTCCTGGAAATTTCATTTTGGTCCTCAAGTTTAATCTTTTACAATTTGGTCCCTCAATTTTTATAAAATTACTTTCCAAACTCTAAACACTTGGATTTTTAGAATACACTTAAAATATTTTATTTCCAGTCCCTTAAGAGTTAAAATTTCAAATTTTAAAAATAGAGTCTGGTACAGTTTCGAAAATTGCAATGTAGCCCTTAAACTTCTAAAATTTTACAATCTAGTCCTTGGACTTTTAAGGGTTGATTTTATTTATCTTAAAACTCTTAAAACTTTATTAAAATGTCCAATCATCATTTTTGGACCTGAGTACAGTCCCAAAATTTGAAAATTACAGAGAGGTCCCTTAAGTTTTATTTTCTTGCAATTAAGTCCACCAACTTTCCATTTTTGTATTTTTAAGTCCAAAAATTGAAATTTAATCAATTATGCTCGACTTGTCCAGGTTATAAGTCATATAAAATATTGATTTCAAGGATCATACACATGCATGATCATTTCATACAAGAATTCATCAAATACAACAATAAAGTGTACATGCATGCACCTAAATTTCAATAAATAGCATTTTTGAGCAACACTTGAGAATTTTTACAACTTGATATAAGAAATTAACATCAATACATAATATATATATTTCAAGTGCTCAATAGCAAAATACTACATGCATTTAAGGAAAAAACACATAGAAGTTGGAAAGATTTTTCCACCCACCTTAAAATTGGATAGTTGTGAAATAAAAGGATAAATTTCACACCTTGATTGAAACTCACTTAGGACAGCCCCTACGTTAAGAAATATCAAAAACTAAAAGTTAGAAAAATGAGTTAAAAATTAAGGAGAAAAAGAAGAAGGTGAAGAAAATTGGAAATACTACACTTAACCTGTGTTGTAGATGAAATGGGACTACTAGAAGCTTCAAAGTTGAAATTTTTGTTCACCCTCAAAAACCACTCAAGGTCAGCCCATATTTCTCAAAAATGGAAAAAGGGTTGTAGGTCCCAAGGGGTGTGAGTGTAAGGTTTAGAAGGGGGGGTTGAATAAACTTTACCAACTTTTCAAATTAATCCTTTTTTAAAATTCAGAGTTAATACTTCACAGTTGTGTCCTTGATGGACAGCTAAGTTAGTTAATCAGCAGAGTTAGTCACTCAACAGACTCGACTGAGCTGTTGATAGAACAAAAATCCACTAAGTTGATTATCAATTGGTTAAGTTTGTTTTAATACTTGGTTTTAGCACTCAGTTGATTATCAATTGGATAGCAAATTTATCAGCAGATAAAATAAGATGCAGAAATTAAAGTGCTAAAATGTAAATGACACAATAAGTTTTTATAGAGGTTCGAAGATGGGATAATTCTTCTACTCCTCTCTTCTCCAACTCCTGGAGGAATCCACTAAGTATTGATCAATATACAGTGGTTAATTGATCCAGATACAAGTCTTGATCACACAAAACTGACTTGATCCTTGGGGACTCGATGCGGAGATGCCTTGGTCACGCAACTGGCTTCTCGTACGACTCAACTTCTTCACAGGGCAGCTGTCTTGCTACTATAACCCACTTGCTCAAGCTTCTTGGATTTGATCACGAAGCCCTCCAAAAACTTGAGACTGGTTCGACCTTGAACCTTCCTACAATCCTCCGTGGAATGTAGACCTCTTGATTCTTCAAAAATTTCCTCTTCAACTGATTAAGGTTATCTTTCCTTCACAGGTGAGTGTTGGATTGATTTCCTTAGTAATGTAGGCTTGAGGATTGATCTAGAATGATCTGAGAATATATTAGGTTACAGTTCAGATGTTTTCTTGAATGTTCGTGGCTCAGGTAACCTTCTCTCAGAGTTATTCCTCAGTCTTTTCTAGTGATCTTTCAAAAATCTGTCCGTTGAAGAGATAGGCTTATTTTTGTAAGTCACTTGTGGTCGTTGGCTTGTCTTGTTGCAGTCTTTGGAATTTCCATTTCCTCGTATGAATGATTCTTCAGCTTTTCAGAGTTCTGACATGGTGCAGTGCTTCCCATTGGTTTATTCCTCTTGCACGCTTCTGGAACTGAGTACTTCAAGAAAGGCAGTATGGAGGTATTACTTGTTTAAGTAATTCTCTTAATTTCTGTGCAACGGATCTCTTTCAGTTATCTTGACTTGACTGCATTTTCTTAACATCCCCAGGTGACTTCGAGTCAGCTTCCAATCATTTGATGACTCTTCATCACTTCGACCTTGAGACTTGGCTCTTTGAGTTGACTTGACGATACTTCACTCACCGCATCTTAGCTGCACCTTCATCGAGTTCCGTCTTCTCTCTCTTTGCCATACTCGGTTGTCTTGTAGCGAGTCTTCCTTCTAGTCTCCGGTTGTCTTCTTGCATGTATAGGCGTAGGCGACTTAACTCTTCGGCTTGACCCATTTCTATCTATTACAATGCGCTTTACAACAAAAATGGGGTGCCAACTTCCTATTCTAAGTTTTACATGGCATTCATCAAAATCTACAAAATAATTTCCCAACAATTTCCCCCGCTTTTTGATGATGCCAAAACTTAAAACATTCATACACTTATTTTGCGAAAGATACATACGACAAATGTAGAACCACGAGAATGTATGTTTAGAATCGATCTTTTATTGATCATAACATCCTTGTTCTTTACATAGCTGTTTACAGAGTGTATCACAGCTTAAGCAAAAAAAAATGTATCAGAGATTAAACGGGGCTTAGACTAACCATGTTGTTCTATATCTATTCACGTATAGAAATTGCATAATTTTATTCAACGTACAGAAGACTTACATAAAGTGTATTTACATAGTAAAATACATGAAGGGGTGGACAGCAACACTTCATCTCCTTCGCTGCCTCCTTCTTTCATCTTCTTCACTCTTCATCTTGACCTTTTCCTTTTCTTCTCATCTTCAAATGCCTTCTTTTTCTCATACGCCTTCCTGCGCTTCATCTCTTCTTAGTCTTTCTTGTCTTTCCTCCCATAGCTGAGTTTGTCTTTTATTTTCCTCTTCAATTCTTTTCACATACTCGATTGTTCTTAGACACTTGCAGATTGGCTACTTCGTCAAATCCGGCCAAAGTAGATCCCTCATTTCTTGCCTGGATCTATGTACTCAATGTTTTTGGGCGAGTTCTAGGTCCAAACTTCTTCCTCCACCATCGCTTCTTCCTCCCTCTGCAGGCGTGTATTGTCTTCGGGGCCTTCTTTTTCCTGTGAGTGACCATCGAGAGGATCAGTGGTTTCTCAGCTCACGCCTTCTTCACATAGTGTGAGACCTTTTTCCCAAGATAAATCCTGGCTTGAGCCATGGACATGTTTGCGAAGTAACCTTCGATGCGGCGTCTTGAATTCATCAACAGATCTTGCTCGATTCAGGCATCCAAATGGCATAGGTATCTCTCTATTGAATGCCTCCATGTTGTTTCGTATCCATAACTCGGGCATTCATCCTTCCTTCCACGCCTTCATCCTCGCTTCAATCGTCTTTCTCTTTTTCGGCCATTGGTACAACAGTGTTGGAGTGGCGGAGTCACTCGGGAGTTTGGTTGATAATATCGGATGTGACAAGACCTTGTTGGGGGTTTTTAGCAATCATCAAGGTCACATCTTTCGAACCTTCCCCTCAACAGACTTCCCTTTCTTCTCTCTTATTACTTCCTCACTTTGTCTTTCCCTTTACAAATTTCTCCTTCTCAGCTTCAGATCCCTTCAGCGCCTTTAGGTATTCCTCTTCCCCCTTTTTTGCATCATCAAAGGAGAGAGGAACCCCTGGAAACAAGCTAGCAAGAAGGAAGTCTAGTCTGCTGATAGTTGAGTTTTGCTTCAATCAAGCTGCACGAGTAAGTCGCATGGAACTCAGAGTGGGTGGCGTTGGATTCAGCTGCTACCAACTTCATCTCAGCCATGAGGAGACTGAATTTTCGATCCATGTTCTCCTCCACACGCATGAGCTCGTTCTTATTTTGCTCACGCAGCAGCTTTATCTCAGTAGTGTGAGATTCATGCATTTGTTCAATGTGCTCTTGCAATTTTGTCTTTGCATCGGCATTCTCACCGCTTTCGCCCGGACCAACAACTTGTTGAACAATGTTCTCAAATATCGAGCTTGTTCCACACGCATTGTTTGTCTGCGTTGCCCGGCACTCCCCGGATCCTCGACTATGATGCCTCTCAAATCGCCCGTAAGGTTGGCGCCCCCGTTATCCACCTCATGTCCAGCGAGGCCTGGTGCCTCTCCATCCGCTTCAATCTCAAAGAAATAGGGCTTTGAACACCTCCCGAACTTGATTTGTTTCCTCTGTTTCACCGACGGCCAAGCAAGCGTCAAAGTCATAGTTAGCGGAACAATGGTGTCTGATGGAATGACAGGATCGTGTCCGTGGAAGCGCTCGCGATCTTTGTCTGATTCTTCAGGGAGGTCAGGTACCTCCAGAGAGAAGGGAAATGATTCTATGAAAGAGTCATCACGTGCAACTAGAATTTGTTCAATGATAAGTGGTGCTCGTGAAGTCCCTTGTGGAGTCGAACCTGCGCCGCACTGGGAGCTTGCGCGGGACTCTGTTTTCACCAAGATGCATTGTGAAGTCGACCCACTTGCCGAGCCTCAATCGTCTTAACACCTTCGGCGGTCTCACTGGTTTTTCCAAATGAGTTGACTGGTCCTCGACCTTATCGTGCTCGGAAGCGTCATCGAGGCGATGATGAGATTTCCGTGGGTGGCTCAACATCAAAGTTGAATGTTTGGCGAGTAGTCTTGAGGTCGACTTACTCGTGGTTGGAACATCCTCACCGAGTCTTTGGGATCGACCCACAGGGGATGACTCACTTCATCGTCTCCTTCCGATCCCAAAAAGGTTACATCGGATTATCCTGGGAATCGTGAAGAGCACTTATCGCTTTTCTCGATGGATCAATGATAGAGAGCGATGTTCTCGTGCTTGCTTTCTTTACCCCGGAAAGTCTTAACCTCCCGTTGGCCTTCATTACCTCCTCCGCAGTCTCAATCAATGCGAGGCCTTGACATCCCTTTCGACAATGTCGGTGTCCGCCTTGGGGTCTTTCGAGGTGGCATCCATTGGAGTCTCAACTCCATGGATTGCACTTTCATCGCCCAGTGTTAACTCCCGGGCGCTTCCTTCATGTGCCTCGACCGCATCATCGCCGTCGTCATTAGCTTGTAGAGCGATTGGCACTTCACCGAGATGTCACAATCTGCAATCAGCCTCGTCAAGGACAACTTGTCAGGTATTCTGTGATTGTTCCTTCTCCACTTCGCCTCCTAAATTCATTGTGGAGTCACCGTAGCATCCTCCGACCTTGCTGCAGGTGGAGGAGTTTCCACCGGTGGCACCACCGGTGAGTGACTTGGAATGGGTCACTCGTCTCGGACTCATTTGTTCCCACCGAGTATTCAGGCTGTTGGGGTAGGTGGTAAGACACCTTCATTAGGGGTTGGCTCGAATAGGGTCCCCACTATCCCGGTTTCATCGCCATTTCCTTAACACCTTCCTCCGAATGAGTGGGAAGTGGTGGCGAAAGAACAACATGGCAATCTTTCGCACCACTCCCATAGGATCTATTTCCAAATGTGATTTGGAGGACTCTCCTCCCTCCATCATTCTTTGCTCATGTAGGATTCTCGACTCTTGCATTGCTTGCTGCATTTTGCAATTCTTCTCGTGGGCGCAACAGGTCCCGATCCTCATCACTTTATGATAGGGCGTCAAGGTGAGGGTGTGTATGATCGGTGGTGCCGGTGAGAGGGCGAGATCTTTGGCCTTCTCACGTCTTCTCGCGTCTCACCGCTTTAGCCCGTTCGTTTTCTTTTCGAATCTGCAGATATTGATGCAATTATCCTCATCAAGGGCTTGCAAGATCGTGTCCACCTCAAGAAACCTCAAGAGTTCTTCTTCCTCAAAGAATGAACTCGGATTTTCAAACCGCACTGGATAGGCTCACTTCCATTTTCTCCACTCTCGCAGACGATTTTGGATGTCGGATACAATGGAGAGTACATGATTACATCGTCTTCATCATTCTCTTGCCGCCCTTGTTTCCAAGTACTAAGGGTAGCAGACTTCATTTTGCTCGACACCCTCGAGCCTCTCATTTGTGGAGAAACAACCCCCAATCAGCAGTGATTCGGTTGTCTCAACCATTCCTTGTTCCGCACTTGCTCGTCTCACAAACTGGGTCTTGAGTTGCTCTCTGTGATCGGCCTCAAAGCAGACTTGGCCGCTTCATCGATCACGTCCTGGAGACTCTACTTCTCCAAGGTAGTCTCGGTATCTTCTCCAAATGAGTGGTCGACTCTCGGCCCGGTTTCTCAAGCTCGGGCGCTTGAAAATTCTTCTTCTTTTTTTGTTTGTACCGAGGGATTTCCGGTTCGGATAAGGTTTCTTCGAGTCCTGGGCGCGGGGGCGTTGTTGTCTTCTTCGAGGAGCCGGCCGTCTTGGGCTTATCGCTTCTCCTTTTCTTGACGACCGGAGAAGGTATTTGAGATTCCTTCTCCGCTGCGAGCTGCGCAGCGGGAGAGACACTGCGGGCGGGCAGTGACTCTTACTGCAGGACAGGAGCAGATTTCTTTTTCTTTGCATAGGGGCAACATCTTCTTAGCAAATGCAGAGCAAACTTTTTCTTTGGAGGAGAGGAGACAGATGTATCTTCGTGGTCGGTTGATTCCCCCTCAATAGTATCGCTCTCTTAGCGTAGGCTCTCTTCTCGTGCGCCGAGAGGTTTGATCTCGAACATCTCTTTGTTTACATGGAATGCCTTTCCATGTCGAAGAGGGACTCCTTTTACCTCCATCGACCGGCCAATCACCAGGCCGTATCCTGGGAACCTCCAAACGCGTTCCATCCTCCTTGAAGGATTTGTTCCCAACGCTCCGCAGAGTCTGCATTGTAGACAAACTCCAGTTCACTTTCTTCTTTCTTCAATGATCGCAGCCATTACGATCAACTTTGCTTTCGATACCGGGTCAAAGTCGCCAAATTTGATATCTATGCATTTGGCAACGATGTCCAAGAATTTGTGGTAGTCCTCCTTCACCTCTTTATTATCTATGTAGACTACTTTCTCAACATAGTCGGACTTGGCTACTTCCTTCCAAGCGGCGATCAGTCAACATCGCCTTCATTAATTTCCGACACTCCTTCCGCCGTGAATAAAGTGTTCCTCGCCAAATCCTTGGCGTAATGATGAACTCCTTTCCATGAACAGAGGACTTAATGCCCTCATCGTGAACCTCGGCGTTCACGAGAACTCGTGCGACCTCTTCCACATAGGTCATCGTAAACTCCAACGCGAAACGGTTTCACCAGACGTTTCCAATTTCTCAAAGAATCTTCTTCACTAGGGTGTCGTCGGACCTGTTTCACCATACCATCGAAATCCACAAGAGACCCTGTGGATTTGCTTCCTAGCTTGACAAAGTCATGAGTGGATGCCATTTCTCGAGATTTTACCGAACGAAACTTTAGAAAATGATCTCGAGGATTGAAAGGGTTTTGAGAGAAAATTTTGCTCTTGCTTTCGAGAGAGATGAATGATTTTGATAAAGTGAGAGAGAAACGGACGAAATGGTTTAAGTATGGTTCATGAAAGGACGTGCGGGAGGTTTTTTGAAATGTGATCAAAATCAACGGCTTAGATCTTGCACGCCGATTTGCATTTAATGTCTCGTATTTAATGCGGCATCATTTATATCCAATCATAAGCTTGGTGTGCAGCTTTTGCCTGCACACATCATAATTATGCTGACGTCATTCTTAAAACATTCCCGCTTAATAAAAATGACTGCGTTTTTGTCACTTTGCTCATAAATGACTCAGCTTGTCCCTTAGCCGATTTAACTCTTCTCTCCTCGCATGTAAATACTTAGCTCGTACTAACTCCAGATGCAAATTGTCTTTTCGATATGGTTTTCACTTAGGCCGATTTAAGAGTTCACTTTTTTTTCCTTTTTTTTTTTCGTGTTTCATTTCTTTTCTTTGAGTCTTCTGAGTGTCAACTTAGCTCAATTAACCCTAACTCATGCTTGAGTTCTTCAAATCTTGACTCACATAATGGTTTTGTGAATATGTCAGCCAACTGCTTATCAGTTGAAATATATTCCAAGGTGATGTCCTTCTTTTCAACATGATCTCTTATGAAGTGATATCCGACATCGATATGCTTTGTTCTTGAGTGCAACATAGGATTTTGAGTGATTGCAATTGCACTTGTGTTATCACACATGATTGGAATTTTTTCTTCAACTTCATAGTCTCTCACCTTTGTCTCATCCATAGGACTTGGGCACAACACCGCCAAAGATGTATTCTCGCTTCACCAAGGAGGTGGCTATTGAATTTTGCTTTTTGCTAAACCAAGAAATTAGCCTATTTCCAAGCATTTGACATGTGCCTCGAGGTGCTTTTCTGTCAACTCTACATCCAAGATGTCGAGTCTGAATAGACAATTAACTTGAATCCACCTTCCTTTGGATACCATAAGCCAACTTCTTGGCTTCCTTTCAAATATCTCAAGATCCTCTTGATCGATCATATATGGCTTTCTTTTGCAAAGATTGAAATCTTGCACATACACCTACAAAGAAAGGTGATGTCTGTCCCGCTTGGCTGTAAGATAGAGAAATGATCCAATAAGTGCTATGTATATTGTTTGATCTACAGGCTTGCCATCTCCGCATCCATGTCCATTTTGACGATGTATTCATTGGTATTTTTATCAAGACTTCTCTTCCATACCAAATTTCTTCATTAAATCTCTGTGTATTTTGTTTGACTTATGAAGGATCCATCCTTCACTGTTTTCACTTGGAGTCCAAGGAAGAATGTCACTCTCCCATCATGCTCATTTCGAATTTGCTTTGCATGAGGTTTGAAAATTTATCACACAAATGACTCTTTGTTTGTGGATCCAAAAATGATGTCATCCACATATATTTGAACAAGCGATGCTCTTCCCCTGTCTTGAATTCTCAAGAGTGTTCTATCCACTTTTCCTTTTGTGAATCCATTCTCGATCGGAATTGTGATAATGTATCATACCATGCTCGGGTGCCTGTTTCAATCCGTATAGAGCTTTCTTGAGTTTGTATACCTTATCTCCAAGAGTCTTCGCTCAAATCCTGGAGATTGTTCAACATATACTTCTTCTTCCAATAAACCATTAAGGAATGCACTCTTTACATCCATTTGATATACAATAAAGTTCTTGTGAGTCATAGGCAAGAAACATCCTTATGGCTTCCAATCTTGTTACAGAGCAAATGTTTCATCAAAATATATCCCTTCTTCTTGGCAATATCCTTTGGCTACCAATCTTGCTTTGTTTCTTACCACAGAACCTTCCTCGTTCATCTTGTTTCTGAACACCCATTTAGTGCCAATAACATTTTGATGGGTGGGTCTTTGAACCAATTCCCATACTTTATTTCTTTCAAACTCGATTCACTCTTCTTGCATAACTTGAATCCAATGTGTGTCATTCAATGCTTGTGACACATCTTTAGGCTCTATTTGTGAGATGAAGCATGTGAACATTGCTTCTTGTTGAGTTCTGGATCTCGTTTTGACACCTTCTCTTACATCTCCAATGACTAGTTCTGGTGGATGGTCTCTCGGCCATCTTACATCGAGGTTGGAGTAAGTTAGTTGGATTCAATCATCTTGCAAATATGTTGTTTTGATCGCTCTCTCGTCATCACTTAGCAGATTTTCCAACTGTTTTTGAGACTCGCCTATCTCATCTTCATCCTGGGTTTATAATTCCGGCTTGGCTTGACAAAGATAGGACTCTTCGCATGGTTGGTTGATTCAAATTATCACCGACTTTTCAATGTCTTCTCCATTTACATTTGGCTCATCAAACACCACATGAATGGATTCCTCCGTAACCATAGTCCTTTTGTTGAGTACTCAGAGGCTTTGCTTTCACCGAGTATCCCAAGAAGATACCTTCATCGCTTTAGCATCAAAAGCCTTTAAATTATCTTTGCCATTGTTATGGATGAAGCATTTGCATCCAAATATTCTAAAATATGCAACATTTGGCTTTCTCCCCGTCCAAATCTCATAGGAGTCTTTGTCGGTTGTCCTTTATCATGCATCTATTTTGAGTATAGCATGTTGTGTTTATTGCTTGACCTAAAATCTTTTAGGTAGCCCCGCTTCTAACATGGTCCTTGCCGCTTCTTTTGAGAGTTCTATTCCTTCTTTCTCGCAACTCCATTCTCACAGGAGTCCTTGCTGCAGATAATTCATGACTAATACCATTTTCGATGCAATACGAGTTATTATACCATTGACAAAATCATTTTGAATCCTCTTCATCACCGTGTGGTAGTTTTACGAGAGTTTCTTTCTTCTTACACACGAATATTGTCCATGTATATCTTGAGTAGTCATCTACTACCACCAAGGTGTATTTCTTCCCACTTATGCTAGCTGGTTCAACTGGACCAAATAGATCCATATGTAGCGGATGCAATATTCTTGTTGAAGATAGACATGTCTTTTCTTTGAATGATGATTTGATTTGCTTTCCCATCCGCATGCATCACATACACTTTCCTTCTTGTATATCGAGTCCGAAAGTCCTTCCACAAGATTGCTTCTCGCAAGCTTGTTAATTGTTTTGAAATTCAGTGACTCGAAACTTCTTGTGCCACAAACCCAACTTGATTCTTTGTGTCTTTGCTAGTAGACAAGTGCTTGGTGTTGCGATTGACCAATCTACCACATACATGTTCTTTTGTCTGCATCCTTGCAACACAACCTCATTGGATTCAGTGTCCTTAATTTGGCATATACCCATGTTGAATCCAACATTATAGCCTTTGTCACAGAGTTGGCTAATACTTAGCAGATTGAATTTGAGTCCTTCAACATATGCAACATCTGTGATTTCTAATCCATTTTTCTTGATGGATCCAATGCCTCTTATTTCTCCTGGGGCTTCATTTCCTCCAAATATGACTTTTGCACCTCTGACTTCCTTGAATTTTGACAGATTTTTCTTGTTTCTTGTCATATGTCTGGAATAGCCACTATCCATGTACCAGGTTCCTTGTCTGGGTCCTGAGGGGTTAGTATTGTAAGATGATCCAACCAACCTATAGCCAAATGATTTGACTCTAAGGGGTTGCCATCTATCAGTGCCATAATCATAATTAATTTTGGCAAATTGCTTGGGGTTCTAGGTTCGATAATTTGTCTCTTTTGTCCGTATGCCCGTGTATGTGTTTTAGCAATTGCCTTCTTTGGGTAGTTGTGATATCTTTGAGTGTAGTGCCTAGGTGCATATGTGTGCTGATGAAAGCCCTTATATATTTGGAATGGCCTTTGCTGAGTTCTAGGCCTTTGCCATTTGGGCTTATATTCCATAGGTCTTTGCTGATAGTTCACATTATTCCAATCACTTGGCTTGGGTACTTTCTACCATTCCTTCATATGTGTTTCTTTTATAGAACTTCCGGGGTTTTTGGTAGCTCTGTTTTTCTTTTCGAGTATTTCTGTTTGGAGTTCTTTGAGGAACTCTACCGGATTTCTTCTCGTTGTCCTCTCGGACACTCAACTCGGTCAAGTTTTTTCTTTTCCTTTATAACCAAGGCCATTTGCTTGTGATTGTGCTTTGGAATAAATATGTGTGCACCATTTGGAGTTTTGGATTTTTGAGATACTTCATTACTTGAAGATCCTTTTTCCAAAATCACTTTTGGAGCTTGACATAGCATAGAGGAATTAAATCCTAAGCTGTCTTGTCTCCACATTCTCTTTGACTCATAATAAGATCATCCAATGATTTAGATGCCTTAGTGAATGAGGCAATCACATTTTTGAGGTCATTTTCCTCTTTTCTATAGCAAATTGTCTCTGCTTTATTAGCTTAGCATTTTCGGTCTTTGACTTTCATTCTCATCGACTTTTTTAACTTAGAGTACTCGGATCCTTAGTTAGGCGTGAGTTTTGGTTCTTGAGTATGTTGTTTTCCTCATTTAGTAGTGTGTGTGAGGATTTAACGTGTTCAAAGTCTTTCATCATTTTGCCTAATGAATCATAAAGATCGATGGGTGATGAAGTGTGTGTGTCACAATCACTATCACTAGAATCGAGTGTGATGAATTAGAGTGTACCTTATCTTCTTGGTCGGTTGGTCTTGTTCCTTGGCCATTAAACAGATCAAGGCTTCTTCTTCAGAGTCACTTGAGTAGTCGACTTCACTACTCTCGAATCACCGTGTCTCTTGACTTGGCTGTCTCGTGATCTCTGCCCGCACCAACATTGCCCTTTTCTTTTCTTGTCTTCTTTCTCACTCAAGACCTTTCTTTCTTCTTCATTCCTGTATTTGTTGACTACAGGATATGGGCAATCAATGGCATAGTGACCTGGTTGCCTCAGTTCCAAAGATAGATTTTCAACATTTTGATCGACTCTTTCCATTCTTGGATTGTCACCTTTTGATATTCAACTTTTTGATGCTCGCTCTCTTGGTTGGCCTATCTTCCTTGACTTGAAGGGAGCCGAGTGTCTTCCGGAGGATTCTCCTTGCCTCTCTTGTAGTTCTTATTAAAGAACTTGTTAAACCTTTTAACCATCGTGGCTATTTCCTCTTGGTCAATGACTTCTTTGACCTCGGCTCTCTTGCCATCCTTAACAATTAGAGCAAATTTGTTTTGGGCACGGCCTGTCTCCTCCTGGTCTTTTCTTCTCGGCCAAATTCGTAGGCTTTGAGATCCGAGAATAGCTCATGGTTGGATGTCTTGGATAGGTCCATGGAATGTCTTAGTGTCATGACCTTCATTTCCCATTCACCGGGAGACTTCTTAGAATCTTCATACACATTTCCTTCTGTGTATTCTTTTCCAAGTGCGAGATAGCTCGTTGGTAATTTACGTGAACCGAGCATCCAAATGATCCAAGGTCTCTCCTGCAAGCATTTTAAAGTTTTCAAATTTTTGTACAAAGAACGGATAGTTTATTTTCCTTGATTTGCTCACGAGCCTTCACATATCAATGTTAGCTTGTCCTGCATTTCTTTAGCCGTTTTGCATGATTTGACTTTGTTGAACATAGCTTTGTCCAAGGTTTTGTAGAGAATGTCCTTGGCCACATTGTCCAAGTTATATCTTTTCCTGTCATCATATGTCCATTCACTCTTGGTTTTTAACCATAGCTGGTCCAGGGAGCAACATCCTCTTCACCTTCACCGCAGCTCTCCTTACAAATTGTGTTCACTTTTAAAATTTGCGTGGCCCATCCTCTATCACTATCCACATCTCATCATGTAATCTTTGATAGATGAGCCTCGCATACGAATTTTCCAATCATCAAATTCTTCAATTGTGAACATAGGGATGCGTGTCAAATTCGCTTCCATGATAATAACTTTTGATGGTAAAAAGAGTTTTGAAAAATTAAGTACTAAAACAGACTTTGAAAAATTTGGAGATCTAGTTCAGTAACCAGTGTGGAAGGCTCAATGAACCAACCGCTCTGATACCACTTGTAGGTCCCAAGGGGTGTGAGTGTAAGGTTTAGAAGGGGGGGTTGAATAAACCTTACCAACTTTTCAAATTAGTCCTTTTAAAAATTCAGAGTTAATACTTCACAGCTGTGTCCTTGATGGACATCTAAGTTAGTGTTAGTCCAAGTGGCTACAATAATCTAGAGGGGGGGTAAATAGATTATCCCGGTTTTTCAGATTTTGCCCTCTTTTTCGAAAGACTCAAAAAAATATGAAATGTTAAATGCGGAAAGTAAAAGCACACGTCGATTTATAGTAGTTTAACCCACCTAGGGCCTAATCTACTACCACCCTAGTATATCCGGGATGGATTTCAAAAAGAAATTTTTTTTTATTAATTTACCAAAAATTAATACAACACCTTGAGGATTACCACAACCCTCTTTCACCACCTTGAGGATTACCACAATCCTCTTACAACACCTTTGAAGATTACCACAACCTTCAAACACCTATCACCTAGATCACCCAAGTGTATTCTTACCACAAGAATACTCACAAGGATGTCTTGTGTTGAATGATGACCAAAATCAAGATTACAACTCAATAATGATTGATACAATATGAGTACAAGTGTAATCAAGAATTGAAAGCCTAGACCTCAAATTTGTGCAAGTGAAAGTGCTTAGGCTAATACAACAAGATATATGAAAGGGTTTGCTCAATTGCTCTTTGCTTGTATAGAGTGTTGTGTCTTGTTGCTTGAATGAAGCCTCTATTTATAGGAGAGGACTTGGCTTTCATTTCCAGACATTGGCTCTCTTTGGGGAGTGATTTGCTGCAAAAGAAACCATTTAAAATGATCAATATAGCTGTTAGAAATCAATCCCACAAAATAGGGAAAAGTCATGTCAAAACGCAACGGATAGTTTCTTTGATAAACATAGGGTTCGACCGATTAGCAGAGATAAGATTGAAATTGAATTCTACAAATTTTTACACGGGGGACCGGTCGGAGGGTGTGCGACGGCCGCCTTAGTCTTGACTGAGTTGGACTCGAAGAAATTTTGAAACAGAGAAGTCGGAATAAAAACCAACTCCCGTGCACGGCCGCCCGGGGGTCGGCCGCCCACCGGTCGACCACCACACAGTCGGCGACCGACGCCCCCCCCTTTTTCTTACGCCTCATTTTCGTTTCTCACCAACTCAGTGCGGGTTGCCCTATAGGGCGATCGGTCGAGCCTGAAATAAATGTGTTGTCCAATTTTTTATCAAAAATAAACTCCAAAAAATACTCCGAAAAATAGTAAAAACATTTTAAGTCGATCGGAAGTATTTAGACAACATTTAGGGACATTGTTTTGGTTTAAAAACTCATTTGAACAAAATCGAACATAATCATCAAAATCATGATAAAAATATTTATCTAACAGTTAGTTAATCATCAGAGTTAGTCACTCAACAGACTCGACTTAGCTGTTGATAGAATAACTTAGATGTTTTGACTAAAGACTTAACTCTACTGTGATTTGTTTTCAGCGGAAGACTTAACACCCTTGAATTTGGTTAAGTTTGTTTTAATACTTGGTTTTAGCACTCAGTTGATTATCAATTGGATAGCAAATTTATCGTGAGATAAAATAAGATGCGAGAAATTAAAGTCTTTGAAATGTAAATGACACAATAAGTTTTTATAGAGGTTCGAAGATGGGGTAATTCTTCTACTCTCTCTTCTCCAACTCTGGAGGAATCCACTAAGTATTGATCAATATACGAGTGGTTAACGATCAGATACAAGTCTTGATCACACAAATTGACTTGATCCTTTGGGACTCGATCCGAGATGCCTTGTCACGCACCGCTTCTCGTGCGACTCAACTTCTTCACAGGCAGTAATTTGCTCTTGCTACTACAACCCACTTGCTCAAGCTTCTTGGATTTGATCACGAAGCCCTCAAAACTTGAGACCGGTTCGACCTTGAACCTTCCTACAATCCTCCGTGGAATGTAGACCCCTTGATTTTTGATTTTCAAAAATTTCCTCTTCAACTGATTGAGGTTATCTTTCCTTCACGGTGAGTGTTGGATTGATTTCCTTAGTAATGTAGGTTTGAGGATTGATCTAGAATGATCTCGAGAATATATTAGGTTCTGATTCGGATGTTTTCTTGAATGTTCGTGGTTCGTAACCTTCTCTCGAGTTATTCCTCGGTCTTTTATAGTGATCTTTCAAAAATCATCCGTTGAAGAGATAGGCTTATTTTTGTAAGTCACTTGTGGTCGTTGGCTTGTCTTGTTGCGATCTTTGGAATTTCCATTTTCTCGTATGAATGATTCTTGACTTTTTCGAGTTCGACATGGTGCGTGCTTCTCATTGGTTTATTCCTCTTGCACGCTTCGAACCGAGTACTTCAGAAAAGCGATATGGAGGTATTACTTGTTTAAGTAATTCTCTTGATTTATGTGCAACGGATCTCTTTCGATTGTCTTGACTTGACCGCATTTTCTTAACATCCCCCAGGTGACTTGAGTCGACTTCCAATCATTTGATGACTCTTATGTCACTTCGACCTTGAGACTTGGCTATCTTGAGTTGACTTGATCGATACTTCACTCACCGCATCTTAGTTGCACCTTCACCAGTTCTCGTCTTCTCTTCTTTGCCATACTCACTGTCTTGCAAATGAGTCTTCCTTCTAGTCTCCGATTGTCTTCTTGCATGTTTAGGCGTAGGCGACTTAACTCGCTTGACCCACCTATCTATTACAATGCAGTTTACAACAAAAATGGGGTGCCAACTTCCTATTCTAAGTTTTACATGGCATTCATCAAAATCTACAAAATAATTTCCCAACAAGGGTGTTAAAATTTTAAGAAAATAGGAAGAATGAGGGAAAAGGGCACTAGTGTCCAAAATCTTACCTTATAGTCCAATTCTCCAACATTTTCTCCTCAAGGTCTTTCTAAGATGACCACAATGCTTGCATGTCCTTAAGTAGTCTTCTATGTGTACCTCCAAAAATCAAAATTGAACTTAAGTTAAGAATGGAAGATGAAGATCTAGAGGATATCAAGTTGAATTGAAGAACAAAATGTCTTACCTTTGTGAGAGGAGGGTTCGAATTTTTTGATGAAAGAAGTAGGAAGAATTCTTGTGTTTTTGTTAAGTGTTTGAAGAAAGAAGAAAGTTTTTGAAGATATGAAGGAGTGTTTGAAGATATGAAGGAATGTTTGAAGATATGAAGAATGTTTGAAGCTATGAAGAATGTGTTCTTGAAGATATGAAGAATGGTTGAAGATATGAAGAATGTGTTCTTGAAGATATGAAGAATGTTTGAAGATGTGAAGGAAATTTGTAGAGAGAAGGAGGAGAATGTTTAGAGAGAATGGAGAGGATCTTGTTTGAATGAATAATGTGTTGGATGAAATTTCTGAAAATTATTTTGTAAAAATTGGCCTTATGGCCGAAAATGTGAAGGAGAGAGGGAGAGAATGATCAATTTTTGTGTCTTGCAATTTGTCTCTTGCATGGAGACAAAAGGAGAGTCAAAGGTATGGGCATAAGATGGGTTTGAATGGAATTTGAGAGGAAAGAGGGAAATGTTTGAGCTAGTGGGGAATGTTGGGAGATTTAATGATATAAAATTGTAGTATAAGATGATGTGTATAAGGTTCATATTAATGGTGTAATAATACACAAGATGATTAATATAAGGAATAAGTGTACAAGAGTTGGGAGATAATTCTACATTAAAACCTCATTATGGTCGTCCACTATAGGGGTAATTATGGTATTCCCATATTTTTTTGTTCCAAATTGATGATAATAGATGAATAATATCAATCTCCAAAATAAATAGTGATTTCCTTGATCACTTATAAGTCTCATTATTACTTATGCTAAATCAAATTCTTAATTCTATAAAGTTTAAGTCTCTTAAAATTCTAAGGTGACTAATAAATACACAAATAATAATAATGAACAATCAAGTGATCATTAATGTGAAATAGAATTAATAAATGATTATGATCACAAGTAATAAATAAAAATGAAATTAAATGCAAAATATATTTATTATTAATATTTACCCGTCAAAGTGATGCGGTAAAATAGTCAAAATAGTACATAGACAATAAGTGAAATAAATACATGCTCAAGTAAAAATCGAGGGCTTCATATCCTCCCCTCCTTAAAAGAATTTGGTCCCCAAATTCTCTTCAGAATAACTCTGGATACTGATTCCTCATGTCTTCTTCCATTTCCCACGTTGCGTCTTTGTCTTGGTTGTGGTTCTGCCACACCACTTTAACCATCAGAATCTCTCTTTTACGCAACTGACGGATCTGCTGGTCGATAATCCGGATCGGCTTCTCAGTCTAGGATAAATTTTCCATCGGAGGAGGGGTATCACGAGTGATGATATGCTCGTGATCTGGTTGATACTTCTTCAACCTCAATACGTGGAATACATCGTGCATTCCTGCATGTTGTGCCGGTAACTCGAGTCGGTAGGCTAACTTCCCGATCCTCTGCAAAATCTTGTAAGGTCCAACATATCTCGGACTCAACTTGCCTCCTTTCTTCGGATTGATCAATCCTTCCCGTGGTGAGAGTCTGAGAAATACTTCATCTCCAGCTTCAAATTCCAAATCCTTTATCCTCTTGTCCGCGTAACTTTTTCGGCGGCTCTGAGCTGTGCGGGTCCGTTCCTTGATCAACTTGACCTTCTCCTGGCCTCCTGAACTAAGTCGACCATTGGAATTGAGGGCAACTTTCGTTTCTCTTTCGGAGTCCATTGGTTATCAATCTCCCAGTGTAGTGGGGATCAACATTTTCGCCCATACAGTGCCTCGTAGGGTGCCGTCCCAATCGTGGCCTGATAGCTGTTATTGTAGGCAAACTCGGCCAATGGTAAGTGCGAATCCCAACTTCCTTGGAAATCCAACGTGCAGGCTCGCAGCATATTTTCCAGGGTTCGAATCGTTCGCTCAGACTGTCCATCAGTTTGTGGATGTGCTGTTGTGCTGAAACTTAGCGAGGTACCCAATTCCTTGTGCAAGCACTTCCACAATATGGAGACAAATCTCGTGTCTCTGTCTGATACAATGTAGACTGGTACTCCATGTAGTCGAATAAACTCTCGGATATAAATCTACGCAAGTTTCTGCAAGCTATCAGTCTTCTTGATGGGTAAAAAATGTGCAGATTTCGTGAGTCGGTCTACGACTACCCATATAGCATCATGGCCTCCTCTGGTCCTTGGTAGATCCGTCACGAAGTCCATCGTAATGTGTTCCAATTTCCACTAGGGAATTCTCAATGGTTGTAGTAAACCAGATGGTCGTTGGTGTTCTGTTTTTACTCATTGACAAGTCAAACATCTCGCAACGAACTCCGCTACCTGGTTCTTCATGTTTACCCACCAATAATTCTGTTTCAAGTCCTTATACATCTTGTTTCCTCGAGGATGTATAGTGTATTTCAAACGGTGTGCTTCTGCTAGGGTTCTATTCCTAATCTGCTCGTCACTCGGTACACAAACTCGATTTTGGAATCTGATAATCCCATATTCATGCACCGAGAATTCTGATCTCTCTCCTTTAAGTATTTTCTCTTTCAGTTTTTGAAGATGCACATTTGTCCCCTGTGCCTCCTTGATCTCGTTCAGCAGATCGGGTTTAACCGAAATGTTAGCACATGCAATCTGAGTATTGGTTCTCGTCGGATTCCAATTGCTCAGCTCTTCTAATGATTCCCACACTCGAATCATAAGTCTGGCTAAGCTCGCCTTTCTGCTCAAGGCGTCAGCTACTACATTAGCTTTCCCGGGATGGTATTGAATATCAAAGTGATAGTCCTCAATTAACTCCATCCATCTCCGTTGCCTCCTCGCATTGAGGTCTTTACGAGAGAATAGGTACTTCAAGCTCTTGTGATCTCGTGAAAACCGTGAATGTTGCTCGTAGAGATAGTGCCTCCATTTATTTAACGCGAATACTATCGCCGCCATTCAAGTCATGCGTTGGGTAATTAGCCTCATACGGTTTGAGCTTTCGTGATGCATAAGCAATGACCTTTCCTTCCCAATCAAAGATCGCTCCTAGTCCTTCCTTGGATGCATCACTGTAGACGACAAAGTTTTATGTTCCCCTTGGAAGGGCTAAGACTGAGCCTGCATGAAGTCATTTCTTCAGCTCTTGGAAACTAGCCTCGCACTTTTCATTCCACTCAAACTTGACTTGCTTCTGAGCTAGTTGAGTGAGTGGTCCGGCTATCTTGGAGAAATCCTTGATAAATCTTCGATAATATCCATCTATTCCTAAGAAACTCCTGATCTCCGTTACAGACTCGGGTTGTTTCCATTCAACCACTGTCTATACCTTCGAAGGATCTACTGCGATCTCATTGTCGGATACTATGTGTCCCAGGAATGCGACTTCACTGAGCCAAAATTCACACTTGCTGAACTTGGCATACAACTTATGCTCTCGTAGTGTCTCCAAAACAATTTTCAGATGATGTTCATGCTCTTCTCTAGACTTAGAGTATACGAGTATGTCATCAATGAATATCACTACGAATTGATGCAAATAGGGTTGAAAGACTCGATGCATCAGATCCATAAATGCTGCTGGTGCATTCGTTAGACCGAAAGGCATCACTACAAACTCGTAGTGTCTATATCTGGTTTGAAATGCAGTTTTGGAAATGTCTTCTTCGCGGATCTTCAGTTGGTAATATCATTGTTGTAAATCAAACTTCGAGTACACCGTCGCTCCTTGAAGTTGATCAAACGATTCGTCTATCCTCGGGAGGGGATATTTGTTCTTGATGGTCACGCTATTAAGACCGCGATAATCTATAATGCCAGCTTAATGTGCCATCCTTCTTCTTGACAAACAAAGATGCAGTGCTCCCCATGGAGACGTGCTTGGTCGGATAAATCCCACATCCATCGACCAGAATGAGTCTTCAACTCTTGCAACTCAACAGGAGTCATTCTATACGGGATTCTAGCAATGAGGGCGGTTCCCGGTAATACCTCGATGGTGAACTTGACTTCCCTATCTGGAGGGACAATGGTGAGTTCTTGTGGAAATACATTCGTGTATTCCGATACTATAGGTACTTGGTTAATTTGTGTCTCAACCTTGGGTTTGTTAATTACAAACGCCAAGTGCCCTTGTGCCCCTCTAGTGATCGCCTTCCTTGCTGAAATGATTGGGGCAATCTTAACTCATGCCTTCCCGAAATTTCCACTTCGGGCTTTCCGGGTTCACATAGCTTAATGGACTTACGATGGCAGTCCATCTGTGCATGGTGTTCAGACAAACAATTCATTCCCAATATCACGTTGTATTCGGATATAGGTAATAAAATCAAATCGGCAGGAAAATTTATCTCATCAAATGGTGTGCCGCTGGACAACAGATATGTGGTGCCTCATAATAGTCAGTTGCTACTCAAATATGGAGCTCACATAAATGTGGAATGGTGTAACTAAGCAAGATCTATTAAGTATCTATTCAAGTATGTCAATAAAGGAAATGATCGCGTGACAACGCCGTTTTATACAAGCACCAACGATGAGGACTCAGTAGAAACTATTGATGCAGTGAGCATGTATTATGATTGTAGGTATATATCGTCATGTGAAGCTGCGTGGAGGTTATTAGGATTTGATATTCAATACAAATATCCTTCAGTCGAACGACTCAACTTCCATCTTCCTAATGAGCAGAGTGTTATTTTCGATGATAATGAGTGAATCGACGATGTTCTTAGTAAAGATTCAGTTAAAGAGAGCATATTTTTAGCATGGATGGAAGCAAACAAAAATATATCCCGAAGCCCATGGGCTAACCTATGCTGAAGCCCCAACAAAATTTACATGGAAAGCAAAAGTCAGGAAGTGGATGCCAAGAAAAATGGGGAAATCAATAGGTCGAGTGTTTTTCGTCCCTCCAGGTGCTGGTGATATGTACTATTTGTGGTGTCTTATCAATATTGTCTGTGGGGATACGTGTCATGATGACTACAAGAAGGTCAACGGTATTCAACACTCTTCATACCGTGAAGCTTGCTATGCTCTTGGTTTGTTAGAAGACGATAGAGAATATGTTGATGCAATCACTGAAGCGAGCCACTGGGCTTTTGCAGAGTCTTAGAAGTTTATTTGTGTCATTGCTATCATCCGAATCTTTGAGTAGACCAGAAGCAGTCTGGGACAAATGTTGGCAATATCTTTGTGGTGATATTCTATATAGACGGCGCCGTCTTCTCCAACATCAAGGTATTAACTAATGTATTATTGTATGTTAAGTATCATAATAATAATAATTTTTTTCTAATAAATTTTTTTATATATCTTATTATTTATTGAATGTCGTATTATTTCTCTTACAGAATTAGTATTGAGTGAGAATGAAATAAAAAATCTTGCTCTGTTGGAAATTGAAAAATTTTTGAGAAGTCGTGGCATGAGTCTACGTGATTTTGATACGATGCTATTTCCTGATGCGGACAATACTGAGAATAGCTGAAACAGATTGATATATGACGAGTTGTGTTATGATCGTAAGGCTCTTTTGGTAGAGCACAAGAACCTCATTTCCAAACTCAATGAGGAACAAAAAAATGTTTAATATAAAATAATGGCAGTTGTAGAATCAAATAAAGGTGGTGTGTTCTTTGTATACGGATATGGGGGAACAGGCAAAACATTCTTGTGGATACCTTTATCTACGGCTTTGAGATCGAAAGGAGAAATTGTGTTGAACGTGGCATCGAGTGGAATAGCGTCCCTTTTGCTGCCTGGTGGAAGGACTACGCATTCTCGTTTTGTTATTCCTTTAAACCCAAATCAAGACTCAACTTGCAATATCAAACAGGGGAGTCCACTTGCTGAGTTGATTATTCATTCTAAACTTATAATCTGGGATGAAGCACCAGTGATGTACAAGTATTGCTTTCAAGCACTGGATGAAACTTTACGATCTCTTTTAAAATTAGTCAACCCACGGAATGAACATTTACCTTTTGGAGGGAAAACTATTGTGTTTGGGGGGGACTTTAGACATATATTACATGTTATACCTAAGGGAAGTCGACAGGATGTAGTCAATGCTACGATAAATTCATCGTACTTGTGGAAAGATTGTACAGTACTGAGATTGACTAAGAACATGCGTCTACAAATTCTCAATCAAGCAGATGATTATACGGATTTGGCTCAATTCTCAGAATGGATAGCAAGAATCGGAGATGGAACAATCGGAGGATCTAATGATGGTTGTGCCACTATTGATATACATGAAGATATTCTTCTAGAATCATCTGGTGGTCCGGTTGCAACAATTGTAGAGAATACATATCCAATATTTAAAGACGTCGTTGATGATCCTACCTACTTGAAAGAGAGGGCGATACTCGCACCGACTGTTGATATTGTTGAGTCCAAAAATCAATATATGACGTCTTTAAATTCATCGGAGGGGCAGACTTATTTGAGCTCAGATGGCCCGAGTAAATCTGATGCTAATATTGACTTCTTGCATAATCTGCATACGCCAGAATTTTTGAATGGTATAAAATATTTCGGCGTTCCTAATCATGAGTTGCATTTGAAGGTTGGGACTCCAGTTATGCTCTTAAAGAACATGGACCACTAGAATGGATTGTGTAACAGGACTAGATTGGTGATTACGAGGCTCTCTAGACACGTACTTGAAGCTAAAAATTCTCACTGGAACGCATGCAGGTCAGAAGGTTTTGATACCGCGAATGACACTAACACCGTCGGACCTCGAGAATTTCATTCAAGTTTCAACGTGAGATGCTTTCCTCGATCGTTCTTATGCAATGATAATAAACAAGAGTCAATGACAATCTCTCTCCAATGTTGGTCTGTATTTGAAGAATCTAGTATTCAGTCATGGCCAACTATACGTTGATGTTTCCCGAGTCACCAATCGAAAAAGACTAAAAATATTAGTGGCGAAGATGAATCAAAAAACAAACAAACGCAAAATGTGGTGTACAAAGAAGTTTTTCAAAATTTATAGTTATTAATTTGTTCGAGACGATGTTTGTACATTTTTTATTTTTATTTAATAGATAATAAATTTTATAGACATCCAATCTATATGGTCGGTGTAGTACCCCGAAATTTTTTTAAATTACAATGAATTCTCATGCCAACTTTAAAGAATTCAAACCTTACCAGTAAATATTATATATTATAGAACAACTTCCGGTCAAAGTTGATAATCGGCCTATTTTAACTAATCAACAAAATAAGTTAATTAGCTATTGGTTAATCTCTTTTGGGTAATAAATAAGAAATTAAAGAAGGCAAATGACAATGGCTACAACTGTTAAATCAAGATAGAAAGTGGTTGAGTCAAAAGAATAGCGATGGAGATGGTACAAAAGTTCGAGGTTAAAACTATGGTACGAGGTTACTAGTATTGTAAAAGAAATTCTGGTGAAAACTTGTTGATTCGGGTTTCTTGTTTTGGTAGCTCGGAGTAGCAATATCCCAATGAATTTTCAGTGATTTCATACAATAGAAATAAGAATATCTAGCTAATATAGAACAGTTACATAAGTTTTCAAAATTTATGGAGTTATACTCAACAGTAGAAAACCACTCACTTTTCTTTTTTTTTTTCTATTGTTGTTAGTTGATCCGTTCCCTTTCCTCTTGGTGGTGTGCAAGTGCTTAACTGATATATTATATTAAAGTCATCAGGTTATAACTAAATTACATTTATCATAACTAATATCCAAGGATCCTATCCTGGTAGGCATAGGTGTAAAATATATTACAAACCTACGCTCTGATACCATTTCTGTCACGCCCAAACTTACGAAGCTATAAAGACCAATATCTACTATATATTAACAAGAGAGCGGAATATTCATATAGTTATTACAAACCAAACGTACACCATAATATAATTACAAGAACGTGAAAAGCTGACCAAGTTTACAAACCCTATAAATAAAACTATTATTACAACCATGGTTCTCTCGGAAACACATCGTATATACCTAGCGATACATCAAGACATTTAGCAACAACTCTTATAACTGGCACTAGCTATTCAGATTAGGGAAATCCTTCAATTTCTTCCTTGTCGCCTGGATTATCACCTGAAATATATTTTAGGAAAATATATACGTGAGGGAAAACCTCCGTGAGTGGGTGCAGGTGTGCAGGTGTGGCATTTTAGAAAATTTATTGTTAAGAAAGATTCAGTTAATTTTTTATAAGTGAAATTATTTTCAATTCAATAACAACATGCACTCAGTCAATCTGTAACACAATTAATTCAAATGTCACATTAACGGAGGGACCGTTCATTAACGGTAAGTGACCCCCGTTCTCCCTTATCACTCCTTTATTGCGTTGGCGTAAAGCCTTACCCCCTTATTGCACCACACTACGGCTCGACTCTCCACAATGGGGCTCGCGAAGCCCGGAGAAGTCATATTCCGGAATATACCGATCCTACGACCCACTTCAACCTTTAGAACACTCCGTCTTTAGGTGGTGGGATTTGGTTGTGTATAGCGAAGAACCTTTTAAGACCGCAGGCCCTTACCTGACCGCCGAACTCTGCCCAATCCACACCACACTAGGGCCCGACACTTACCAAATAAGAAATACACTACAAACTTTAAGTGTAACGACACTCTCCAGTGCAACACATATAGTTGAAACTAAATTGAAAACACCCAATAATATTTATGGTGTGCAGGGTAAATAGATATGCAGAAATTTTAACTAAAGTGCATGAACAATTGCATGCCTAATTCTCACGCATACAATTGCAAAATGTTATGGCATAATATAATTGGTCCACATATCTAACATATTGTTTAATTTAATCAAAATGACTTTTCCTTAAATTAATACTAAATTATATAACATAGAAATTTGTTCCTATCAGATGGTAAGGTTACTTAATTCCCTCACTGTAGGTATTATTACAATGACTAATTCCATGAGATATATAGCAGTACTCATGAGTTAATTAATTGCCAATAAACACTTTAGATATAGATATATACACCTACACATACTGATTTATACACACATTATTTCCTAACTTCTAATCCACCACAAAATCATGCTATGGACCACAAGAAAGTTTATCAAGTAAACCCCTGACCTCTAAGGATTTCCCCTCGAAACGCAGTAATAATTTGAATAAAATTTCAGTTTCAAATTTGTTAGTTCAGTACGTAAGGCATTAAATTAAGGTAGTTATTGTGATTTTTTTTATGTAGTTAAAGAATTAAACATAGAATAGATATAAGTTTCTCCATTATAAACTACCACAGCAAGATAAAAAAAAAAAAGAAAGGAAACTAATTGCATGCGTTAATTTCTGTAGTCAGGCCATAGTAGTTTATCACACTTCATTTCTAATCCATTTAATAAAACCTTTATAATTATACGACTGGAGGTACTTTTCAAAAAAAAAAAGAGATTACTTATAAATTAGATTCTTTTAATTATAAAGAATAGTATATACTAACAAGTCTTGAGCTTTGTAATTTAAGTTAAAAGCTGTATGATATGGCCTAACATGATTATTATACCTCTAACTAGACTTCCTAGTTGTCTGCCATTTACAACTACAAGACTATAGGTCATTAGCAAATCTTGTTAATTATGAGAAGGTGCAATAGCTATATATCTAATCCAAATTAAAGTTAAAGAAATCACTCACCTTGGACTTAGTATATAATTCTGCAAGCAGTTAACTTATTATGGGCGAATTCCTCGTGCGTAATTTCTAATCGATTTCAAAACTAGCTTCAATTATTTCTTCTTTCTTGTTAGGTCTATGCGGTTTCTATATATAGCAGCAAGGTCAAGCTTTCTTCTTATCTAAAAAATATTTAATTATCTCTTTTTTCTCTTAGCCATGATATGTATCCTTCCCTTAATCACTAGGTGTAAAGTTAAGCACAGGTGGCAATTGATGGCACATTTCCTACAACTCTTTAGTAGATATACATATCTATATGTTAACATATGTATATCTTGATATTACAGAACTAGTTTTATACATTTAATTATTAAATGAATATATATTTGATTAGGGCCTAAAATATTTACGGCATCTTAATATATAATATACAGAAATATCACACAAAATAGATCCATGTACAAAATTTAATATATTACAAGTAGTAAAAATTTCGGGGTCCTACAGTCGGACCCAACAAACTCAATATTGTAAAAAACAATAAATTTCATATTGTCCGACATTATACTCACCGTGCATCGCACGGGTAAAGCACTAGTTATGACTTTAGTAAGAAATTTAACAAAATAAATACTAACTTTTGTTGGAAAAGTTAAATTTAGTAACTATTAAATTCATATTCACATTATGTCTAAAATCCACCAATTTTAAACCTGTGAAAATCTATGAAAATCCAATTTTCTCGTAATAAATATTAACTATTTAAATTAAGAAAGTATAAAAATTACATATTATTTTTTACTTTAATTAGTAGAATTTACCAAATTATGCTATGGTACAAATTAGATTTACTGGTAATAGAAAATTATAATTTTTAAATTTTGAAAAGTATGATGTATTAAATATGTTAATATTTCATATCATAGCTTTCATTTAAATAGTCAGATTTTATTTTGTAATTTTCAAAGTCTTAGAATAATTTTAGATGTAAATTGATTATATTTGAATTTATCCAAAAAAATAATAATTTTTATTATTGTAAGTTTTTTAATATTTATATTATTTAGATTTTATCAGATGATTTTAAGACGTATCAAATAAGTTTTAGATTTATTTGATAATTTTAAGGTTTTATTTCATAATTTCTCATTTACTTATATAATTTTGTGAATTCTTTGATGATTCTAGATTTACTGAATATTATAGACATTATATGCTTTTATGAATTTATTTAATTTATTTTATATTTTGAGTTTTAAATTTTTATTTAGTTAGTCGTATCAGATAATATTTAGATTTAGTTTATAGTATTTTGATCATTAAGTAATTTTTAAATTATAAATTTTGTAAAAATAGGAAAAGTTAAGTTTTAAAACTAAGTATAAAAAATAGTTGTCAAAATAATTTTAACATAATAATTAGAACTTATCCAAATTATATTGACAATAAAAATCCAATTTATTGAAAAGAAGAAATTATAATTTTTAAATGTGGAAAGTAGAATTCAGTTGTCAAAATAATATTACCCAAAATCTTAGCATTTTTATTGCAAATTGTTGACATAATTAAAATCTTATTTTTTATTACTCAATCCATTTTTAATAATAATTCAATATTTTCTAGATTTAGAAAGGTGAAATAGGCGGGAAAACGTTTATACTACTATTTATAAGTAACTCTTTGTTTATATATATATATATATATATATAAAGTCTTAGAATAATTTTAGATGTTTGATTATATTTGAATTTATCCAAAAATTTTAAGACGTATCAAATAAAGTTTAGATTTATTTGATAATTTTAAGGCTTTATTTTAGAATTTCTCATTTATTTATATAATATTTTGAATTCTTGGATGATTCTAGATTTATTGAATATTTTATAGACCTTACATGCTTTTTTGAATTTATTTAATTTATTTTATATTTTGAATTTTAAATTTTTATTTAGTCAGTCTTATTAGATAATATTTAGATTTAGTTTATATAGTATTTTGATCATTAAGTAATTTTTAAATTATAAATTATGTGAAAATAGGAAAATTTAAGTTTTTAAGTTAAGGAAGTATAAAAAATAGTAGTCAAAATAATTTAACTTAATAATTAGAACTTACCCAAATTATGTTAACAATGAAAATCCAATTTATTGAAAATAAGAAATTATATTTTTAAATTTGGAAAGTATAATTCAGTTGTCAAAATAATATTACCCGAATCTTAGCATTTTTATTGCAAATGATTGACATAATTAAATTCTTATTTTGTATTACTCAGTCTAATTTTAATAATAATTCAACATTTCCTAGATTTAGAAAGGTGAAATGGGCAGGAAATTTTTCATACTACTATTTATAAGTATATATATATAGATTATTCACATCCTACAAAAATTACCTGAATTAGATTCTCGCCACAATTACAATCAAAATCATCAGATTTAAATTGCCTTTTATTTCAAAAATATCTTATATTTTATTTCCATTACGAGTCTTTTATACCTTTTAAACTTAAATTACCTTTTATTTCTTGATTCATTTCTATTTTCTTTCCATATGCCCACCCACAATTCTCACTATAAATACCACAACACAATACACAAATTTTTACATACATAAGCAATTTACAATCATGAAGACTTATTGCAATGACAATAATAATTTCTTTCACAATTTCGCATTTCTATTCTCACTTTTCTTACTTACCAACATGTTCGTCTCATCGGATGCCCGACCCCTAATAAGGGTTGTAGTAAGTAACCAAATTCCTGGCGAAAGTGTCACTGCTCACTGCTACTCGTCGGACGACGATTTAGGAACTCATACGCTTGCTTACGCCGCGACGTTCAGCTGGAGTTTTCGCACGAACATTTTCGGCACGACAAAATTTTACTGCGATTTTAAGACGACACATGGTTCTGGGAACTATGGTGTTTTCACGAGTAATGTGGAGTTAGTGTGTGGTACTTATTGTGTGTGGGATATAACAGCAAAAGGGCCATGCGTGCACGACCAAAATAAGGGAACTATGTGCCAAGAATGGAAGAATCATCCTTAAATTGCGAAATTAAGGGAGTAATATGCAAGGCCCAATAAGATATGTTATATTTTTTAGATAATTGAGGAAGAGTTGATGTATTGGAAAATCGACCCTCTTACATATGAAATAATAGGACACATATTTTGTCCGAAGTTTGTTATTATTATTATTATTATTATTATTATTATTATTATTATTATTATTATTATTATTATTATTATTATTATTATTATTATTTTGATATTTGTTTTTCATTCTTTTTTAGAAAACTAGCCAATTAATTTCCAATTTCAACATAAATTTCAAGTTTGGAAAAGAAAAAATATTTTCTGCGTTTTATGTTTGAAATTTGTTTCAGGGAGGATGTGAGTGGTGGTGTAAGGAAAAGAAGAAAAGAAATGATATAAAAAACTTTTATTGTAAAAAGTTGAATTGAGTTACAGTGATCTTATAAAAAGTTGGAAAAGTGAATTAGATTGATTAATAGAAAAAATAAAATAAAATAAAACTACGCAATACTAATTTTTTAATTAAATTAAATGACTATAAAAATATAGATATATAGTAAAAAAAATTAATAATTGATTCAGTATCAATAACATCATTCTTCTAAATAAATTAACTAGAAGAATACATATATATATATATATATGAAGCTAAAATTGGCTAAAATCTATATATATATATATATATATATATAAAATAGTAGAAGTCCAAAACAAAAATTTTCCAGCTCTTTTCACTTATTATATTAGGAAACAATTGTAAACATTATAAATGATAATTATTATGAATGCTTATATTAGGAAAATATTATAAGAAAATCATTGTAATTATATGAATTAGGAAAATTTTATAAAAAAGATAGTAAATGATATTCCTACTTTATATGTATATAAATTAGAAAAATATCATAATGGTATTCCTATTTTATGTATAAAAATTGGGAAAATTTTATTTACTGGTACTCCTATTTTATACCAAAAATGAATTTATAGTATCAATTCTATCTATATATAATATATAGATTTTAAAAAGTATAAATAGTATTTCACTATAATTAATATTGGTATACGTTTGTTCTTCTGTTCATATATATTACAATGATTATGTTGATTCTATACATTATATCTTCAGCAAATATGTTATTTATTTATTTCAATGGCGTCGTTACTTTTTTGTACAATATAATATCAATTAATCAAGTTTTAAATACTAATGACTATTAAAACTTTCAAAATTATTTAATAATAGTTAAAATAGAAGAATTATGATTTTATGTATCCTTCACCATTAATTGAATTGACAATTGATTTTATATTCAGAGATTGTTTTGGCAGCTTATTGTTTATGCAAAATCCTCTTATATTTATACTGTTTAAATTGCATTAGAGAAACACTTTGATACTGTTGACACTAAATTCGAAGCATAACCACCAAATATGGTTTCATCTTCATGTTCCCCTCTATTTCTATTGTCATTAGGTGTCCCACCAACATCGACAGTATTGAACTCGAATTCTGCAATAAATAAGAATTTTTATATAAACTATATTGTAGATCTGTACGGACAATATTTGGTGAGTTTCTTTTTTGATTATTCCTGATAGTTTTGTTGTATTTTTTTAAGTTGTTTTTCGAATTATGATTTGTTTATTTTTTATTATTCTCATACTAACATATTTTATGTCAATATATTTTGTGTGAACATTTTTTGTATCAACATATATTTCATGTTCATATATATAAACTTCCATCCCGCCTTTAATATCATTACAAAAAATATCCCGCTCTGAATATAAACATAAATATATCATTATAATAAAAATATATCTAAAAATCGAATTTCCAGTATTTATTTATATTTTAATCGAATTTGACAATGCTATGTGATCAGATAATTAAAAATGTGTTTAGAGAAAAATTGACAAAATCTTACCTTAAAATAAAATATTCATTAATCTAGAATTTTATTATCTTACAATAAAAGGATAACAATTTGTTCAACGCGATAACTTTATCAAACCGTATAACACTAAAAATGGACATTTATGTATTACCTTAAAAAAATCTTATTCAAATATTTACCAAAAACAAAATCCGTCCGTGCATTGCATTTTTAAATAAACTTCCTAGATAAACTTTTTTGGGTTGTGAAAATTTTCATCGTATTCTATAATTTTTGGATTGATGGGTGATTACAACAATTTATTGTTGATAAAAATGAAAAAACTCGAGATCTACAATTACTGGAAATAAACGATAGAGAGCGGACATAAATGTCAATGATATGATTTATATTCTCTGTTTGAGTTATATCATGTTTATATTCATAATCTTTTTAGTGTATTATTATGACATTGCTGTAAAATTTGCAGTAATACAACTACAGTTTATATCTAATGAAAAATAGTTTGCTATAAATTTTTATTCATGATTTTTTCTGTCATATTATTTTGAATAATATCTCAAATTAAATTTTATCAATTGATTATAGAAATCTTAATTCATTCTTCGGCGTACATTCAATAACATAAAAAATTATATAGCCAGCATATTCACAATGCATTCGAGCCTTTTCTCTTTCTCATTAGTCACTATAAGAAGGAAAAATACAATTGCACCATTAACACCCTATTATCTTAAATTATCCACACATTTTCTATGATATGAAACCAGTCTAAAATAAAGTAATAAATACAAACTCATGTTAATAGATAGTTTCAGTATAAACTAATAAAATAAATAATAATACATGTGAATAATAATAAAAATAATAATGCTTTTGAATAATAATAATAATAAAATAATAATAATACACGTGCAACGCACGTGCGGGATTACTAGCTAGTTAGAGAAATAAGTAGAGATAATAACATATTCAAAAATTTGTTTTCCATCTTCAACCTGCATCTAATTAACACAGCAAACCAGCAGGCTGAAGAATGAACAAATTAATACTACAGAAAAAAAAAAAAAGGGTCAATCATCAACTAACCTTTAACCCTGAAACCCCATTTTCTAGTATCTAAGTCCCTTAGCAACCTCAAAAAAATGAGCAACATTTTCTTCAGGGGTACCCACTACAATCCCATGTCCAAGATTCAAAATATGTTTCCCTTTTCCAGCTTTTCTAACAGTATCCTTAATCCTCTCAGTTATAAACTCTTTCGATCCGAAAAGAACACCGGGGTCCACATTACCTTGGACAGCCACATTAGGGCCGAGCCGTTTTCTTCCTTCGGCCATATCGACTGTCCAATCCAAGCTAACGACGTCCACTCCCGTCAAGGGTAGTCTCTCGATTAAGCCCCCGGACCCACTCGCGTACAGTATAAGTGGGAGATTTGGATGGGTACGTTTTACGGTATCCACGATTTGTTTAAGGTAAGGAAGACTGAACTCTTCGAAATCGACGGGGCTAAGTTCCGTGGCCCACGAGTCGAAAATCTGAACGGCTTGAGCTCCCTTGTCGGCTTGGTACTGAATGTATTTGGCCATGGAGGTTGCGAATTTTTGAAGTAGTGCATGAAGAACCTAAAGGAAGAGTAACAAATGATGAACTGATTATTAAGCAGCAAAATGAAAAGATATATGTTTATGGATCAAATTGCAAAAACTTATGCTTAGAAGAAGTGATTTATTATAACAGAAGTAAAAGTAGTTGAAAATCAGAAGTTGGTAGTGTTTGTAAATAAAACCAGAAGTTGAGAGTGTCTGGTCTAAAAGTTGTAAAAAGTGCTTATTTGTTTGTAAAAGTCAAACCAAAGAGTAGAATCAGGAATCTAAAGCGCCCATCTCCCCGTTTTTAGATTCTGATTAAATGAAGCAGAATTAGAAGTTGGCATTTGCAAACACTAAAAACTGACTTTTTCCAGCCAAAAGCCGAAAAACACCTTTTTTTAGTGATTGTGAACGCTCCCTTAGACTATTTCCTCGACAAACAATAGCTTTGAAACATTTCAGATATGTTCACATATTAATTAGATTAAGATAACTCATTTTTCTGTTTTTTTGTAACACTAGGCTAACCTTGTTGCTACTGGTCAAACCATTATTCAGAGAATGGAGAAGTAATGTTCATACGTCAAGTATAAAATTTCCTCGAAGTTTGTCAGACTGACAATGCTGCCTGATTTCCTATAGCTGAACTATGAATTACAGTCGTTGGATTATTTGGCAGGATAGATAATCCATGTCGAAGCATTTGAAGAATCAGCTCGAAATACAGTTATTTTGCAGGGTACATGAAAAGTCCCCATAGTAAAATTGATATCCTCAATACTAGTTTAAATGCTAAATTACAAAAGTTACCCTTGAGGTTCAGTTAAATTACAAAAAGAATCTAGACATCTTTCCCAATTACAAATACCCCATTGAAATTTGTTTCTATTTTACAAATTTCACCTTTTGAGAGGTTACTTGTAAAACAAACACAACCTCAAGGGGGTATTGTAATTTTTAAAGATAGCTGATTATTTTTGTAATTAGGTTAAACCTCCGGGATAGTTTTTGTAACTTACCTTAGTTTAAATATATGAATTTCTGGTTTGTGCACAATAGGTCTACATTTGAGGTTATATTCAAATGTATTCCATATTAGATATAGGAAAGTTATATTGTAGAATCCCCTTCAGCACGAGGATTATCCTCAGAAGCAGTTAATAGGAAAATCAAACCTTCACTATTTATTCGACAAAAAAAAGTAAAATTGCTCGATAAACCAAGCGGTAAAAGTTACCTTGGGCTCTGAGAAAGCCAATCTCTTTATGTTTGAGAAGTGCTTTGAGGAACCTCCTTCAACCACATAAGAAGCCAGGGTAAACGGAGCGCCAACAAAACCTAGCAATGCTGCTTCATTGTTTACCTAACAAGGATAAAACGAGTTAATGAAACAAAGGCAATGAAGATGGCACGAAAGACGCAATAAGTAAATTGTAAACTTCATTCTTTTATCATAATTACACAGAGGCCTAAACAACTTTTAGTTTCACCTAGGATGATGGTAAGGAAATGCACAAGCAGAAATGCCAATAATCGACAAATGGTCGACGATTTTGGCGATTACTTAAGGGGGAAAAAAATAGCCACCAACAGTGCAAACTGCATTAGTATGTCTAGAGATCTTTCAAGAATAAGGATTTAGAGGGTGTTTGGTTGAGCTTATAATCTCTCTAAAGTGCTTGGTAATTTTTTCAAAAACAAATCTTATAAGCTCAAATTTTCAAAATAGGATTTAACATCTTATAAGCTCTAAAAACACTTTATCATATTTGATGTAGGAGCTTGTAGAAACTTATAAGATCTTTTAAATAAGTTTAGCCAAACATGTCATAAGCCAAACCTCCTTCCGCAAGATTGTTAAAGCTTCCCCAACATAAGGAACCGACTCATCGGGAGTGAACTCTCTCACTTTCTCAACATCAGCAGCCGTCCGTATCGGATCAAAGATGATAGGACCCTTACCTTTCACAATGTCAAAAGGTATGTTCATACCAGACAAAGGGGTAAGAATATCAGAGAACAAGATGACCTGGAAAAATTATAGAAAATTGCAATAACTAATAAGATCGCTTAAATTGGAATAAACTGCTTCAGCTTAATTTGTAAAATAATAAGTTTTTCCAGTATAAAGTATCTTACGCCATCAGGTTTAAACACTTCCCATGGCTGAAGAGAAATCTCCACCACAAGATCTACGTTTTCTGATCTTTCACGGAAGGACGGATGCTTCTCACAGAGGAGTTGGTAACTCTATCAGAAGCAGTTGAACAATTGCAGGTTCAGTATAACACATAAATGAATAATCAAACAGAAATATAGATGAAATGAACAAGGAAATTTGCATGCTTATGTCAAAAAGAGCAATTTGAACTCTAAAAAGTTGCATTGTGTAAAACTTTTTAAAAGGGTTCCATATACACTTACCGCAGCCATGTTTTTTCGTGGGCCGGTTCTACGATATGTAAATGCAATTAATACACCTTATTGTCAAGTGAACGAAAATTAAGTGGAAATTAACATAAAATTTATAAGTTGAGTTGAACTGAGTCAAGCAAGTTAATGTTACTATTCAAATTAAGGAACGTCTGACGATGCAAAACAACTTGATAGCTTTTTCGATGACAAAAGGAAGTCCGAAAATACAAGAGTTATATATGTCATATAAACCTGCCTTCATGTACCTCCCTGCTTGTCTCATAAGCCAAACCGGGGGTCTCTCTACTTCTTTCCCTCGTGCGGCATTAAGTAACAATGGCTCGGTAGCATTTACAGCTTTCGGCTCTGCAACAGCCCCTGCAACATAAAACACAAAGTTACAAAAGGTAAGTTCACTTATTAACTAAAACTATTTAGAAAGCATCCAAGACATTATTATGTAAGCATCAAATTTATTAATGTTAAAGAATGGGAATCGAGAACAAAATGAATTCTGGCTATGGTACCGGAAAAAAAAATGTCAGTATGTGGCTCAAAAGCAATGTTGTAAAAAGCGCTAGGCGGCATACTGGGGCTTAGCGCCTAGGCGGAGTTAGACGGTACCTAGGAGGGATTAGACGGGCCTAATCGGAAAAAAAAATCGTAGGCGGGCAAGAGGGGCCTAGCGCCTAGGCGGGGATTAATCGGGGCTAGGGGGATTTTTACAACAGAGCTCAAAAGAGTTTAAAAAAGAGAGAAGAAAAGAAAATTGGAGTAAGTCAATAGTAAACATGAATTATGTCTAACAGTCTTAGAAAATACATCACAATGGAAACACTATAAAAGCATTGCACTAACAGGAAAAAAAGGAATAGGAAAAGAAAAGGTCAAAAACCAAAAAGCAAGACATTCCAACAAACAACATATGGGCAAGAATTTTGTCATCCACAGCTTATCACCATCAATCCACGGTTCAATCAAGTTATACATTAAGAAAATGGATATCAATAATTTTCATCAGTTCATCAAATTTTCCACAACAAAATGGCAGCCAGCAATTAAATTAAAACTAATTACAGCAAAACAATTTCTGGGCTTTCAGAGAATACCGGATTTTCAAGCAAGAACAGCACAAACACAAAGTGCATCAGCATTAAATGTACATAACCCAAAAGGAAAACATAATAAGGGGGAAAAAAAAAAAGAGGATTACCTCCAAGAGAGCAAAAGAATCTGGGCTTATGATTAGAGATAGAGGTGAAATTCAATTTGGCAGAGATTGATGAAACTGAGCTGCTATAAATGCATGCCATTTTTTATTTTCTTTGGCCACTCCTCTCAAAGACCCTTCCAAAGATGAAAAATGAAAATCCCTCGGCCCAAAAATGGAAAACTTTTCTGAATCTTGTTGACTGACTACCTCAAGCAGCCAGTTCTACTGTATGAATTATATTTATGAGATGGAAGAAGAAGATAAGGGCACGAAATCTGGAAATCTAATCTGGTTTCAATCTTTAGACCACTTCCTCGACATCTTCTTGTCCCAATCGACGTGCTGTGGGTCCGTCATCTCTTCCATGGCTTTTTTTTTTCTTTTCTTTTTTATTTTCTCTCCCTCTTTAATTTTCATTTTTATTAGCTAAAATTGGAAAAATTGGAACATGTAATAAAAATAAAGGGGAAATTACACATAATACGCTGATTTTTGTACCATTACCACACAATACGCTCCAATTACTCTTGTACCTAATTTTTTTTACGCTCCTTGCTATATTTTGATTATTTTTATTTTTTTTCTTTTTTTTTTTGTTCTTGCATTGTTTTATATGTTATATAAGTTGTTTCGAGGTTGTTTAAATTTGTTTCTTTATTGTTTCTATGTTGTTTCTTTGTTGTTTCGATGTTTCAAAATAACTTTAACCTATTTTTTATGCTTTTTTTATTCATATATTATTTTGTACATTGTTCTATTGTTTCGGTGTTGTTTTATAATATTTTTACTGTTGTTCTAATAATTTTTTGTTGTTTTCATGTAGTATTCAATGTGTAAATACAATTTTTACCTATTTTTAAGCTCTTTTTATTCATGTTGTGTTTTAAATATTTTTTACGTTGTTTCTAAGGGTTGTTTCCATACCCTTTTAATGTTGTTCTGATATTTCTTTGTTGTTTCAATGAAGTTTTCGATGTTTAAATACAATTTTTTACCTATTTTTATTAAAAGAAACATGTTTGAAACAATGTTGAAACACAGAAACATGTTTGAAACAATGTTGAAACAAAGCGTAAAATTTTTCGGGAATTTTTGCTGGAGCGTATTATTGTGTAAAAAAAAGAGCGGGGAGCGTAAATTTAGGTAAAATTGCACCGAAAAGCATAAATTTAGGTAAAATTGCATCAGGAAGCGTAAAAGGCTGGCATTGACTTAAAAAGGTGGGTATTTCTGTCATAAGCCCAAAAATAAATGTAAAAATTAGAGCCCGCAATGGGCCAGCTAGCCCGAGCCTAGCGGGCCAAGACGTAAATTTAGATGGGATTGGGCCAGGTTGATATTCATTCGGGCCAAAATTCTTGTGAAATTCATTCGGGCTTTGGATTGTTGGGTCGGAACAATCCGGGTACTTTTCAGGCCTCTAATAGTAGAGTGATTGACCTTTCATATTCTCATGCCTAATAGGAATGAGTGATTTTTTTTTCGAATGATAGTATTTTATTAGAACAACTCAAAAACTAAAATTACAACTACAATTGTAGCCAATGGGCTAAGAGCCGACATGACCAACTAAAAGCCAAGCGGGGAATTGGTAACACCAATTCAGATTCACAACACGGACTTAAAAACTACACACCCCAAACTAAACCACTCCACGGGAGACTTGACCTCTTAATGGAGATCGTAACACACTAAAAAATCAAAACCGCACGAGCAACCACTACATACTTTGCAAATGCAAAAAATTGATCTGCCTACGAGTTTCGCAAATCAACCGAGAAAAGAAAATACAAACAAAATAAGAAAACAACAACTATTGCTAAAAAATGAGAGAAAAACATACAAAAAATTGCCTCTCCCTCACCCAACTCTATCTGCAGCCACCCATCATCTACTACTCAGACACCTCCGTGGAGCTCCGACCTGCTTTCACCCTGGAACGAAAATATCGATCACCTCCGAATATCATAGAGAATCGCCATCGTCTTCCCTGCAGCAGAAAGCATGGAGGGGGAGGGGGAAGGAGGGAGGGATGAGGGTGGCGGCTGTGGAGGGGTGAAGGTGGGGAATGAGAAATAAGTTAGGTTTCTTTTTATATAGAGAGAAGGAAGAGAAAAGGGGTAGAGAGAGTTGTAAATCCTAATAGGAATAAGTGATTGACCTTTCATATTTTCTAACATAGTGATTTTATCAAATTTTAATACGTCAAAATTTCGAACATGTATGTTCACTTGGTTTTATACCATTAATTTGGGCTTCCAAGACTTGAGTTTTGTGTTGTTTTTGAGTATTTTGAGTCATTTGAGTAGCCAAGCCATGTTGAGAGCCAATTATATTGAGTTTATAGTCATAGTAATGAATCGTGTATCAAAAGAAGTACAAACGAGCAAACAAAGAGAGATTGATTTGAAGAAACGTCCAAACGCGTCTTAAATTTCCATCACTGGCAGTGTTTCGTATTTTGGCCATAACTCTCTCTACAAAATTGATATTGAGATGATTCAAGTGGCTATGGAAAGCTAAGAGATAGGGCTACAACTTTGAAGAAGGGCTCAAAAGCAAATTCCAACATTTGGTGGGTGAAAAACTCAGGCGGGCGCTGCAGCGCGTCCCACGGCAGCTGCAGCGCCAAGACAAAGAAAATTCACTCCAAAATTCACGTCCCGGGCGCCGCAGCGCCCGTCCCGGGCGCCGCAGCGCCCCTGGACGGAAATTCCTAAGTTCTTCCACCTATTTCTTGAACTTTTGAGGGGCTATAAATACATACATGGGAGGCTTGATCTAGAGGGAGGAAAGGCTGAGAATACACCCAAGAATACAAGAAACACATCAATTTCATCAAGGAAGAATCAAGGGAAGAATCGGGTCGAATCGGAGCTTGAGGATTGAAGATTAATCGAGAGATTATCCATTTCCCTAAGTTTTCTCATTCTTTGTGCTTTAATCTTTCATTTTAGTTTCTTATGAAGATGAACAATTTGTCTATGAGTTGTTTATTTATAATGGGTAGCTAAATTTCTTGTGATTTCCGGGTTTTGGAAGTAGATTAATTGAACTCTTGTTGATTGTTTTAATCTTAATTGAAGTTATTGTCTTGAAGCCTATTTGAGTACTTTGTTCTTATTCTTGTTTTATCATTTGGCCAATGATTTAACATGTTTGATATATTGATTCATAATTCGAGAGATGAGTTTCAATATTAGATCTTGAGTACTTGACATGAATAATTGCATAATCGAGAGGTTTGTGAATATTTGTGAGGATATTTGATCTTTTGTGCATTTGGGAGTTGTGTATCTTATGTTGAGTAGAGATACTAGCATAGATATTTCAATCTACACTTTATATACATCTCGAGATGGAGGATAAAATACCGATGTGATCGTCTTATAGGTGTATTGATAATAACTTTGGCTTTGATTAAATCGTAAAACAAGAGGAATATTAATTGAAACCATAACCCGGAATCCATTTCATTTCCATTGGTAATTCCACTATTATTTTCATCTTGTGTTTTTGTGGTTATTCTTATCTTTTCTTCCACAACAATCATTCAATTTCGATCGTCTAAATAAAAATAAGGCTATCTTAGTTCAATACTTAGCGCATTAATTTATTAGTCTCCTCGTGGATACGACCTTGCTTACCCTATTCTATAAACTACACCGTACACTTGCGGTGAAGCTAAAAATAAGGCGAACAAGTTTTTTGGCGCCGTTGTCGGACTAATATAATTTTTGGTGCTAATATTGCGATAGATAGAATTATTCTTAATTTAGACATTTTTTTATTTTTTCATTTTTCTTTTGTAAATTCTACTTCTACAATGCTTGATTTGTTTCTTTGAATTGGTATAGGTGCACCCGTTCGGATGGAAGAGGCGAAACCATCTTTGGAAGACGCCCTCATTTCATTCATGAATCAAACGACTTCATTTATGAGTCAAATAAATTTATTCATGAGGGAAATGGGAAATAGCCTTACCAAAAACGAAGCAAAGATGGACAAGATGAAGTTGCAATTGACACAATTGGCCAATACTATGGATTCACAATTGAAAAATCTCGAGACTCAAATGGGCCAATTAGTTACAATTGTTGGTGGGCAACATCAAAAGAGCGATTTTTTAAGCACCACCAAGCCAACTCGAAGGAACAATCTAGTGCCATTCATCAAATGAGTGGTACCGAATACGAAAGATGAAGATCCTGGAAAAGCAAGAAAGCTCGAACCACACACAAATTGTATGTCTATGCATGATCAAATAGTATGTGGCGAAAAAGGAACAAAACAGACAAGGAACACACAACCTAAGCGTGTACGAATGAGCGATTAAATGCGAGATATTATAAGAAAGTTGTTCCGAACGAGAAAAATACGATCATACATATGCAAACGAACAACATACACGTAAACCAGATCAAGATATTCCTACGCCAGACTCAAATCCTTGCTTGACACCCCAAGTATGCATTATTAGGTGCAAGTAAGGCAAATATGGCACTTGACCATGACCCAAGCGGCTAATATATGCATTCAAGGAGGCACCAATTCATACGTCGAGCTATAGACGGTAAATCTAGCGCTTGTTGGGAGGCAACCCAATGGTAACTTCACATTTTTTTTTTTCTTGAAATTCTATCTTTTCCTTGTTTCGATATAATTTCATTCAAGTTTGGGGGAGAGTTAGTATTTTGATTTGAAATGTGTGAGTATTTTGATTTGAAGTGTGTAAAAAAAAAATTTGTTTGTTTGTGTGTTTCCATATAGTTGCATGTAAAGCATTTTAGGTTGCATTTGCATTAGAAACACGTTCTGACGCTTTAGCACGTTTATTATTTTCATAGATTTTAAGGAGTGAGTTGACCATGTGCGGCGAGACTTGATGCTTATATTTTTGAAAAAAAATTTGTATTGTTTTGATTGGGTATTGAGTATGAGTTGATTGAGCCATGAATAGATGATATTGAGCATGTGGATATTGAGAACATGGTTTGATGCTTTGAATTACGTATTTGCAAGCCTGTGAGCTTTTGAGCCTTTACTGCTTTCATCATATGCGATCTTGTTGTTAATTTGAGTGTATCATTCATGTTGTTAGAATTCTAGAACTTGCTCGTATCTCTGTCAAGGTCACATGTTGTATGCGAATTGTGAAAATGATCAAAGGCCATTTTATTAGCCCTTCAAGCCTTTTGCTTACCTAATGATGATATTGAAATCCCTAGTTAGCCAACTTGAGCCTATTGCCTAATTTTTAATAGCCACAATTCAAGCCTTAACTTGATAAATCTTTTACCCAACACTTGAGCGTATAACATTGAGTAAAGGAATTGAATAAGGGTGAATGGGTGAAATCAAAATGTTAGAAGGTGATGTTATAGTTGGTTGATGAGAACAAAAGAGAAAGAAAAAGGAGATATGAAATGTTGAAAACTCATATAAGAGTTAAAAAAAAAAAAAATAGATAGATGAATGAGTTTTCTTTGAATGAACTTGGAGGTTAAGAATTGTAATGTGAATGGTTGAGTTTACAAAATAAAGGGGATGGAGATAAGAAGAGTTGGTGAAAATGAGAGGTGATTTGAGTAGAATATTGAGCTTTAATGTAGATGAATTATATGCTCACCGGTCTATATGCTCGAGTTTGAGTCACTCTATCCATATTTTCCTACCCCAACCAAAGAGCATTCATTACAACCAAAGGAAAAGTCCTTTTTGATTCACAATTTTGCATACATCCTAGTGGCGAGATATGAGACGATTTGCAAGCCTATGGTAATTCTCGCAATATTGAATTGAATTGAGCGTAAACACGTCCCTATATTCATTCGAGATGATGAGTATACGATTGATCTTTGTGAGGTGTAATTCTTAGCATTTACCATGGTTTCTTTAATATGTGCTCTATGTTAGATGTTTGAGGATTGGTTAATTCGTTGCTTGATACCTACAATGAACAATACAAAATTTTATGGAGTTGTTGTGCGTTCAACTTTTCATTACTCCCAGTCATGTTTTGTCTTGTTTTTAAAAGTGTTGACCGGACGGCCAACAGTTTAAGTTTGGGGTATTTGTTCACTTGGTTTTATACCATTAATTTGGGCTTCCAAGACTTGAGTTTTGTGTTGTTTTTGAGTATTTTGAGTCATTTGAGTAGCCAAGCCATGTTGAGAGCCAATTATATTGAGTTTATAGTCATAGTAATGAATCGTGTATCAAAAGAAGTACAAACGAGCAAACAAAGAGAGATTGATTTGAAGAAACGTCCCAAACGCGTCTTAAATTTCCATCACTGGCAGTGTTTCGTATTTTGGCCATAACTCTCTCTACAAAATTGATATTGAGATGATTCAAGTGGCTATGGAAAGCTAAGAGATAGGGCTACAACTTTGAAGAAGGGCTCAAAAGCAAATTCCAACATTTGGTGGGTGAAAAACTCAGGCGGGCGCTGCAGCGCCCAAGACAGCAAATTCACTCCAAAATTCACGTCCCGGCGCCGCAGCGCCCGGACGGAAATTCCTAAGTTCTTCCACCTATTTCTTGAACTTTTGAGGGGCTATAAATACATACATGGGAGGCTTGATCTAGAGGGAGGAAAGGCTGAGAATACACCCAAGAATACAAGAAACACATCAATTTCATCAAGGAAGAATCAAGGGAAGAATCGGGTCGAATCGGAGCTTGAGGATTGAAGATTAATCGAGAGATTATCCATTTCCCTAAGTTTTCTCATTCTTTGTGCTTTAATCTTTCATTTTAGTTTCTTATGAAGATGAACAATTTGTCTATGAGTTGTTTATTTATAATGGGTAGCTAAATTTCTTGTGATTTCCTAAGGTTTTGGAAGTAGATTAATTGAACTCTTGTTGATTGTTTTAATCTTAATTGAAGTTATTGTCTTGAAGCCTATTTGAGTACTTTGTTCTTATTCTTGTTTTATCATTTGGCCAATGATTTAACATGTTTGATATATTGATTCATAATTCGAGAGATGAGTTTCAATATTAGATCTTGAGTACTTGACATGAATAATTGCATAATCGAGAGGTTTGTGAATATTTGTGAGGATATTTGATCTTTTGTGCATTTGGGAGTTGTGTATCTTATGTTGAGTAGAGATACTAGCATAGATATTTCAATCTACACTTTATATACATCTCGAGATGGAGGATAAAATACCGATGTGATCGTCTTATAGGTGTATTGATAATAACTTTGGCTTTGATTAAATCGTAAAACAAGAGGAATATTAATTGAAACCATAACCCGGGAATCCATTTCATTTCCATTGGTAATTCCACTATTATTTTCATCTTGTGTTTTTGTGGTTATTCTTATCTTTTCTTCCACAACAATCATTCAATTTCGATCGTCTAAATAAAAATAAGGCTATCTTAGTTCAATACTTAGCGCATTAATTTATTAGTCTCCGTGGATACGACCTTGCTTACCCTATTCTATAAACTACACCGTACACTTGCGGTGAAGCTAAAAATAAGGCGAACAATGTACAACGAAGCTTCCACTCTTAAATGGCTAAAACAAGCTCACGAGATGAGTTTAGAATAATGTGATGTGATGACATAAATGGCATGAAAGCATACTAGATTTTAAAATGAAGAAACGTTCTCCAAAATTCACCTCTGCAAACAACAAAATTTGTTCTAATTCTTATTTTAACGAATTATTATTCAAGTATTTGATGCCAGACTTTGTCGTAATTACGGATTCATTTCAGATGACGAGCATAGGTTTTCCATTTGAAATATCATTTAAATTGACGAATTTCTTCAAGATCTATTTCAGATTTAAAATATCTTTTAAATAAATAAAATAAAAATAAATGTCCATCTTAGCTTAAGAAATTTCTTGAAACAATCAAGCAACAACGAGTCACACATAAGCATCCCGAAGAAATTCAGTTTGGGACAATTACAAGAAATTGTGCCACAAGTTGTCTTCCTCATTCCAAGTAATATAAATGCCTCTAGTTCCAATCAATGTTGTGAATGTTGGAAATTGGTTTATAAAAATGGGTTTTGACCCGTTTTGACCTATTATTTAAGTGAGATCATTTATTAGTTTTGGAAAATAAATAATATAATCGTAATCTTTTAGCATTTTTAATTTCTCAAAATCAATTTCAGGTGAATGAGCAATTAATGCATAAAGTTAGTCACTTAAAAGTCTTTTATATATGAAATATAAAAGGGTGAGAATATGGAAAGTCATATCTCATAGAGAAAGCATATTAAGTGTTTGAATAGTTTATATAGAGCTTCACCACTAATAAAGAACAATTATGTGTCGCGCCTTATGGTACACCCTAGTAGACCAAGTCAATTTTGACTGACCTTTGGCTAGCCGGAGCCGGGGCCATGCACATCGCACATAGTCGCATTGGGAGATTTAGAGGCGCACTTTGCACTTCGCATGTACGCATCGCCGCGAGGTTGGCTAAAGTTAGAATCGGTCCTAAAACGATTGATTGTGTTTTCATTGGATATGCAAACAATAGTAGTGTGACTAGTGTCTATCACTTTTTAGTGCACAGTTAAGTAATTCCTAATATAAATGATAGAATGATCATATAATCAAGAAATGTTGTATATTTCGAGTATATATTTTCTAACAAAGAAAGGAAAGTAGAAAGTTCTAACAAAAGAAATTTATGAAACTACAGGTTTACCTCAAAGTGATGAAGAGGAACTAAGACGCAGTAAAAGGACAAAAGTAGCTAAGTATTTTGGTCCTGATTTTCTAACTTATATGTTAGAAAACAAACCTAGAACTATTTAAGAAGCTTTGTCTAGTCCAGAAGCTCCTCTCTGGAAAAAAGTTATTAAAAATGAAATAGATTCCATTTTGCTCAATAATACTTGGGAGTTGGTTGATCTCCCTGTTAGTCCAAGTGGCCACGATAATCTAGGGGGTGAATAGATTATGCCGATTTTTCCGATTTGGCCCTCTTTTTCAAATGTAGAAGCAATAGTAAGAATGGAAGTGTGGAAATAAACAACACACGTTGATTTATAGTAGTTCAACCCACCTAGGGCCTAATCTACTACCACCCCGGTATATCCGAAGTGGATTTCGAAAAAGAAAAAGAATTTTATTAGTAGTACCAAACTATTACACCTTCACCTTGAAGAACACCATACTCTTCTTACAACACCACCTTGAAGATTACCTCAATCTTCATTCACCTATGAAGAGTACCACACTCTTCAACACCTAAAATCACTCAAGTGTGTTCTTACCACAAGAACACTAACAATGATATCTTGTTTTGGATGATTGAGAATTACAATCAAGATCACACTTTGTTTGAAAATATTAAACTCAAAAGTGCAAGTGTAATCAAGAAGGAAGTCTAATACTGAAGATGTGCAAGTGTAAAACTAGGCTTAAAAATTACAACAAGAATAAGAAAGTGAGGAACAAGAATTTGATTTTATTTGAATTGTTTGTATTGTTGCATGTGTTGTTGTGAAATCCTTCAAAGTCTTCATCTATTTATGGAGAACCTTCAAGATTTGATCCCCAACATAGGCTCCTTCATTCTTCACTTTTGTCTACAAAAGAAGGATTACAAGATGTACAAATAATGTACAAAAGTGATAAAGTGATAAAAGTAAATCTTGTTGTCTTCCATTGGCTCAAAATCATCTGATTTTGAGTGGTTCGACCGGTCGATCAGTATAAAAGATTTGAATTTAAACTGTTGAGTTTGAATCACACACAGGTCGACCAGGGGGGTCGACCTGTCCCTGGGCAATTTTCAGAAGGGGCAAATTTTGGATAGAGATCTAGCACACATGTCGACCGGGGGGGTCAATCGGTCGATCGGGGGGGTCGAACGGTCAACCACCTGGTCGACCTATCCTTGGAATTTTATTTTGGAAGAAAACGTGACTCAGGTACCGGTTGTTAAGTTGGTTTTATACCAATGTATTGAGTGCTCTAGACTAGGATTTTGCGTTGTTTTCGTGTATTTTAGTGTCGTTTGAGTCGAGTTTGTGTCATTTGTGGTCGTTTGAGAGTCGGGACTAATCTTGGAAGCCGAAATTGGTTAAAAACGATGGAAAACGTGTTTGGACGGTAGAGATCGCATTTTAGAGGCAGAAAAACGGGAAAATATCGAGTAAGATCGAGTGCCATTAAGACCCCCGCACCACACACAATCAAAATAGTACAGTGGGCTGAACATGGGTGGGCGTTGCAGCGCCCATATGCAAGGGCTGCAGCGCCCAAAAATACACAAAGAAATAGGGAATGAAGCGAGCCAAAGGGCTGCAGCCGCCATCTCAAGGGCAGCACAAATGACCAACCAAGAAAGACAGATTTACGAGCATGCGCAAGATGCACTGCAGCGCCCACACACAGGGTTGCAGCAACCAAGCCAAAGAACCAAAGAACATGTAAAAATAGGCGTAAAGCTGCGCATAGTCAACAAGGCCCAAGCAGTCAGATGGGCCCGAGGTGCGTGAATTATTTGTTGGGTCGTTTTGGACAGATTTTCAAGGGCTTCGACTTATAAATACACCACAGGGACATACAAACGGGGGGTCGGACATTATTTTGAGCACAACGCAAGGCAAGAGACTCAGAGCTAGGGTTCGGGACGGCAATTGGAGGCACTTCTCGTCTGGACACAGAGAGAATTCCTTCTCTTTTCTTCTCAATTCTTTCTTTACTTTTCTTTGTCGATATCTTGAGATGTATAATTATTTCTTCATGAATTTTTGTACATCCAACATGAGCTAAACCCATATTTCTAGGGGATTGATGTAACTTACGTTTGAACCTATGTTTTGATTTCCGATTTATGAAATTCGCATATTTATTAATCTATTTGTGCTATTTGATTTGATTGCATCCGGATTATCCGATCAATAATTTAGATTGTTTGGCGTGTTTGATTTGACGCCGAGAGAGGTAATGGAACGCCTGGCCATAGAATAGCATAACCTGGGTTTCATAGAATCGAGAGATTTATGAATCTTTTGAAGCCTGTGATAGAATATTCATTGAGCGAATTAGGGTTTAATTTATGATTTTTATAGAGATATCGAAATCAGAAATTAGAACCTAGAATCACTTGGCACTCGAGAGAGGAAGTGATAAACGATAGGAATATTGGCTTATAGATTGATAACTTGTGATTAATAAACTGGATTGAAAACATAGGGGATAACTAGGTGAAATCAACCCTCTAGAATTCATCTTTTACGTGTTTGATAAATTGTCTGAACCATTTATTTGCTTAATTTTAGTTTTATTTTTAGTTTAATCAATCACCATCTCTTTTCGATTTCTAGATAGAATTAAGCTATTTTAATTATAGTACTTAGCATAAAATTCGATAACAATCCTGTGGAGACGATAACCCTACTTTCAAAACCTATACTAAAACTTGACACCGTACGCTATGTAAAGATTTTCGCGATCAAGTTTTTGGCGCCGTTGCCGGATTGTTTTATCCTATTTTAAACTAATACTATTACCACGTAGTCTTAATCCTAATCTAGACTAGTTTAGGAATTATAATTTCGTTTTTCTCATTTGACTTGTTTGTTTATGCGAGATTCTAAAGATATTAATTTGCTTCCTTTTGATCCAGAGATTGAAAGGACACTTCGAGCAATCCGAGCAGCAAAAGCGAAAGCGAGAGAATCGAGCAATGGCGAAGGTGGGGATGATGAGAATAACAAAAATCGGGTCGTAACGTGCCACCACACTGAGGCACCGTAAGGGCAATCCGGGATTACTTTCGCGACCGTGAACCGTAACTACTCCGGAATTGTGCGCTAACCCATTAATGCAAATAATTTCGAATTGAAATCGGGCCTCATAAGCATGGTTCAAATCAGAATCGGTTTGGGGGAGTCTAGTGGATGATCCGAATACACATCCGCAACATTCTTGAAATTTGCGACACCATCAAGATGAATGGTGTAATCGATGAGGCTATTCGATTGAGGATTTTCCGTTTTCACTTCGGGATAAGGCCAGGCAAAGGGGTTACAGACGTTCGCCCCCGGGAGTATTACGAGCCGATGATGATCGACTCAAAAATTCTTAGCAAAATTTTTCCCTCCCAAAGAAGACACTCCAATCAAGAGCGAGATAGCCCAATTCCAACAGATTGATTTTGAGCCGTTATACGAAGCTTGGGAGCGATTTAAAGATCTCATTGCGAAGATGCCCACACATGGCTATGCAGACCGGCAGAGGGTTCATATTTTTACAATGGGTTGAATGGGCATACAAGGACGATACTAGATGCGGCATCGGAGGTACATTGATGGCTAAAACTCCGATCGAGGCCTTACTTTTACTTGAGGAAATGGCCACAAACAAACTATCAATGGCCCTCCGAGAGATCGGGCTGAAGCGCTTGATTCTTTGGTGTTCTTGAGCTTGATACAATGTCAGCTTTGGCAGCTCAAATCTCGAGCCTGACAAAGCAATTAGCAATCATGAATACCGACAGCACACCACAACAAGCCGCACTCCCTCCCGCAGCCGTTCACGCAGCTGCCACTCACGAGGCCGAGCAAGCCAATTATGTGAATAACCGGGATTTTAATAACCGAGGTAATTCATTACCAACTCACTACCACCCGGGACTTCGCAATCATGAAAATCTCTCTTATAACAACAACAGAATGTATTGAATCCACCTCCCAAGTTATCCAAACCCATCTAGTTCCAATGCACTCGGAGGTGAAAAGAAGGTATCGCTTGAGGAGATGCTCGGCTCATTCATCGGAGAGACCAGAATCGAATGAATAGGAGTGAGGCGCAGATTGATGGTCCGAATAATAAGATGAGCACAATGGAGACGCATATTAGGTCGATCGAGACACAAATGGGTCAGATTGGCTACGTAGTGAATTCATTGCGGCGAGGCGGAAAGTTCCCAAGTGATACGAGGTTAATCCGAGAGAACATTGCAATGCGCTTTACGTGAAAAAGAAGCAAAAATTCAGCCCTGGCCCTGAAGAATCACCTATTTATGCGAAACCAATGGAATCCAAGAAAATAAAGTTGGAAGATTTTGAGATTGTCTATTTGACAGAGAGAGTGTAGTGCAATAGTCCGCAGTAAACTACCTCAGAAAATGAAGGATCCAGGGAGTTTCACTATTCCTTGTACTATTGGAGGAGTTTTCTTTGAGAAACCACTTTGTGATCCGGGGTCCAGTGAATCGATATCTCTCGCTGATGTGACGAGGTTTGGGCTCGGGGAGGTGAAGCCATCCAATATCACTTTGCAGCTCGCTGATTGATCCATCGCCTATCCGTGGGGAATCATTGAAGATGTATTGGTAAGAATTAATAAATTTGTTTTTCCTGTGGATTTTGTAGTGTTGGACGTGAACGAGGACAAGAAAGTACCCATCATCTTTGGGCGACCGTTTTTAGCTACAACACGGGCTTTGATCGATGTAGAAACGGGGAAGCTAACATTGCGGGTAAATCAGGAGAAAGTTGTATTCACCATCCATCCAACCAATAGGCTAAAATTTGAATTAAAGGATGGTAAGCAGATGGTTGGGAATATCGCTGAAGACATTGGAGGTTGGGAAGTTTCTAAGGGGAATGTGGACAACATGCCTATTGGAGCCCCAACTTGAGGATAATCTCGACATAGTCCGGTGAAGATCAGAACTTAGCGCTTCTTGGGAGGCAACCCAAGCCCCTTTTTATTGCTTTCTTAGTTTTAATATAGTTAGTAGTTGTTTTTGCTTTGTTCTGAAATTTTTTGCATTTTTAGGAGTAGTAAGTTGCATCATACCCCACCCCTCTTATTTGTGCAAATCCCACATATCCCATTCCATCTTCACAAAGGAGCATTCTGACACTACACACACCATATTCATCTCATCCATTCACTATTTGGTAAGTTTGCAACTTCCAAACCCCACCCCATTTTCCCCATCTTGTGATTTTTGGTGTGATTGGATTGTAGTAGTGCTAGGATAATTGTTGTTGATTTGTGGATTGTGGATTGGTTGCTCATGTTAGACTTAGGCTTGGTGTTGATTTTGGGATTGAATTGAGTTATCCATTGCATTCACTATGTTTGCCCAAATTCATGCATATGAGGTGTTTGATAAAATGCCCCAATGACAATTTCACATTGTTTAGTGCTATATTGCATTTCTATGCTTATCTTTTTGACATGGCATTATATTTTCTACTTGGGTGCATTATGTATGGGCTTTGATTTTCGATTTCTCACCCATAATCGAATTCCTTGGTTCCACGAGTTTTGTTTTCTTGTCTACCTTGCTAGGTTGCAAAAATGCGAAACCAAAGAGGGACTGGACTAAGGTGAATGGGAAGAACAAGACCGCACCTCGGAGGCATACAACACCCACGGGCTTGTGCGCTAGAATGCATTGTGAGCTTATACGAGACACCTCCTACACCTAGTAGTACCACATGACTTAAGGAGCCTTCGCTCCTCGGCTACCAGGAAAGTCCTTTTTCCCACCTCTCCATTAGGGACAATGTCGTTTTAAGTTTGGGGGGTGTAGTTTGTTTTTATTCTTCGAGTCGAGGCTTGAGTCAAAAAAAAAGCAAAAAAAAAAGAGTCTAGAGTCGAGTCGGGTCGTTTGTAAAACTGTGAAACTGCATGACTAAGTGAATTTGTTGAATATGAGTTGAACGGTCAAAAGAGCATGTGTTTGAACTGTGATTTGATCTTTTTTCCATTAATTCCATCTATGTGCTTAACTCTGTTGATTTATTTGGGGATGAATTGTGCGACTGAGTGTTTCCTTTATGATCCCACCGGATTCTAGAACTTGTCTGATCACTAGTCGAGGCAAAATCCTAGGTGAAGTAACATTAAGGAAGTGATTTAGGCCATCTTTGAACAAGCCAGAGCCTAAAATGCCTACCTTTGTATTATATTTTCCCTAGTGTCCCCCTTTGAGCCGTTGTTCGCCTATATTTTTAGCTTCACCGCAAGTGTACGGTGTTCGTTATCGAATAGGGTAGCAAGGTCGTATCCACGGAGACTAATAAATCAATAGGCTAAGTATTGAGCCAAGATAGTTTTACTTTTATTTAGACGATCAATATTTGATGGTTGTTGTTTTGAGATTAAGACAATTTCACTCACTAAAACACAAGAATAAGATAACACAAATGAAAGAAGTATCAAGATGATGAAATGGATTTCCGAGTTAAGGTTTCGATTAATAATCCTCTTGTTGTCCGATTTAATCAAGCCACGTTATTATCAATATTCCTATAAGACGATCACAAAGCTATTTTATCCTCCCTCTCGAGATGCATATAAAATGTAGATTGAAATATCTATGCTAGCATCTCTACTCAACATAAGATACACAACTCCCAAAAGCACAAAAGATCATAAATCCTCACAAATATCACAAACCTCTCGATTATGCAAATATTCAAGTCAAGTACTCAAGATCTACTATTGAAACTCATCTCTCGAATTATGAATCAATATATCAAACATGTTAAATCATTGGCCAAGTGATAAAACAAGAATAAGCTCAAAGTACTCAAATAGGCTTTCAAGACAATAACTTCAATTAAGACTAAAACATTCAACAAGAGTTCAATTAATCTACTTCCAAAATCCGGAAATCACAAGAAATTTAGCTACTCATTACAAATAAACAACCCATAGACAAATTGTTCATGTTCATGACAAGCTAAAATGAAAGATTAAAGCACAAAGAATGAGAAAACTTAGGGAAATGGATAATCTCTCGATTAATCTTCAATCCTCAAGCTCCGATTTGACCCGATTCTTCCCTTGATTCTTCCTTGATGAAATTGATGTGTTTCTTGTGTTCTTGGGTGTATTCCCACCTTTCCTCCCCCTGTGTGCGCCCCAAGTGGTATTCATACCCTTTTTAAGTCTAGGTCAATTTGCTGTCATTTTTGGAGTTTTCTGCAAGAACGCACGGGTCGTGCGCCCACGCACGGGCTACCCGTGCGCCATCCCGTAGAAAACATCCAGTCTCTGTAGGGCGCACGGGTCGTGTGTCCAAGCACGGGTTACCCGTGCGCCACACAAACGTCCAAATTTGCTCACGGGGTCTTCATAAGAATTGTAGCCTTTTCTCTTAGCTTTCCGTAGCCACTTGAATCACCTTAATATCAATTTTGTAGAGAGAGTTATGGCCAAAATACTAAACCCGCCAATCTTTGAAATTCCATACGCGTTTGGATGTTCCTTGAGATAAATCTCCTTGTTGTTTGATCATCCATGCTTCTTTTGACACACGACTCATCACTATGACTCTATAATCCATATAGTTGGCTTCCAATTGGGTGTAATTGCTCGATTCACGATGATTCTAGGTCGCAATGCTCGTATTTGTCACAAAATCACTCCAAATATCGTTAAATTCCTACAAAACGAGCAAAGCGTAATATCTTTCCCACAAAGAGTGAATACAAACCATTTCATATGAGTTTATGCATGTCTAATCACCATTTTAGTCATATTTATACCTCAAAATACATGCAAAACTCGGACCTATCAAAATCCCCAAACTTAAATCAAGGTGGCGTCCCTGGCCAACGCTTTTAAAAACTAGACAACACGTGATTGGGAGTAATGAAAAGTAGAACGCACAACAACTCCATAAAATTCGCATTGTTTATCGTAGGTGTCGAGCAAACGAATTAACCAAGCCTCAAACATCTAACATAGAGCACACATCAAAGAAACCATGGTAAATGTTAAGAATTACGCCTCACAAAGATCAAGTGTATACTCTCATCTCAAATAGATATAGGATGTGTTTACACTCAAATCAATTCAATGTTGTAGAATTACCATATGATTGCAAATCGTCCATCTCTCCGCCACTAGAATGTATGCAATTTGTGAATCAAAAAGGACTTTCTCATTTGGTTGTAATGAAGGCTCTTTGGTTAGGGTAGGAAATTTTTGGATAAAGTGACTTAAACTCGAGCATATAGACCGGTGAGCATATCAATCATCTACATTACAATCCCATATGCTACTCCAATCATCCCTTATTTTCATCAACTTTACTCATCTGCATCTTCTTTCTTTCTTTTGAGAATCACTTCAAATTACAATCCTTAGCCCCCAAGTTCATTTAAATGAAACTCATTCATAAAGCTGATTTTTTTTTCGTCTCTTTTGTGAGTTTTCAACATTCTTTTCTTCTCATTTTCTTACCCTTTTGTTCCCATCAACCAATTTTTTTTAACACCACCTTCTAAAATTTTGATTTCACTTATTCACCCTCATTCATTCCCTTTACTCAATACTATACGCTCGAGTATAGGGTAACATATATATCAATGATAAGGCTTGAATTTTGGCTATCACAAAAGATTAGGCAATAGGCTCAAATTGGCTAACTAAGGATTTCAATATCATCATTAGGTAAGCAAAAGGCTTTGTAGGTCCCAAGGGGTGTAAGTGTAAGGTTTAGAAGGGGGGTTGAATAAACCTTACCAAATTTTCGATTTAGTCCTTTTAAATCTACAGAGTTGATTCTACACAAACATGTGTCCTTGATGGACATTGAATTAGTCACTCAAGAGAGTTAATCTCTCAACAGACTAAATTTGAGTTTGTTGATGGAGTAACTCGGTTGTTGGCTATAATTTAACTCAACCGTTGTGGTTTTATTTTCAGCGGAAGACTTAACACCCTTAAGTTTGATTAAGCAAGATTTTAGAGCTTGATTTAGTACTTATAAATTATCAAATGGATAGCAAATTTATCGTGAGATATAAGCGATTAATAATGCAAGAATTAAAGTCTTTGAAAAGTAAATGACACAATGAAATTTTTATAGAGGTTCAAGATGGGGTAATTCTTCTACTCCTCTCTTCTCCAACTCCCGGAGGAATCCACTAAGTAATGATCGGTTTACAAAGTGGTAACAATCCGGATACAAGTCTTGATCACAACAAATTCGACTTGATCCTTAGGGACTCGATCCGAGACGCTTGATCACTCACCGTGCTTCTCGCGACTCGGCTTCTTCACAGGGCAGGCTTTGCGCTTGTTACTACACTCACTTGCTCAAACTCTTTGGATTTGATCACGAAGCCCTCCAAAAGTTTAAGACTTGGTTCAACCTTGAACCTTTCTACAATCCTTCCCGGAATGTAGACCCCTTTCTTCAAAAGTTTCCTCTTCAACCGATTGAAGTTCTCTTTCCTTCACAAGTGAGTGTTGGATTGATGTACTTTCGTAATGTAGGCTTGAGGATTGAGAATATTTCATTTTTACGATATGCTTGTTTATCTCACATGTGTGTCATCCTTCTTCTCAAACAAACTCCTCACTATTATAGTGAACTTTCAAAAATTTGCCCGTTGAAGAGATAGGCTTATTTTTGAAAGTCACTTTGCGATCGTTGGCTTGTCTTGTTGCGATTCTTGGAATTGCCATTTCCTCGTATGAATTGTTCTTTCACCTTTTTCGAGTTCGACACGGTGTAGTGCTTCCCATTGGTTCATTCCTTTTGCACGCTCGACCGAGCACTCAGAAAGGTGGTATGGAGATATTACTTGTTTAAGTAAATCTCTTGATTTACTCAGTACAACGGTTCTTTTCTGATTATCTCGACTTGACCGCATATCCTTGCTTTCCCCGGTGACTTAGAGTCGACTTCCAATCATGGATGACTCTTCTTCACTTCAACTTGAGACTTGCTTCTCTTGAGTTGACTTGATGATGCTCCACTCACCGCATCTCACCGCTGCTTCTCCAATAGAGTTCCTTTCTACTCTTCTTTGCCATACTCACTTGTCTCGCAATGGAGTCTTCCTTCAAGTCTTCGATTGTCTTCTTGCATGTTAGGGCGTAGTGACTTAACTCGGCTTGGCGGCTATTTATTACAATGCATTATAAAACAAGAATTGGGGTGCCAACTTTCTATTCTAAGTTTTACATGGCATTCATCAAAATCTAAACAATAAAATTCCTAACAGGCTTGAAGGGCTAACAAAAGTGGCCTTTGATCATTTTCACAATTCGCATACAACATGTGACCTTGACAGAGATACCAGAGCAAGTTCTAGAATTCTAACAACATGAATGATACACTCAAATCAATCAACAAGACTGCATATGATGAAAGCAGTAAAGGCTCAAAAGCTCACAAGCTTGCAAATACGTAATTCAAAGCATCAAACCATGTTCTCAATATCCACATGCTCAAATATCATCTATTCATGGTTCAATCAACTCATGCTCAACACCCAATCCAAACAATACAAAATTTTCAAAATCAAGCACAAGTTACAATCAAGAGATCAACTCACTCCCTACAATCTATGAAAGCAATAAACGTGCTAAAACAATAAACGTGTTTCTAATGCAAATGCAACCTAAAATGCTCTACATGCAACTATATGAAAACACACAAAATTAATGTAATTTCTTTATTTTATCCACACATTTTATATCAAGATACTATCCCTCCCCCAAACTTAAATGAAATTATATCGCACGTAAGGAAAGATAGAATTTCAATAAAGAAAAGTGTGAAGTTACCATTGGGTTGCCTCCCAACAAGCGCTAGATTTACCGTCTATAGCTCGACGTATGAATTGGTGCCTCCCTTGAATGCATATATTAGTTGTTTTGGGTCATGGTCAAGTGTCATATTTGCCTTACTTGCACCTAATAATGCATACTTGGGGTGTCGAAGCAAGGATTGGAGTCCTGGCATAGGAATATATTGATCTGGTTTACGTGTATGTTGTTCATTTGCATACGTATGATCAATGCTCTTCTCGGTCTGGAACAACTTTCTTATGATATCTCGCACGAACTGCTCATTCATACACGCATGGGGTATGTGTTCCTTGTCCGTTTTTTGCTCTTCTTTGGCACCAAACACTATTTGACCGTGTATAGACACACAGTCTGTGTTTGGTTCCGAATTTTCTTGCTTTTCCAGGATCTTCGGCTCCTCGTATCCGGTACCACTCCTTTGATGAATGGCACTACATTGTTCCTTTGAGTTGGCTTTAGTGGTGCTTGAAAATTGGCTCTTTTGTTGTTGCCCACCAACAATTGTAACTAATTGACCCATTTGATTCTCAAGATTTTTCATCGTACTGGCCAATTGTAGCTCCATCTTGTCCATCCTAGACTCTTGTGCATCGAATTGGTTCCTTGTCTCACTTATAAATGAAGTCATTTGATTCATGAATGAAATGAGGGTGTCTTCCAAAGATGGCTTTGCCTCTGCATTGGTAAACACATTCATTACATTGAAGCTTGATGGTGGTGGAATCACATTCTCCGTGTTAGCATATGAAAAATCTTCGTAATTCCTCCAATTTGAACAATAGTGCGTAGGAGTAGGATTATTCCCATAACTGTAGAAATTCCAGTCATTGAAATCCATTCGAGCGGGTGCACCTATACCAATTCAAAGAAACAAATCAAACATTGTAGAGATAGAATTTACAAAAGAAAAATGAAATAAAATAAAAAAATGTCTAAATTAAAAATAATTCTATCTATCGCAATATTAGCACCAAAAATTGTATTAGTCCCCGGCAACGGCGCCAAAAACTAGTTCGCCTATATTTTTAGCTTCACCGCAAGTGTACGGTGTTCGTTATCGAATAGGGTAGCAAGGTCGTATCCACGGAGACTAATAAATCAATAGGCTAAGTATTGAGCCAAGATAGTTTTACTTTTATTTAGACGATCAATATTTGATGGTTGTTGTTTTGAGATTAAGACAATTTCACTCACTAAAACACAAGAATAAGATAACACAAATGAAAGAAGTATCAAGATGATGAAATGGATTTCCGAGTTAAGGTTTCGATTAATAATCCTCTTGTTGTCCGATTTAATCAAGCCACGTTATTATCAATATTCCTATAAGACGATCACAAAGCTATTTTATCCTCCCTCTCGAGATGCATATAAAACGTAGATTGAAATATCTATGCTAGCATCTCTACTCAACATAAGATACACAACTCCCAAAAGCAAAAAAGATCATAAATCCTCACAAATATCACAAACCTCTCGATTATGCAAATATTCATGTCAAGTACTCAAGATCTACTATTGAAACTCATCTCTCGAATTATGAATCAATATATCAAACATGTTAAATCATTGGCCAAGTGATAAAACAAGAATAAGCTCAAAGTACTCAAATAGGCTTTCAAGACAATAACTTCAATTAAGACTAAAACATTCAACAAGAGTTCAATTAATCTACTTCCAAAACCCGGAAATCACAAGAAATTTAGCTACTCATTACAAATAAACAACCCATAGACAAATTGTTCATGTTCATGACAAGCTAAAATGAAAGATTAAAGCACAAAGAATGAGAAAACTTAGGGAAATAGATAATCTCTCGATTAATCTTCAATCCTCAAGCTCCGATTCGACCGATTCTTCCCTTGATTCTTCCTTGATGAAATTGATGTGTTTCTTGTGTTCTTGGGTGTATTCCCACCTTTCCTCCTGGTGTGCGCCCCAGAAGTGGTATTCATACCCTTTTTTAGTCTAGGTCAATTTGCTGTCATTTTTGGAGTTTTACGCAAGAATGCACGGGTCGTGCGCGCCGCACGCGGGCTACCCGTGCGCCATCCCGTAGAAAACATCCAGTCTCTGTAGGGCGCACGGGTCGTGTGTCCACGCACGGGTTACCCGTGCGCCACCCAAACGTCCAAATTTGCTCGCGGGGTCTTCATAAGAATTGTAGCCCTTTCTCTTAGCTTTCCGTAGCCACTTGAATCACCTTAATATCAATTTTGTAGAGAGAGTTATGGCCAAAATACTAAACCCCGCCATCTTTGGAAATTCCATACGCGTTTGGATGTTCCTTGAGATAAATCTCCTTGTTGTTTGATCATCCATGCTTCTTTTGACACACGACTCATCACTATGACTCTATAATCCATATAGTTGGCTTCCAATTGGGTGTAATTGCTCGATTCATGATGATTCTAGGTCGCAATGCTCGTATTTGTCACAAAATCACTCCAAATATCGTTAAATTCCTACAAAACGAGCAAAGCGTAATATCTTTCCCACAAAGAGTGAATACAAACCATTTCATATGAGTTTATGCATGTCTAATCACCATTTTAGTCATATTTATACCTCAAAATACATGCAAAACTCAGACCTATCAGCCGTATAAACCCGTTTCTTTGACAACCAATCTAATACCCAGAGCCTAAATGCGAAAATCCTAATTACCCATCACCCATACACATATAATATAGAAAAATATTGAAGGTTGAGGAGGGTATGAAGAGAAGGGTATGTATTTAATTGAATGAAGTTGTCCGAGAAAAGAAAATATGAAACCCCATGTATGCAAAAGAATAAGTTTGGGGGTTCAAAAAAAAATGAAAAAAAAATCAGCGGATTGAAGGTTCATAGACATTGGGGATGTCAAAAAGTGAAGGGTAGTGTTGATTGTTGACTAAAAGTGATAATTGTGTGTTTGGGTGATTTGAGCCACTTAATCCTATATTTTCCTACCTTACCCTAAGCCCACATTACAAGCTTTAAAAGTCCTATTGATCCTTGTGTTACATTAGCCTACATTAGTGTAGATTAGTGTGAAAGACAAGCCTATGGAGTCCGTAAGCATTTCACCTCTATATTCAAAAAGTGGATCATTTTGAAAATACTTGATTGCGTGAATCTATCTGGATAATGAAAACGGAGTTGGCCTGAACATTCCACCTTCATGATCACATTGTGAAAATACGTGCTTGATTGATAGTAAAACGAAATTTGACGAATGAGTTTGGTTGTGAAGTTTCACAGTTGGTTTGTTGAGTCAGTCATCTTCATTTGTTGTTTCCTTCATGTTTGTCGATTTTTAGAGTCTGTAATTGCTTGAGGACAAGCAAACGTCTAAGTTTGGAGGTATTTGTTAAGTTGGTTTTATACCAATGTATTGAGTGCTCTAGACTAGGATTTTGCGTTGTTTTCGTGTATTTTAGTGTCGTTTGAGTCGAGTTTGTGTCATTTGTGGTCGTTTGAGAGTCGGGACTAATCTTGGAAGCCGAAATTGGTTAAAAACGATGGAAAACGTGTTTGGACGGTGGAGATCGCATTTTAGAGGCAGAAAAACGGGAAAATATCGAGTAAGATCGAGTGCCACAAGCAGACCCCGCGCCCCGCAGTCACGGGGTCGGGGGTCGAAATAGTACATGGCTGAACATGGGTGAACATGGGTGGCTTTGCGGCATGCAAGTATCTGCACACCGCCAAAAATACACAAGAGGAATGAAGAACGGTTGGCGGGCGGTAGCGGCGCACATCTCTCAAGGGCTGCGGCGTAGCGTCGATGTAGCACAGCTGCAAGAAGTGCGCGCAAGCGCCAAAGAACCAACCAAAAGAAGACAGACGAAGCGGCGAAAGGCGGCAGCACACTGCGGGTCATAGCACCACAAAAGGCTGCGCCAAAGAACCAAGCCAACCGGCGATGTAAAAATAAGCGCGTGATGCCCGGCAGCGCGTATGGGCCTTGGTGCGTGAATTATTTGTTGGGCTGTTTTGGGCCAGATTTTCAAGGGCTTCGACTTATAAATACACCACGAGGGATGTACAAACGGGGTCGGACATTATTTTGAGCACAACGCAAGGCAAGAGACTCGAGCTAGGGTTCGGGACGGCAATTGGAGGCACTTCTCGTCCTGGACACGAGAGAATTCCTTCTCTTTTCTTCTCAATTCTTTCTTTGCTTTTCTTTGTCGATATCTTGAGATGTATAATTATTTCTTCATGAATTTTTGTACATCCAACATGAGCTAAACCCATATTTCTAGGGGATTGATGTAACTTACGTTTGAACCTATGTTTTGATTTCAGTTTATGAAATTCGCATATTTATTAATCTATTTGTGCTATTTGATTTGATTGCATCCGGATTATCTCGATCAATAATTTAGATTGTTTGGCGTGTTTGATTTGACGCTCGAGAGAGGTAATTGAACGTCTGGCCATAGAATAGCATAACCCAGGGTTTCATAGAATCGAGAGATTTATGAATCTTTTAAAGCCTGTGATAGAATATTCATTGAGCGAATTAGGGTTTAATTTATGATTTTTATAGAGATATCGAAATCGAAAATTAGAACCTGTAATCACTTGGCACTTTCGAGAGAGGAAGTGATAAACGATAGGAATATTGGCTTATAGATTGATAACCTCGTGATTAATAAACCGGATTGAAAACATAGGGGATAACTAGGTGAAATCAACCCTCTAGAATTCATCTTTTACGTGTTTGATAAATTGTCTGAACCATTTATTTGCTTAATTTTAGTTTTATTTTTAGTTTAATCAATCACCATCTCTTTTCGATTTGTAGATAGAATTAAGCTATTTTAATTATAGTACTTAGTATAAAATTTGATAACAATCCCTGTGGAGACGATAACCCTACTTTCAAAACCTATACTAAAACTTGACACCGTACGCTTGCGGTAAGATTTTCGCGATCACCGGTCGACCAAAGGGGTCGATCGGTCGACCTACTCCATGGGTGTTTCGGTCCGTGAAAAAATTCTGACTTTATCTTTCGGGCTCCATTTTACCTTGACGGTATTCGGTAATTGTTAAAAATACTTTAAAACATAAAAATCAAATTTTATATCGCCCGGAAAGATTTGTTTTGAATAATCGAAAATATATTTAAGGTGAAATCATCAAAATCAAAAATAGTTTCATTCTAACACTCCCTCTAGGATGCAAACCTTTTAGGATGTAAGTGGATCCTTAAAATGAAGTACAAAGAAGATGGATCCACAAATGAATACAAAGTCAGGTTAGTAGCCAAAGGGTTTAAACAAAAGGAAGGATATGACTTTTTCGATACATATTCTCCTATTACGAGAATCACGTCCATTTGTGTTCTCATTGCTATTGCAACTTTTCATAACCTTGAGATACATCAAATAGATGTGAAGACTGCCTTCTTGAATGGTGAGCTTGAAAAGGAGATTTATATGGAACAACCCGAAGGGTTCGTTGCACCCGGACAAGAGATAGGGGTGTAAACTTGTTAGTGTTTGATAAATGATTTTATCATGATTTTGATGATTTTGTTTTTATACCAAAACAATGTTTTTAAATGTTGTCCAAATACTCCTAAATGATTTAAATATTTTACTAATTTTTCAGAGTATTTTTTGAAGTTTATATTCGACAAAAATTGGACAACACTTTTGTCTCGTGTTCAACCGGTCAAACCGTGTCTGAAAGTTATGTTTTGAAACAAAAACGAGACGTTCTGAAAAACCATGGAGGTCGACCGGTCGTGCAAAGGGCGACCGGTGCCTAAAGAGATTACAGAACAATCTGTTTCTCAAATTTGGAACATGGTGACCGGTCCCTATGGGGGGCGACCGGTCGGACCCATGGTCGACCGTTCGGACCCCCCTGGACCGGTCGAGTGATGTTTTTTGTTGTGTTATTTCGTTTCTGTATTTGTACGCGACCGGTCGCCCTATTGTTTGACAGCAAAATTCTAACCGTAGTGCAGCAGACAACTTTTCCCTAATTTATGGGGTTGATTTCTAACAGATATAATCTTGATTTTAATTGCATTTTATTGTAGAATCAGTCCCCAAGAGGAGCCTATCTATGATCCATCATCTCCTATAAATAGAGGAAGATTTGAAGCAACACAATATGAGAGAAAACTACAACACAAGAAGATACACTCAAGCAAACATATTTGTTCTTCATTGTTATTATTCTTGTTGTAATTTGCCTAGCTTATCACTTTCACATCTTGAGGCCTAGGCTTTATTTCTTGATTACACTTGCACTCAAAATTGTATTATTCATTTTTGAGTTGTAATCTTGAATTTTTGTGGTCATCATTCAACACAAGATATCCTTGTGAGTGTTCTTGTGGTAAGAACACACTTGGATGATCTAGGTGATAGGTGCAAGAAGATTGTGGTAATCTTCTTATTGACGAGTATGGTGCTCTTTGAGGTGTTGAATAATTTGGTATTCTTCAAGTCGGAAGATTGTGGTAATCTTCACAAGGTGCCGTTGAAGATTGTGGTAATCTTCAAGTGAGATTTTGGTAATCTCAAAAGAGGTGTTGTAAGGTGTTGTTGTATTAAATGTGGTAATTAATAAAATCTTTTTTCTTTTTGAAATCCATCCCGGATATACTGGGGTGCTAGAGGATTAGGCCCTAGGTGGGTTGAACCTCTATAAATCGATGCGTGTTATTTACTTCCCACACATTTATTCTTGTCTTGGCTTGTTTGATTCAAAAAAGATGGCATAATCGAGAAAATGGAGATAATCTATTCACCCCCCTCTAGATTATCGTAGCCGCTTGGACTTACAAGTGGTATCAGAGCCAAACTCTTTGGCAAGCTCGTTCCACATCGCGAGTAAAAAGGAACGATCATCGGCTATGAATGAAGTCTACCTTACCGGCGCTTCCACCACCAAGCCACCACTATTTGATTCCAAAACTTATATATTTTGGAAAGAAAGAATGGAATGCTATCTACAAGGTTGCGGGTTCGATATTTGGAACACGATCATTAATGGAGAATCCATTCCGATAAAAGACATACCTCACACCTCCAAAATTCTCAAGGAGCTCAATGATGAAGAGAAGAAAATCATATCCTTAAATGGTAAAGCTCTTAATATTATTTATTGTTCACTTACCATTTTGGAATATGATCATATTGTAGGAATTAAATCGGCTCATGAAGTATGGAGAAAATTAGAAGAAGTATATGCAAATGAAAGGAGTCACTCAAAAGCATCTACTTCTCAATTGGATACAACATGGGATGAGCATCTTACAAATTCCGATGATGAAAACGAACGATGTCTTATGGGCTTCGAAGAAAACGAGGTAAGTTCTAAACCTCCTACTTCATATGATAATGAATTACATAATGATTATAGTGATTTGCAAAATGATTTTGATGAGCTTCAAAATGAATTCCAAAGCTTACTTGTTAAATACAAAAATTTGAAAAAGGAATTCAAAGTTTTGAAAAATGATAAGGATATTTTATTTACTTCCTATGAATCACTTTCATGTGCTCACACCACCACACTTGATAATGTTAGAAACCTTGAAAAAGAAAATAGTACTCTTGTTGAGAATATTAATTACATGAAAAACGATTTATCAAAATTCAACTTGAGTACCAATAAAATGACCAAAATTGTTGATGTTCATAATTGTGATAATTTGAAACTAGAACTTGATCATGAGCCTAATGTTGTCAATCATATGAAAAAGAATCAAGTCTCCAAGCATGTTGGTCATTATGCTCCTAAAATTGTTACTTATTTTTATTGCGGTAAAAAGGGTCACACGGTCAATACTTGTCGAGCTAGAAATAGCTCTAATTATTTTTGGAGACCTAAAAGTCTCAAAGCTAATCCTAAAGGACCCAAACTTGAGGGTACCACAAAATAATGTCGTATTAGGTACCTGGCGGAATGGCAGTCAAAGAAAATTTATACCGCCAAGAAAACATCAATTGCCCGTTTCATTTGATCAAAGGAGAAGACTTCACCACAATGAATTTCCAAGAGAAAGACACTATCAACAATGGGAAGGACACAATCCTTGGAAATGGAGCAATTGGAGAAGCTATCATCAACAAGATGATTTTCAAAGGGGAAGATATCATCAACAATGGGAAAGACACAACCCATGAAAATGGCGTAATTGGTAAACCGTATCTCCCTATTTATATATGAATTTTATTTTTATTATGCATGTTTTTATTTGTGCATTAATTGTCAAAATGAGTTTTCAATTATTTTTAAAAAAATTAAGGTCTTCAATATATATTTGTGTTTTAAAATCTTTTAAAAAGGAGACCTTGCATGATGTTTTTAAAAATCCTGTGCATTTACTATGACTATTGTGATTTATTATCTCTTATGGACTTATGTATCATAAGCATACTTGTTACATACTTTATTGTTTTAGCCTACATTTCCATTACTATGTTTTGGGCAAAATTTATTTTAAGAATTGTGTAGGACATATATATTTTCATCAATGGTTATTTTCTCAAGAGAGGATCATAAACTATCGAGGTACGCTCACTTGTGTTATTCTTACTTTCTTAGACTCGATATATTTTTTGCCATATGCCTATGTGATTGCTTTTCAAGATATTTCAAAGTATTTCATACAAGTGCCATTAAGCGGATTTCTTTTTTTTTTTTTTGAAATGCACTATTCGATAAAGTTCTTTTTATCCGAGACTTGTAAATGATTATATTTGTTTTGATAAAACATTCGATTTTTATTCTCCTCTCAAAGTTATGCATTTGATTGCACATACTCATTCTTGTCTAAACTCTTGTTCAAATACTTCTTTAAATAAGGTCTCAACTATATGCTCTCGGATTTTCAAATTTCAAAAGAGACCTTATATCGCTTTCTCTAAGCATACTTGAACTTACATGTTTTATGAAACTCTTGATGATATGTTTAAAGCATAGTATGTGTTACATGTTATAGTGCCTCTATTATTCAATATTACTATGCTCTTGTGCAAGATATCTTCTTAAGATTTTGCAGAAATTTTTGGTATTTTGGAACAAGCTTAATGACCAAGGCAAGGTTAGTAGCTCAAGTGTATTGTCAAGAAGAAGGTATTGATTTTGATGAAACATTTGTACCCGTAGCACGTTTTGAAGCTATTCATATTTTACTTGTCTATTCTTGTTTTAAGAAAATTTCAAGCTTTACCAAATGGATGTTAAATCCACTTTTCTAAATGGTTTTATTCAAGGAGAAGTCTATGTAAAACAACCGGGGTTTGAAAATTTATCTAGGCCAAATTCTTTTTTTAAAAGGCTTTGTATGTTTAAAATAAGCATCCCGTGTTTGATATGATAGACTTAGCTTTTTTTTTTTTTTGCAAAATGGTTTTACAAGAGGTAAAGTTGATCTAATCTCCTTATATTTTAAAAAAAAAAAGGGGCAAGATTGCTTACTTGTACAAATTTATCATATCATTGTTGGTGCTACTAATGAATCTTTGTGCAAGATATTTTATAAGTTGATGCAAAGTGAACTTGAGATAAGCATGATGGGGGAGCTCAATTTCTTCATTGAATTTCAAGATAAACAATGCCAAGAAGGTGGTTATATTTCACAATCAAGTATACAAAAGTACCTTTGAAGAAGTTAGGCATTGAAGAAGGAAGAATCATCTCAACCTCTATGGCAACCAATGTAAAGATTGACAAAGGTTAAGGAAGGCATATCGGTTGACAAACAAATTCGAGGTATGTAACTTTTATTACTCCCATAGACTCGACATTTTCTATGCCTTATGTCTATATGCTCGTTTTCAAAACTATCCCAACGAATCTCATTAGAGTGCGTTAAAAGAAACTTTCAAATATTTGAAAGGCACTTCTTCTTATGGCTTGTATATCCAAAATTTTAAAAACGTTCATATTTTTCGGGATAACAAGTTTGGTGATTATAATTTCTCAAAATATGGTTCGTCATAGTCGAACTAAACATATTGAGATTCGATATTTTTTTCTAAGGGACTGCGTTTCTAAAAACGAAAAATTGAGATGTGCTTAATTCCATCTCAAAGATAACTCGCGGACATTTGTTTTTAATCATTAACCGCCGAGTCTTTTACCTCATTTCGAGCTTGATTATGATATAATGTATATTAAATGAGGTCTATGTTTGTATTTTGCATTTTTTAAAACTTAGGGGCGAAAAATCGGGTTTTTGGTTCAAACTTCGATTTTTTGCAAAACAGAAAGAACCAGTGGGCGGTCTGGGCTGAGGCTGACCGGTCGGCCATGCCCTCGACCGATCGCCCTCAGCTCCGACCGGTCGCCCATGGCTATATTTTGGTTAAATCCAACTATGTTCTTATACTTAGCCATTTTGGCTCATTTCACTCATTTTTCGTCCTCTTTGCCTTTTTCACACACAATTCACTTCAAATGTGTTTTATTGCATAAATTATATATCTTGGGGATTATCTTGCTCGTTTATCATCATTGTTGCTCATCCTCACCGATTTATTGGTAAGAATTCTACTCCCTTATCTCAATCGGGTTGAACCCTTGAGAACTTGGCTTAAATGTTCATTTCTTGATGCAATTCGTATATGTTTGTGATGAGGTTATTAATTGTTGTTGGATGATATTTGTAAAATTACTTTTGGTAATGAAAAACTTGGCTTGATTACATTTACAAGGGCTATATATATATCTTCTTCTATTTTTGACGCCCGCCAAGTGTTCGATAAAACGTTTTAATGAAAAATTCATCACCTACATGATTCACTCATTTTCAAATGTCTTATATATTTATAGAGATCATATTTTGCAAATCAAATGAGCTTTTATGAGTCTTCTACAAGTCATATGATCGACTTTTCTCTCTTATTTGGTTTATAAGCTTCAATGTTCAAATAGCTCGATAAATCGGTTAAATTACACACTTTGATATGGATATATGATGTTTTTATCGTGCTAACATTCTTTTTGATGATTCCAAAGGGGGAGAACATGTTATAAGCTCTTTAGCTAAAAGAAGCTAAAATAAGCTCGAGAAAGAAGCTATAAGTTGTGGCTATTAAAAGCCATAAGTTGTGGATCATACTTAGTCCATCTATTGTATTGTGGACTGATTTACTTGTCTAATGATGTTTTGATGACAGGGGAGCTTATAAGCTCTTGATACTTAAGCTCAATATATAAAAGCTGAGCTTTTAGCTTTTTGTTGATTGCTTCTATATTACTCTTGTTGTGCATGTTGATAGGGAGAGCTTTTGTTAAATGTTTTTGTATATTTTCTCCCATCCTTGTGATTATATTGCGTGGAATGTTGTCACTCACAACGGATAGTTCATTTTAACCGGTAAAATTGTTTTGTTTTCAAAATTGATCTCTTTAAATTGTTCTGGTTTGTAATCATCAAAAAGGGGGAGATTGTTTGATAAATGTTTTTATCATGATTTTGATGATTTTGTTTTTATACCAAAACAATATTTTTAAATGTTGTCCAAATACTCCTAAATGATTTAAATGTTTTTACTAATTTTTCGGAGTATTTTTTTAAGTTTATTTTCGACAAAAATTGGACAACACTTTTGTCTCATGTTCAACCGGTCAAACCGTGTCTGAAAGTTATGTTTTGAAATAGAAACGAGACATTTTGGAAAACCCTGGAGGTCGACCGGTCGCGCAAAGGGCGACCGGTGCCTAAAGAGATTACAGAACAATCTGTTTCTCAAATTTGGAACAGGGTGACCGGTCCCTATGGGGGGTGACCGGTCGGACCCATGGTCGACCGATCGGACCCCCCTAGACCGGTCGAGTGATGCTTTTTTGCTGTGTTATTTTGTTTCTGTATTTGTGCGCGACCGGTCGCCCTATTGTTTGACAGCAAAATTCTAACCGTTGTGCAGCAGACAACTTTTCCCTAATTTATGGGGTTGATTTCTAATAGCTATAATCTTGATTTTAATTGTATTTTTTTGTAGAAATTAGTCCCCAAGAGGAGCCTATCTATGATCCATCATATCCTATGAATAGATGAAGATTTGAAACAACATAATATGAAAGAAAACTACAACACAACAAGATACACTCAAGTAAACATATTTGTTTTTCATTGTTATTATTCTTGTTGTAATTTGCCTAGCTTATCACTTTCACATCTTGAGGTCTAGGCTTTATTTTTTGATTACACTTGCACTCAAATTTGTATTATTCATTATTGAGTTGTAATCTTGAATTTTTGTGGTCATCATTCAACACAAGATATCCTTGTGAGTGTTCTTGTGGTAAGAACACACTTGGATGATCTAGGTGATAGGTGCAAGAAGATTGTGGTAATCTTCTTATTGAAGAGTGTGGCGCTCTTTGAGGTGTTGAAGAATTTGGTATTCTTCAAGTCGGAAGATTGTGGTAATCTTCACAAGGTGTCGTTGAAGATTGTGGTAATCTCAAAAGATGTGTTGTAAGGTGTTGTTATATTAATTATGGTAATTAATAAAATCTTTTTTCTTTTTGAAATCCATCCCGGATATACTGGGGTGGTAGAGGATTAGGCCCTAGGTGGGTTGAACTTCTATAAATCGACGCGTGTTATTTACTTCCCGCACATTTATTCTTGTCTTGGCTTGTTTGATTCGAAAAAGAGGGCATAATCGAGAAAATGGAGATAATCTATTCACCCCCCTCTAGATTATCGTAGCCGCTTGGACTTACAGTTAGGTCACTTTATGGACTAAAACAAGCACTTAAGCAATGGCACGAAAAGTTTGACATAATTATGTTGTCAAATGATATCAAAATCAACGAATGTGACAAGTGTGTCTACATTAAAGGTACAACGGATGATTATGTCATTGTCTGCCTTTATGTAGATGATATGTTAATCATGGGTAGTAGTCATGATTTAATTATGGATACTAACAACATGTTAATGAAGAACTTTGACATGAAAGATATAGGATTATCTGATGTTATATTAGGGGTTAAAATCTCTAGAACTTCAGATGGAATTGTCTTATCACAATCCCATTATGTCGAAAGCATACTTAGGAAGTTTAATTCTTTTGATAGTCCTCCTACTAAAACACCTATAGATATGAGTCTACACTTAGCCAAAAATATAGAGAACCAGTTTCTCATCTATAGCCTAAAATATGGAAGGATAATTGGCAGTCTGATGTACTTAACGAATTGTACACGTCCATACATTGCATATTTAGTGAGTAAGCTATTTAGTGAGTAAGCTAATTAGATTCACAAGTAACCCAAGTAAATATCATTGGAAAGCTTTGACAAGGATACTTAGATACTTAAAGTCTACCATGAATTATGGAATATTTTATATGAGATATCCAGCACTATTAGAGCCTCATACATATATGCTTTTCAATGACTATTTTTGCCCTCGCCATCTGTAACTCTTTTTTTCGTTTGCAAAATAAAAAAAAATTAGAGAATTTATTAATAGATAAATATGCACAATCATACTCCTAAAAAAATGCAAATACATACAAGACAAAAAAAATAAAGTTGGAGAATTGATTGATGACTTTGCAAATAAAAATGCACAAAGATCAATTTTTCATAGCCAAATCATTAGTAGCTTTTTATCTCTATAGTAAATTATATTAAACAATCTTTTTGTAATTTTATTTTAATGAGACTGAAATATTAAAATTTGATTATGATATTTTTGTTATTACATATTTTATTTTATAAGTTAAATTAATGAAATTACATCTGTAATATTAGTTTTGTTATTTTGATTTTCTTTATGTAAATACAAGGGCCCCCATTTTTCTTTTGCTCTTGAGCCCTTAAAACTTAGGATCGGCTCTGTTCGTAATAACAAATCCATTAATATTGTGAATCACCTGATTGATATAGTTTGATTGAGCCTGATTATTTTATATATTATTGATATGAAGATGTGAATAGCAATCAAACTTGATTGTTTTATATATTAACGTATGAAGATGTCAATAGCAAGTACTTAGGGGCGGTCTTAAGGCAGTCGATTTGGTGTCGCTGCACAGGGCCCTCGGCCGGCAAGTGCCCCTAGTTTTTTTTTTGTCTTTTTTACATATATAAGACTCTGTTATATATATAAAGGCTGATTAAAGTTTGAAAACACCATGTTGTTGGACTAGTTGAGTGATCATTCACAATATTTTTGGTCTTGTCTCTGAACAACTGCAAAAGTAAGTTCACTTTTTTCCCCTTTTCTATCTTTAGCTTTTGTTGTTTTTTTTCTTCCAAAACAATAAAACAAAGTTGAAGAATTGAGCCTCGTACATATATGCATTCCAATAACTATTTCCGCCCTCTCCATCTGTAACTCTTTTTTTTTCGTTCGGAAAATTAAAACAAAGTTGGAGAATTTATTAACAAATAAATATGCACAAGCATACTCCTAAAAAAATGCATATACATACAAGGAAAGAAAAAACAAAGTTGGAGAATTGATTTACGATTTTGCAGATAAAAATGCACGAAATCAATTTTTCATAGCTAAATTATTAGAGTTTTTTTCTCTATAGTAAAATATTGAACGATCTTATTTTGTAACTTTCTTTTAATGAGATTGAAATATTAAAGTTGGACTATGTTATATTTGTTATTACATAACTTATTTTATATGTTAAATCAATGAAATTACATCTGTAATATTAGTTTTGTTATTTTTATTTTTCTTATGTAAATACAAGGCCCCCTGCTTTCCTTTTGCTCCAGGCCCCTCAATACCTAGGACCAGCTCTAGGCTGGTTCAACCGGTTTAATCGGGAACCGATTATATGATCGGTCCGATTATATATTAAAAATGGGTTGCTAAAAAACCATTTCCACACGGTCAAACCCGTCCAAAAACCCAAAAATAGGTGACCCATTTAACCCGATTCATAATATTTTTTTTTTAGTAAAGTTTTTGTTTTACAACAAAAATTGAAGGAAAACATGTTCAGTAAATTTTCATATAACTTCTTATATTTGATTTTGTCAGGAAATTTATTTGTTAGATTTTGATGATACCATGTAAAACTTAAACTAGGAAGTTGGCACCCTATTTTCCTTATAATTATGTATTGTAATAGATAGGACTGGAAGAGCGAGTTAAGTCAGCTAAGTCAACATTACAAGAAGTCAATCATGATTTGGAATGAAGACTACACATGTGTGTCGGTGAGTATGGCCTAGAAGGAAGTCAATGACTCGGGAAGGAGAGTAAGGGAACACACATGAGAAATGTCAGTCAAGTCAACTCAAGAAGCCAAGTCTATCAGCTGAAGTGATAGTTGAGTCAATCCCATGATTGAAGCAGAATCAAGTCACCTGGGGTAAAGACATCAGTCAAATGAAGACAACTAACTTAGATCCATTGGAATAAAGTCAAGAATATTACTCGATATAGTAATATGTCAAGCTGTCAGGTCTTAAAGTGTTTGGCCCAGAATTGTGCAAAAGGAAGGAACCAATGGGAAACATTTTACCTTGTGTCAGAAGATGCAAACCTGAAATGCCATTTAATACGAGGAAAGTTCAACATCATAAGTGTTGCAGACCAAGATAATACAAGCCAATGAACATAAAATGACATTTGAAACTAGCCTATCTCTTCAACGGGCAAATTTTAAATGTGCACTATAAAAGGTTGAGGAAGCATTTGAGAAAAGGTTACCTGAACCTAGCAAGAGAAAGCAATATTCAAGCAATTATTCTGCAATATTCTCAAAGCAATACAAGCTATTCCTCGATCCAACACAAGTGGTAAAGGAGAGATAACTTCAACCAGTTGAAGAAGAAACATTTGAAGAAACAAAAGGGGCCTACTTTCCAAGTTGAACGATTGTAGAAAGGTTCAAGGTCGAACCAAGTATCAAGTTTGTTGGAGGGCTTCGTGATCAAATCCAAGAACTTGAGAAGTGAGCTGAAGTAGCAAGGCGGTTGCCTCATGAAGAAGCTGAGTCGCAAGAGAAGCCAGCTGTGTGATCAAGACTGTCTCCAGACTGATAACCGCTTTGTAAATTGATTTGTTACTTAGTGGATTCCTCCAGAAGTTGGAGAAGAGTGGATTAGAAGAATTACCCCATCTTCGAACCTCTATAAAAATACTTGTGTCAATTTACTTTCAGCACTTACTTTCCTGCATATTTATTTTATATCTGCTGATAAGATTATATTTGTTATCCAACTGATAATTAACTAAGTGCTAAAAATCAAGTGTATAAAACAAGTTAGGTATTTGTCTTAAGCAGTCGAGTTATACTATCAACAGCTCTATCGAGTCTATTGAGTGGGTAACTTAGCTGAATAGCCAACTTAGTTGTCCATCAAGGACACAGCTGATTTGAGTTAACTCTGTTGAATTATTTAAAAGGACTAAAATCGAAAATTTAGTAAGGTTTATTCAACCCCCCTTCTAAACCTTACTCCACGCCCCTTGGGGCCTACAAGTGGTATCGGAGTGGTTGGTTCATTGAGCCTGTCACACTGGTTACTGAACTATATCTCTATCTTTTCAAGGTTTTAACACTTGTGTTTTTCAAAGTCTTTCATCTTTTAAGCAAAGTTATTATCATTGAAGCAAATCTAACTCGTATTCCAATGTTTACTGTGGAAGAATTTGATGACTAGAAAATTCGCATGCAGGCTCATCTATGAGCATTACATGATGAAATGTGTCTAGTGATAGAGGATGGTCCATTGCAAATACTCAAGTCAATACGGCTGTAAGAAGAGCAGCTGCAGCTGAGGAAGAAGAAGTTGTTGCTGAAGCAAGACCAGCCATGGTTGAAAAACCAAGGATTGAATGGACAAATGAAGATAGAAAGAGATACAACCTGGACAATGTGGCCAATGATATTATCTACAAAACGTTGGACAAAGTCATGTTCAACAAGTCAATTCTTGCAAATCTGCAAAAGAAATTTGGGATAAACTGACCTTAATTTGTGAAGGATCAGAACAAATTAAGGAAAATAAATTAACTGTTGTTGTTCAAAAATTTGAAAATTTTAAAATGCTTGCAGGTGAAACTCTGGATCAGCTGGATGCCAGAATTATTGAAATTACAAATGAACTTTCAGTTCTTGGGAAAGAATATACACAAAAGGAAATGTTTATGAAGATTTTAAGAGCTCTCCCAGCTGAATTGGAAATGAAGGTCATGGCCCTGAGACATTCAATGGACCTCTCAAGAACATCTAACCATGATCAATTCTCAGACCTCAAAGCCTATGAGTTTGAGCTGAGAAGAAAAGAGTAGGAGGAAACAGATGTGCCCAAGACAGCTACATTGTATATATATATATATATATATATAGGATTTGGATCAGGTGAGTCCACATAACTTACGTGAGTACACGAGACCAAATCTGAGACATTGATTTAATTTTTAAACGGTTGAGATTAATCAGATTGTACCATTTTTTAATATATAACTTAATAAAAAAAGGATTGTTTGGTAATTTTAATTAAGATCAGTTTTTGGGAGAGAAATTATTTTTGGTAGTGGGCTAAAAATTAGGAACGGTTTTGAGGGACGTGTGTAATCTAAAATCTTGCATATCTTCTCATCTTAGCCTTCTCCCGTATGCACCACAAAGCCATAACAACCATTCTCTGCAACACCCTCTCATCATTAATCCCTCCAATCATAACCAGCCCCTCATCTACAATCTCCATTAATTTCCCATCTCTTAGTTTCTCAACCACGATTCTCGGAAAAAACTCGAATTTCTTCTTCGACATTTTATATATATTTCTTCGCCCACCGATAATCTCCAACAGCACCATTTCGTAGTTGTAGACATCGCATTTCTCAGACACGCCGTTCTCCAATATCCATTACGGCACTAAGTAACCTCTGGTCCCACGGATCGTGGTGACCACTCTGCTCTCGTCTCTTCCTTTGAGCTTCGAAAGCCCGAAATCGGAAACGAGCGCGCAATAATTCTCGTTGATCAGGATGTTTTCCGGCTTTACGTCTAGGTGCAATATACGCGACTGACAATCGCGGTGGAGGTACGATAGCGCTTTCGCCACATCAATCGCGACCCCGCATCTCTATATTCTTGTAAATGTATAATCAGGATCTTGTGGGGTTTTTTATTATTTTTTATTTACTGATTTTACTAGTTAAAAAAATAAAGTTAGCAGTCAGGGAGATTAACGAGGCTTCAACTGCTTATTGTTGTTGATAATTATGCTTATGTATGTTTTATATTATGCTTATCTATGTTTTATATTATGCTCCCAAATTAGGGGGTAATTAGTATTGTCATATTTTTTTCTAAGGTTGGGGATTGCTTATTGATATTTTCAACAGCTTATTGTTGTTGATAATTCTGCTTATCTATAGTTTATTGTCTGCTTATACATATCTTATATTATGCTTATGTTTGGTTGGTTTTTATGCTTATAAATGTTCTGTTTGTTAATAAATATTTTATATAAATGACTAATGTCTTTTTTTTTATAGATTTTCTGTTGGAAATGACAAAAAGATGTAATGAACGAGTAGAGGAAGTCGGTCTTGGGACGGGCGAAGGGTTTGGCAAATCGAGTTAGGATCACAAGGAAACGTTGTTGTTTCATACTTTTGATCAAAATGTTGAATATTGTAGTATTTTATAGCAATTTTAAATATGGTTGGTTTGGACGTACATGCGTAGTTGATATAGGAATATTTTCTAGTTAGTGCCGTATTTATTTTCATGGTTTTTAGATATTGTAAGCAGAATTTAATTGCTTTGTAAGCAGAATTCAGTTGTCCTGTAAGCAAAATTCAATTGCTTTGTAAGCAGAATTCAATTACTTTGAAAGCAATTATTTTCATGGTTTGATGGTATTGTAAGCAGAATTCAATTGCTTTCTAAGCACCATAACATCCTTTCACAAGAAACACTTTACGCACAAATAAGCAATTGAACATATGGGACTGTAGTAACCCCAATTTTGCAAGAATGTTGAATTATTTGCTCGAAAAACACTACAACAGTCACAAATAAGTTGAGTACATAGTAGTAATAAGCATTACAATAACCACACATAGTTAATTTGTAATATGTGAATAAGCAGTATTAAACAAATAAATAAACAGTCACAACATATTCTCGAACGCATACTTTTTTTTATTTATTAAGCATCATTTTTAAAATGGTATTCTGTTGTCGATATTATCAAAATTAATTCCTTCTTATGGAGTCATATTTTCGTCTCATTCTGATATGCAATTCGGAGATGAATTCGATGTTATTTCAATCCGCTGTCGTGGCACATGTGCAATCCCAACTGATTCAAACAAAATAAATAATTAAGCAACATTTAGAATATACATAAGCGTATAGTTATGCACATGTAAGCAAACGTCTAGCCATAACTAAGCAAAGTACTGAGTTAGAACAAATGGGTACGTAATCAAATATTTGAATACATACAAGCAAGTATTCATGCATACATAAGCAACATTTTAGTATCACCCAAGCAGATTTCCGGGTTGAAAAAACCGTCAACGATTGAATGAATAAAAGTCCATATAAGTATAAGTTTTTAATTTTTTTGCATAACATGATAGTTCTTCTCAAACAAACTATTATTAATGCGAGAGTTTAAAACACAGTAAAAACTAAGCAATATTTTGCATACGTGTGAGCAAGTATTTAAGCACATATAAGCAATCTGGCCATATCAAGCAATTTTTTTAAAAAACAATGGGAATGACAAAATTTTATTGGGATTTTCTAGATTTAGCACATTGAGTTAAGGAAACATATCATCAATTTTGTTTGGAAATCAACTACACGGTGTGGGTTGAATGAAGGATGCCACCAATTGTGGGTAACTCCCCTATTTTCATGGGATTTACTAGATTTAGTCAACCTCCCTATTTTTTATGTGGACTAATTTGCCCCTATTTTGACTTTACCATTTATTTTATTAACATTAATCAGAATTAATAATAGGCATTGAAATATGTAGATATGTGGTCTGGATTTGGTCCTACGTACTCATATAATAGGGGGATCTTATATAACCCTCCTATATATATATATATATATATATATATATATATATATATATCTATGGTGTGTTTTAAAAAAGAAAATTACTTTTAAAATTTCTTAGATTAATATTATTCCATTTACACTTCCGCAAATACTTTAAGTCCATTTATGGTTCCATAGTGACAATCTGAACTCTAAATGGGTTTGGGGTATTACATAATTGGTGATACAATATGTTCACTTCATTGCATGATTTATATTTATAATATCTTCCCATTGGAACCTTCGTTGTGTATGGATTCTAATAGTGGCAATCTAATAGGTAAAAAAATATAATCATTCATTTATCCGAAATCAAGAGTGAATCCATAATCCTCAATATTTCTATTACTTAAATTTCTTGTAACACAAAAGATATTCTTATTAGTTTAAAATACATTTACTCATCGTTTAAATAAGATATATCATGTAAACTTCCATTAATTTCCCTATGGATCGACCTCGGACTCACGAGAAATTTATTACTTGAGACAATTTGCACTTGGGTTTCCAACCTTAAAGTTGTAGCACACTAGCCCTTATGTGGCTACGCCACTGATGAGAATGAATTGTATTTAGAGTTTTTAATATCAAAGTGTATATTAATTAATTTGTAGGAGTTTTTCTTCTCTATTTATTTAAATTCTTTGTCTTATCATTAATTATTATATAAATCATTAGGGCTAAATTTTAGTAATTTATTATAACTTGTAGCTCATGTATAATTATATTAGTTTTTTATTTTATTTTTTTTCCCGCATTTTCTTAGATACTGGAATGATTTTTTAAAAGAGTGCCACTTATTATCGGGGAATCATCTTCATCAGTCAATGCACCTGCAAATGTGCAACTTCAACCACCAACAAGTCAAGATAAAGTTTAATCAAATCAAGATGCTCTTGAGGTTGATATAAAAAATATTCCAAGTGATCCAGGACTACGACCTAACATAATGAGTTATCCATCTGACTTAATTGAACAGATGCGCAGAACTTATTTATTAAAAGGACCATGTCAGCTACGTGAACATAATTTTCCTTAAAAGATAGATGGGAATCAGAAACGTAAATTTGTTACATCGTGTTTGATGAATTCAAGAATTGGTTAGAGTATAACATTACAAAAGATGCAGCATTTTGTTGGTTGGAGGGTTTAATACTTGGCATAAGAAAGAAAGATTGAGAGATTGTGTTGGAGACCATAGCAGTGATCATAACATATGTAGATTGGCTTGTCAAGATTTGATGAATCAAGCTCAATAGATTGAAGTGTCTTTTTCTAATATATCAAAACAATTGAAGATTGATTATCGTTGCATATTAAATGCATTTGTTGTTTGTTTGTGATATCTCGTTATGCAAAGATTATCGTTTCGAGGAAATGATGAGTCAGAGGATCCTTAAATGAAGAAAATTTTATTGAATTGAAAGTTATTGCTTCATGCAATGAGAACATCAATAATATTTTATTGAATAATACTCTTGGAAATCTTAAACTCATATCTTCTGATATTCAAAGGATTTTATAAATGCAGTTGCAATTGAGACTGCATATGATATTATTGAGGATCTTGGAAATTACTTTTTCTCTATTTTAGTTGATGAGTATTGGTTTGTAACAGTCAAAGAGCAAATGGGGTTGTTATTCGTTATGTGAATAAGAATGGATGTGTCATTGAGCGTTTTCTTGACCTTGTGCATGTTAGAGATACAACATCACTCGAGAAAGGTATTCATTCATTGTTCTCTACTTAAGGCTTGAGCATTTATAGTTTGAGAGGTCAAAGTTATGATGGAGCCAGGAACATGAGAGGTAAATTCATTAGATTAAAAACTTTATTACTAAAGAAAAATCCTAATGCTTACTATGTCTATTATTTTACTCATCAACTCCAACTTACACTTGTTTCTGTTGCTAAAACAAACACAAGCACTGTCAATATTGTTATGTATTTATGTAATGTTGTTGGAGCTTCTTGTAATAGCAGAGATATGCTTCGAGAAAAACAAATGGAGAAAATCATTGAAGAAATTGCAAATGGTGAGGTCAAGATATGAAAATAATTAAATCAATAAATAATATTAATGCGGCCAGGAGATACCCGATGAAGTTCCCATTATGGTACTCTCGTTAATTTAATGCATTTATTTGCTTCTGCTATTGATGTTCTTGAAGATGCTGGGGAGAATAGTAATGATGACATACAAAGAGCAGAAGCCATTGATTTGCTAGATATTGTGAATCGGTTTGAGTTTGTATTTATTTTACATCATATGAGAAAACTTTTGGGAATCACACATGAATTGTCTCAAGTTCTGCAAAAAATGATCAAGATATTATTAATGCAATGAGTCTTGTTAAAGTATCAAAAAACTCGTTTGCAAGCAATGAGAGATGATGGTTGAGAGGATTTGTTAGTTGAAGCTTCCAAGTTTTGTAACACATATGAGACAGTTGTGCTGAATATGGAAGATGTATATGAACCTCGAGGAAGATCAAGGCGTAGAATTGAAAAGATGACTAATATTCATCATTATCGAGTTGGGCTATTTTATTATGTGACTGACTTGTGAGCTCAGGAGCTAAATCATCGTTTTGATGAGGTGAACACAAAATTGTTTTATCTATGGTATGCTTTGATCCAAATGATTCATTTTCTGCATTTGACAAAGAGAAGCTACTTCGTCTTGCAAAATTTTATCCAACTGAATTTTCTACAGTTACTCTATATGAACTTGAAAGCCAACATGAAAATTTTATTTTTTATGTTCGTTTAGATAAAACTTCTCTAAAGTAGCAGGTATAGGAGGTCTTGTTCGTAAGATGGCTGCTACAAGAAAACATATTATTTTTCCATTGGTTTATTTGTTGGTTAAGTTGTCATTGATCTTACCAGTTGCTACTGCAACGGTGGAAAGAGCTTTTTCAGCAGTGAATATCATCAAGAGTTCACTATGCAATCGGGAGATGGGCTACTAAATGATTAAGCGATGCTGCATATTCTAATTAGCCCTTTCCCGTCCGTACTTTTTGACAGAAGGACTTCCTTCTTCTGAGTCTGAGTTGGGGGAGCGATCTCGATAAAAATACCCAATGGACGGTGGAAAAGCTTTCCTGCACGAACTTATATTAAATTCAGTTAATATCAATTTTGTAACATTTTCTGATATTTTTGATAATCGTTAATTAAGAGGAAACATTTTCGCAATTTTTGTTAAACGCTGGAGTAGATCCGAAAGAGATACCGCTTCCTCATGAATTTATCTTGAATCGCGATCTTTTGGCTCAACTTTATCCAAGTTTTGCCGAGGGAGCAACCCCATTTTTCTTGTTTGGTAACATACTTTGAAAAGGATATTTTTCGAAACATTAGCAATGAAGCTATTATACAACGATTTCAAAATATGAAGATTGGAATAGAAATGTTATGATATATTCATTTAATTGTATTATGTTATTTCATTTTGAATATTAAGATGTAACTGAATATGCCTTTATTAAAATTAGTAACTATTTATAGTGTTATTTTTAAAGTTGATGTATTGTATTTTATTTTTATACTAATGTTAGTTGGGCCCCCATATGTAGAATTCTTGGTTCGTTACTGCTTTTGCCCATGATTCTTATGACAGTACTACAACTAAAGTTCTTGCTCTCAAATTTGGTTTAGAAACGTTTTTTAACAATGGAGTTACCAGGGCTATTGCGGTAACAAATTTTGCTCTTCTTTATAATGTTATCACTAAGAATTATGGTGGAAATTGGAGAATTATTCCTCATCTCATTGTGATCAGAAACAATCTTCACAATTTGGACATTCATTTCTCTCTGTTAGACTTTATCTACTGATTTATCAATGCAACAAAAATATACAACAACAACAACTAACTAAGCCTTAATCCCACAATGTGAGGTCAACTATACGAATTATATCACGCCATCGTTTACGGTTATAAGCCATATTTTTATTTATTTCTAGATATAACATGTCTTGTTTAATAGTATATTTCCAAGTCTTTTTAGGTCTTCTTCTGCCTCTTTTGATTTGTGTGAGTGATTCCCTACCTTCTACACGTCGCACAGGTGCATCTAAATGTCTCCTACAAACATGTTCAAACCATCTTAATCGTGTTTCTCTAATTTTCTCATCTATTGGTGCTAAGTCCACTTTGTTTCCAATGTGTTCATTTCTTATTCTATCTAATCTAGTGTGTCCGCACATCCATCTTAACATTCTCATCTCTGCTACCTCATTTTTTGTTCGTGTATATATTTGGTCACCCAATATTCTGCTCCATAAAGCATTGCGGGCCTTATGGCCATTTTATAAAAAAAAATTCTTTCAATTTTAATGGTATTTTACGGTTACAAATGGTAGAAGATGTGCTCCTCCATTTATTCCAACCCACCTGGATCCTATGTGTGACATCTTTATTGATTTATCCGTTCTCGTCAATTATAGATCCTAAATATTTGAAACTCTTTGTTATACTCACTTCATATCCATCAATTTTAACGTCTCATTGTTACTGTTATTTTTACTAAAGTGGCATTCCAATGTATTCCAATTTAGCCTTACTTATAGTAAAATATTTTGATTCGAGTGCTTCTCTCAAAGCTTCCAATTTTGCATTTCCTCATTCCCCCGTTTCATATATTAAAACTATATCGTCTGCAAATAACATACATTCAATGATAGATTTTGTAAGTATTTAGTGATTTCATCAATTATTAGGAAAAAAAAGGTGAGGGCTTAAAGCGGATCTCTGGTGTAAATCTATAGTGTTTAGGAATTCACTATACTCCTGTTGGTGTCCTGATACATGTTATATCATTATACATATCTTTTATGGCATCTATGTATGCTATTTTTATTCCTCTTTGTTTCAATACGCGATATATTATATCTCGGTTGACTCTATTGTATGCCTTTTCAAGGTCAATAAAAACCATATTGATACTTATATATAAAAACAAAGGGGTATACAAAATTGTTTACTCTCGTTGTATTGTTCACATAATCGTCTAATTAAGTGTATAGCTTCAATTTTGGACCTTATTGATTTTATCTAATATATTAGTTTCATTTCTTATTCTTGTCTCTATAACTTTTTCCCATAATTTCATCGTGACTTATTAATTTAATTCCCCTATAATTTGCACAATTTTGTATACCCCTTTGTTTTTATATATAAGTATCAGTATAATTTTTCTTCATTCATTAGGTATTTTCTTAGTTTTTGGGATAACATTAAATAATTTAGTAAGCCATGCAATTCCAACTCCAACTAGACATTCCAGTCAAAGCAGTTGGCGTAGATGATATACCAATTGAAGCATTGAAATGTCTAGGCAGAGTTGGAATTGCATAGCTTACTAAAATTATTTAAATGCATACAAAACGTAAGAAAAGATGAACTATCAACAACACGTAAAATACATGTATCAAGTACTTCACAATTTAGAAAATCGAAATAACGTTCTTCAAAACTTTAGAAAATATATCTCATATAAAATACTTCTCAATTATTCGTATGTAAATGTATATAATAGAAGAAAATACAAATATTAAATACCAAAATATTACCATATCGAGATACCACACAAGATGGCATAGTTAAATCCTTATAGGTATGGCACAGCGACGGAGATAGATTGCTTTCAAGTTGCTCCTTGCTCGGACAAATATTTATAGAAAGAACTAAACAAGCAGAGACAGACAGATACCATATAAAAAGTAAAAACAGCCAACCAAGAAAGTTTCTAATATCAAATAACACCAACAGTTGCTCATATTAATCAACGCAGATATAATTCCTCTGCAAAATTGGTCTAAAATAAGACTTACAAATTCCTCGTCCATCAGATGGGTAAAGAACTAGGAGACAACAAAAAAAAGTAGTTTTATGCGACAAATTCAAAAAAGACAGGCCAAAAAAGAGAAATCGAAAACGCCTCAGTAACCACCCTTGAGATCATTGACGACATCATATGGGATTGGAGTGACAGTTTCCAGCGTCGCACCTTCAACCATAAAACCAGGTTTTGGTCCCTCAGGCTGCCTCTTGGTGCTTATAATCTTGCCTTGTTCCTTGGCCTCTGCCTTCAATTTATCATTCCTCTTAATTCTCTCCTGGATTTCCTCATGGCACCGAGATGGCTGAACGTGTTCAATACGAACATGAATTCTCTTCCTTATGATTCTGTTGCCAACCTGCACTCAAAAATACAACACTTTGCCTCAGTTTAGTTGTCTTGACAAGGTGTGAAGGAAATTACAGCACAAACTATAGGAAAATTGGGTTCTCTTTGTCCACCAACGCATTTGCTCAACTTAAAACTCATGTACTCATTTTTAAAATTTCCGTACAACCAAAAGACAAAATCCAAAAGCACGTGACATTAACACGTCAAACAATGTTGGGTACTCAAATATTGCACAATGCGTATCCTGCCAGGAATCAATTAAGAGAGATAAGGGCAAAACTCTTAGCCTACAGGTCTCAAGTATATCACTATAAACCTGCATTTTGATAAACTAATATAATAGCCAATTTCAACAGAGGCTAATGAAATTAACAAACACAAATATCCAAAGTTGAAAATCACAACTATCTAATTACAAGAAACTTATTTTAAAATTTTGAGAAAATTAGTCTCAGACATCCAAGGAAGGATAGAAGCAGCACAAGCTCTCAAGCCTGGCGAAGGCGAAAGCTATCAGGCGGCCACTGCGAATGTTTTGAGAAACAAGCCTTGATTTTGTCATCATAGACATAAAATTTGGCTGAAATTAAGTCAAGATGTATGAAATACCACCTAGAAAAAATAATAGAACTGCAAACAAACACGTATTAACATCAGCAATATCATGTCAACAAACTCGTGGTACAAACCCCCCACTGAGCAACTTTAAATGCACAAAAAAGGCACAACAAACATATATGGTTTCTGTTGAGCAACCTTAATCAACCAGACCATACACAAACATATAGCATTAAATTAAATTAAATATCCACCTGCATCATATATAATAACATAACATCCGCAACTCAATCAGCCAACGCCAACATTCCAAAGCATCCAAACTAGCCTACTTGGTGACACAATCAACTGAATATACATTCAAAAATACAAAAAATATCACACAAAACTTACCTAAATCTCCTTATACATTTTTCCAGTAGTAGAAAATCAGCAAAATACACATATTCTTAATCACAAACACATTAAACAAAAATCATAAGCTCTCACTAAGATTCCCAAACACCTCAACTGAACAACTGATTACATAAAATATAGATCTCTGTATGGACAAAGGATAGATCATACTAGCTCCACAAAAAACACTTCCCCTTGTAAATATAACCCAAACACGAAGCAATCCTAGCACAAAATACTTAATCATGACAATGATTAACTTAAAAAACATTTCATTTCTGGCATTCACAATAATCCATTTTATTAAAAGATCTTGTTAATATTATATTTTTTCACACGAATGATTTCACTAATTCACTCTACTTTTCCCTACATTATATACTGGAAATCTTAAAAAAATAAAACCAAACAAAATAAGTCGAAAAATGAGAATGCACAAGAGGTACGTATAAAAAACAATCGTTACCTGCTTGTTGACTTCAACTCCGACAGCGCGCTTGGTGACGTTCCAAACCCGACCAGTGCGTCCATGGTAGAACTTATGGGGCATACCCTTGTGAATCGAACCGTTAACTTTGACATCAACGTAATCCCCGATTTTGTATGTCCGGAGATAGGTCGACAAATGGGTCGGACCCTTCTTCCTGAACGGACGGGCAAAGAGATCCCTAGTACGCGACCTCAAACCGTGCCCCGCCGGCATTTTTTGTGTTTTTGTTCTGTGTAAGGGTGAGAGTGTGTTTAAAGATCAGATGGCGATGAAAGGATTATAACTTATATATGAAGGTGAATTAGGGTTTTAGGACGGGAATGGGCCGATGGGCTTAAACTATTAATGGCTGACTGGAATTTAATTTGGGCCTGTAAGTTTTCTAAATATGGGACGAAGAGAAGTATTATGCATTTTTGTTTAAAATTAGTAATCTTCTCGTGCGATGCACGTACTGTATGTTAAGAAATAATTTATTTATTTAGTAATTATTGGTTTTTTTTATTTCAACAAAAAATAAAAGATGTATATATATATATATATAAACAATCATTTATATGGGTTATTGTATAAACAACTAATCATAAGGAAATATTTCGATAAATAACTAAAAGTTAGTACAAATGATAACAATATTTTGATTTTGTGTTATATTACGAAACAATCAATCATAGAAAAAAGTTCAATAAAAATAGGTCCAAGAAAAACTTTATATTTTGTGTTATATTCTGAAATAATTAATCATAAATCGCATTGAAGAGTTATTTGTAGCTGAGAATGGAGCAGATTGTGGTATAATGGACATAGATGTGCGATACACAGGGTTTGAATTAAAGCACACAAAAAGGTTAATAAGTGAAATATATGAAAATTTAAAAAAAAATTGAAAGTAAAGATGAAAAAATATGAATCACACAATACAGTAATAAATAATGATTAAACACCCACAAAAACTTATTATATAAATAAAAAATATGTTTTTAAAATTGTATTTAACAGTAGAATTACACATTAATGAAGGAAACTTTTTATCTTTCATTGGATCTACAGTCATAGAGATACTTGGGGCTATGACAGATTAAAAATCATGTCAAATAATAATTTTTCATATTCGTAATGATGTGTTCACTGCATAATAAATTTTATTTATTATCTTGTATTTAAAATACTTATCTCTATGTATTTAAAATACTTGTCTCTATATAATAAATAAAAATAAGATTTATAATAAAAATAGTATCACACTGTTTGTGATATCTGACAATGAGAAATTGATGTTGGATATAATTAGTTTTTTATATATCAATAATTTCTACAAAATAATTTATCCATAACAGCTTTGAAAAATTTATTAAATAAAAAAATTCGTCCCTCAATTGCGGGATTAGGACAATGGGGCCGGAGAGTGAAATAGCAGCTGAGCTGCCCGGTTTCATCCCCGACGTATCCATTCCGACTGTGAGCTCGACACACCAAATTGACTCGGGCGGAAATAATTACAAGTACAAGATGTCAACCACCAGCGAATCAGTACATTGATTCAAGCGATTCATGAAAGTTTTCGAAATCGCGTGTGGCATTATTGGCGTTGATGGAGTAATTTGGATGAAGATAATTAGCGAGAGGATAAGTAATCTTCGATGTCTTGAAGAATTACGTGGGACGTAAGTCCCGTTGTAGATTCAGAAACGCAAGACGAGGAAGTCGCGCCGCGAACGCTTATTATTCAGTCAAGACGATCCGATAAGTCAAGGAATTTTTGAGAAAATAAAATATTTTAAATAATTATTGTAAGTCAGAGGTTCCAGGCTGTTTTTGAAAGAAATAATTTGAGTTAGGTCCTTGCTAAAAGAAAAATTTACAATTAGCACCGTTTTGTAAAAACTAGTACTTTTTGGGTTAAAAATTGAATAGTAAATATCCCGACCTCAAAAAATTATAAGATCAGTTCTTAACTTCTCCAAATTGTTCAGAGATTCAGTTTTTAAAGTTTTGCGGTCGTGTTTTTATAAAATTCTTACATTAGCCCTAAATTTGTTAAAATTATAATTTCGGGCCCCAAGTTTAAAATAATTGGATCTCACAAACCGAAAAGGAATTTTAATGTGATTTCAGTTGTAAAATGTCACTAAGGTCAGTGGGATATTGGGAAAAAAATAGTTTTAAAAGAAAATAAGTGTAGGTCCCTTAACTTTTGAAAATATCATTTTTGTCTCATTTTAAAATAATTGCCTTTAAGGCTTTTAAGGGTCTAATTGTTATGAAATTTGAAGCTTGGGTTCAAAATATCATAAGTTATAGTTAAAATAGTATTTTCAGGTACGTGGACTATATAAGTACTGGAAATTTCATTTTGGGTCCTCAAGTTCAATCTTATAAAATTTGGTCCCTCAATTTTTATAAAATTATTTTCCAAGCTCTAAACACTTGGATTTTTGGAATACTCTTAAAATATATTATTTCCAGTCCCTTAAGAGTTAAAATTTTATATTTTAAAATAGGGGCCTGGTACAGTTTCGGAAATTGCATTTTAGCCCTTAAACTTCTAAAATTTTACAATCTAGTCATTGGGCTTTAAAAGGTTGATTTTATTTATCTCAAAACTTTTAAAACTTTATTAAATGTCCAAATATTATTTTGAACCTGAGTACAGCCAAAAATTCGAATATTACAGAGGAGTCCCTTAATTTTTATTTTCTTGCAGTTAAGTCCACCAATTTGTCATTTTTGTATTTTAAGTCCAAAAATTCAAGTTTAATCAATTATGCTCGACTTTTCCAGGTTGTAAGTCAAATAAAACATGATTATCAAGAATCATAAACATGCATATACATTTCATCCAATAATTCATCAAATACATCATTAAAATGTACATGCATGCACCTAAATTGCAATAAATAACATTTTTGAGCAACTCTTGAGAATTTTCACAACTTGATACTTAAAATTCAATACATTATACATATATCTCAAGCCTCAAGAAACATTTCTACATGCAATTTTAAAGAAGCACCTAAAAGTTGAAAGAAATTTTCCATCCACCTTAAAAATTAGATAGTTGTGAAATAAAAGGATAAATTTCACAACTTTGAATGAAACTCACTTAGGACAGCCTTTAAGTCAAGAAATACCAAAAAGAAAAAATAGGATTTCGAAAAATGAGATTAAAATTAAGAAGAAGAAGAAAGAGTTGAAGAAATTGGTAAAAACTACACTTACCTTGTGTTAGTGTAGTAGGTAAAATGAGCCAAGTAATGGCTTCAAAATTGAAGGCCTACCTCGAGGAAATCTCCCAAGGTCAGCCCCTATTTCTCAAACATGAGAATAGGGTGTTAAAATTTGAAAAAAAAAATAGAAAGAATGAGGAAAAATGCATTAGAGTCCAATATCTTACCTTATAGTTTAATTCTTCAAAATTTCTTCAAAGTCTTGAAGTCCTCTTCAAGATAGTACCAATGCTCTCAATATCTTCAAGGTCTTCTAAGTATACCTCAAAATCAAAAATTAAACTTAAGTCAAGAAGTGAAAAGAGGTAGCTAGATGATATCAAGATGAGTTGAAGAACAAAATTCTTACCTTGTAGTAGGGGGTGTTCGAATTTTTGGTGAAAGTAGAAGGAAGAATTTCCTTGTATTTGGTTAAGTGTTGGAAAGAGAAGAGAAAGAAGAAAAAAATGTGTAGAGAGATGTTGGAGGTTTTTAGGGAGAAGGAGGAGAATTTTTGTTTAAGAGATGAATGTGTTAGGTGTAAAATGGAATGAATTTTGGTATCATTCTTGGCCTAATGGCCGAAAATCTAAGGGAGAGAGAGATAGAAAAAAATTTCAAGTCTTGAACTTGGTCTCTTGCATGGAGACAAAGAGAGGGGTCAAAGGATGGGTTAAATTAGAAGAATGGAATATTGAGAAGATTGAGGGAAATGTTGGAAAGAATAAGTTGGGGAATTATAATGATTAAAAATTAAGGTATTAGATAATATGTATAAGGTTTGTAATATGGTGTAATTATAAACAAGATGTATAATATAAGGTGTAAGTGTACAAGAATTAAGATATTTCTACACCAAAAATCTCATGTTGGTCGTCCACTCCTATGATTAATGTGGTATCCATATAATTTTTTTGTCCAAAATTGATGATAATAGATGAATAATATCAATCTCCAAAATAAATAGTGATTTCCTTGATCAATTATAAGTCTCATGAACACTTATTCTAAATCAAATTCTTAATTCTATAAGGTATAAGTCTCTAAAATAAATGGTCTCTTAAAATTCTAAGGTGACCAATAAATGCACAAATAATAATAATGATCAATCAAGTGATCATTAATGTGAAATAGAATTAATAAATGATCATGATCACAAGTAATAAATAAAATAAAATTAAATGCGAAATATATTATTATTAATAGTTTACCCATCAAAGTGACGCGGTAAAATAGTCAAAATAGTATATAGACGATAAGTGAAATAAATACACGCTCGAATAAAAATCGAGGGCTTCACAAAAATGAGTTCTAATGTATACTGAAACACAAAATATCGAGTCAAATTTTCTGATTTTTTCCCGAAACGATAGCAATTTATAATTCGCAACTCGAGAGAAAGAGTTACAAATCCGGAAGCCCACTGGCTACCAAGTCCATCAACTGTTTTTAGGCAAACCAATATGGAAAACTACACAACCATTCATGGCTACAAAAAAACAAAAGAAGCTTTAAGAACAATCCTGTTACAACATGTAACACATGAAGATGGTGCAAAAAGAAAGATACGAGAATTAAACAAATTAAAAAGAAGGAAGATATCATCAGTTATTACTAGACAAAAGCCTTCAAATTGATAAACACACTTAAATTTTAGGACAATATCTTCAGTATCTAAAATCACAACAATGTTACTTAATCCCATATGAGAAGCTCGAACCAGCGCATGATGAACAATCAAAAGAGAAGCTTCCACTGGATCATGAGAGGGATACCTAGAAATTCTCCAAGATCTAACAATATTATTAGAAGGATTCTTGACAATACCACCAAAACCAGTCCACTTTTTATTGGAAGTAGCAACACTGACCAATATAGAAAATGATCTTATCACTGTTTCTTAGGAGAATGGTTGGGGTGAGGGAATTTTTTGGATTGGGGATGGTAAGCACATATATGATTGAATTCACTCCATTCCTTCAAGGCACCATCCACAATATCCTTCTCAAAAGTTTTGAATCTTTGAAAAATCCAAAGATTTGGGGTTTTCTAAAGCTACCATAAAATATAAATAGAGAGTTGAGTTATATCCATCATCATCTTACCTTAAACCACTTAGCATATTGTATACCACCAGGATGGGAAGTCAGTAGTGCATTGATGAAGACCATCCCCTTTGACATGAGACAACTTCCATACTTTCAGGGCTTTTGGACAAAGGAACATGAGGTGCTCAATAGTTTCACCAGCTTCACCACACAAACTACAGGTTGGATCTTCTAATGAACCTCGTTTATTCAGGATATGAGAGGTAGGAATAGTTTTATGGACACACCTTCAGATAAAGTGTTTAATTTTGCTTTGGATCTAAAGTTTCATGTGAGTTTCCACATTTTGCTTCTGCTAGTACTGTTGGTGCTGGATTGTGGAAAATCTGCTTCCATAATCTTAACTTTAAAAATAGCATTGTATGTCGAGTGAACTGATAAGCTGCCTTTTGGATCAAAATTCCAGATTAATCTATCTTTTTCACCTTTTTGGCTATAGGAAATCTTAGAATGTAATCTACAATATATTTAGGGAAAAAAGAAATCAAAAACAAGATTCAAATTCCAGAATCATCCATCAACGTTCATCAATTTCTCTGACCCAAAAAGTATTATCACAGTTTTCTCCCATTTTAGGTTGTTTGAAAGAGGGCAGTGAGGGAGTCCAAGGAGACTCCCAGATTCGAATGGACTTGTCATCATTAACTTTATAAATAAGACCTATGAAGAGAGTTTCTCTATCTTTGTGCCAACACTTCCAAATCCACAAATCATTATTTTTAGGACATACATTAACAAGTCCATCAACAGGGAAATACCTAGCTTTTAATGATTTTACTCATCAAAAGGTTACATCGTGTGATACCTTTCTTTAACTAAGTAACAATTAAGCCATCATTGAAGGCTTGAAGGTTTTGGAAGCCAATCCAGCCCAATCTTTATGAAAACAGATTATCCCAATTGGTGCCGTGGATTTTTGGCTTCTAAAATTCTGACCCTCCCCACCAAAAACCAGATGAAAGTTGCTTAAGAGATTTACAAATACCGACAGAGAGCTTGAAACAAGACATAACATAAATAGGGAGTGCATTAACAAAATGATTTCTTTACCAGTTGGATTAAGGAAGGTGTTTATTCCAATTTTGGAATCTATTCTGAGTAACACCCACAACATAATTAAAGACTTGTTTTTTGGATTTTCCAATTATCATTTGGCAGACCAGGGTATTTGGAATTTTGGTGTTCTTGGACATCATTCAAAATAAGTCTGAATTCTTTTCTAGTATTAGAAGGTGTAGTTTTGCTGAAATAACATGATGATTTGTCAAAGTTTACCATTTGGCCAGAATGTTTACAATATCTATCAAGAATGATTTTGACAATAAGAGCATGAGAGGAGTTGGCTTCACAAAAAAAAGAAGGGAGTCATCTGCAAAGAAGAGATGGGTGACCATGAAGGAAGCTTGCAATTTGACTTGGTTAATCAAGTTAGAGAAGACATCAAAAAGGATAATAAAGAAATAGGGTGATTGGGGTATCCCTGTCTAGTCCACTTTGTTTGGCTTGGTTCGGCTCATTTGCAGCCATACTTATTGCTCAAGTGGTATCGCATACCCTTTGTAAGAGTGTTGACTAAGGTTCGAACCTTGTATCTTTCAGTTTCTTTAAAATATATTACATCTCTCCAACCACTATTACTAACTTATTAAAAAGTTGTTGTGTCACAAGTTGTTTCCTCATGTCAAGTAATTAAAATGCCTCTAATTCCTATTTGACTAGGATCCAACCTATATATATATATATATATATATATATATATAGGGAGGGGGTTATATGAGACCACCTCATAGGGTGAGTCCATAGAGACCAATCCTAGCCACATATCTAGATTTTCTAATGGTTGTGATTTTAGATGAAAACCTGCAAATTACACGCTGGAAAATAGAGAGAGGGGCAAATTTGTAATCCTACAAAATTCTCCAACAAAAACGGATTTTGTTACCTTTTATAATCATCTTCTCCAAATCGATCCAGCAAAATCAGCGTGACATACAGATCTCTTCCTTCTTCTTCATCGAACGCTTCTCATGAAATAAGGTGAACCAACATCGCTAGCTTGAGTAGAACACAATTTTTGCTGCATAATTTGGTGGAGAATCAATCGCGTATCGTATTGCATGCAGAAGAGATGAACAACATATTTGAAGAAGGATTTCTCACATCGCTTGGAGAAGGTATGTGTGATATTGATCATATTATGTAGATATAAAATCAATATCGCAATATGATACTAGCTAATCTGCAACGCAATTCATAATTCTGAAAAAAACTCTCAATAAAACTCTGTAGTCATATATTTGCATATGAATGCAACTTTGTCTGCTTACGTAGTATCGTCATACTGCTTATGAAGAGTTTTACTTCGTTAGAGTGTTAAAAACTGCAAAAAATTATGAAAACATGCTCTCAAAAATCATGAATGTGAATAATTAATGTTTTGCTTATGAAGAAAAGTAATGCTGCTTATGTAATATTCTTATGTTGCTCGTAAACACATGTGTGTTTCATGAAAATATGATTGCTTATGAAGACATTTGAGTAGTGCATATTAACAAGCAAAAAACTGCTAAAATAACTTATTGTCACCTATATGCCAGGGAGCAGCATGAATATACCTCGAGAACGACTTGAAATATCGGGTGACTCTACGAAGTACTGGATACCTGAATGTGAACAACAAATCAAACCTAAACAATCAATGGTCTTTGATAATTTGGCTGAGGGGGTGCAATTCTGCCGAAAATATGCCCAAAGTGTTGGTTTTGATGTTCGAATAAGTACAACAAAATGCTTCCGGAGTGAAATAATATGCGTGCAATACATTGTGTGCAACAAAGAGGGGTTCAAACATGTTGCAAAATCACAGAAAGAGGATAACAACAAATCTAACGATACCGGTGAAAGTTCTGAAACTAGACATAGAACCTCAGGACGAGTCGGATGCAATGCTCGTTGTATATTCGAATATGTAGAAAACGGAAGATACAAGGTAAAACACTTTGAGGAGCGACACACAGTCTCATACCAGAAAAGTTCCAGAAATTTTTGAAGGTTAACAGAAACGTCAATTTTGGACACCAGCAATTCATTATAAACTAGTCATAGATAGGTTTCTCAAGAAGATGGAAGTCAGTCCCAGTATGGCGTTCAACTACGACGTCGACGAAAATGAACAATTGACCAGACTATTTTGGGCTGATCCAATATGCAGGATAAACTACGCCGCATTCAGAGATGTGATATCATTCGATGCAACATACAACACTAATAGGTAGGTCTAACCAATTCATTCATTCTATTTCGTCTTGCTTGTATAGTGTTGACATGCAGCATGTGAAGAACATAATTTATGCATACATACATCATAATATCTCTTGCTTGTGTAGTGTTAACATATTCATATAAAGAACATGTTTTATGCTTATATAGGTACAAAATGGTGTTTGCTCCATTTACTGGCATAGATAATCATAAAAGATGTGTAACTTTTGCATCGGGGCTACTACTGAAGGAAGATGAAGAATCCTATGTATGGTTATTCCAAAATTTTATGGAAGCAATGGGACGTGAGCCAATATACATTGTAACGGACCAAGACCTGTGATGAAGAATGCGATAAGAAGGGTTTTCAAAAACACGATACATCGCTTGTGTATGTGGCACATAATGGAAAAGGTGATTTGTGAAGCTTGGGCACGCATTAATCAATGATGAATGTTTCATGAAAAGACCGAAAGACCTAGTCTAGAATAATTGCATCGAACCGAGAATATTTTGAAGAAAAAATGGAGCGAGCTAATGATCAATACAATTTGACTTCCCATGCATGGTTGAGGAATATTTTTGAGATTAGACGATCGTGGATTCCGGATATTTTAAAAATGTTGAGTTGGGTGGACTACTCCAACCACATCAAGATCTCGAGAGTGCTAACGATTGGTTCGGCAGCTTTCACAAACCCCCAAGTCAACTTGGTTGAATTTTTTATGCACTATGAAAGTGCAATGGAGGCTCAAAGACATGCAATGATAAATTGACCAATGAGACGAACACAAGTGTTCCTAAATGCAAGGCACCATTGGCAATTGAAAAGCACGCAACGTCGGTGTATACCAGACGATTTTTTCGTTATGAGTTTAGAAATAGTGGCATAGTGTTATAACTGTCTAATGTTAAATGTCAAAGATGCTACGGATAACCGTTCTTACCATATCAAAGACATTGGCATTGGAATGTTTACTTGTTGTTTTTCGATAAAAACGCGAGACTTGATGCTTTATGCACCGCAATATGTTCGAGCAGATTGGTGATATGCCATCACATCTTGATGTTGTTCAAGGAACTTGACAAAATTCCAAAAAATACATACTCAATCGATGGATAAAAAATGCATTGGCTTCTCAGACTTTAAACATCGAATCACTTTGTCACTACACAAATGGGCGCGAAGTCGATACAACGCAAAAAATATGGTCTGATTTCCATTGTTGTGCAAGGATTGCAAAAGGCAACAAAGAACAAGCGAATCTTTGGGAAAAATCATTCAAGACCACAAACAGTTGTTACTCATGCAACAAGGGATTAATCCAGGTATATTGAACAAGCGGAGACGTTGCTAGAGGACTTTGGTGGGACTACATCACAAGTTCACGTTTTGCCACCAAAACAGGCCAAGAACAAGGGTAGTGGCAGCCATATTAAAAGCCGAATACAAAGCTAAAAAAGAAAGCAATCAAGGCAAGCAAAAAGCTAAAGCGGCGTTGCGGGAGGTGTGGATACATTGAGAGCCACAATAGCCGAACCTGCGGCAAGAAAGCGTAGCACAATACTCTATAATCATTTTCATTACTTTAGTTCCTTAGACATCATGCATGGATATTTTGTTACAAACTATGTTTTTACATCTGTTGTGGTGATAAACTTCATATGCATTAAACTTCAAGTACATAAGCAATGAATGAACATTTCGTATCAAAGACACATACATTTTGCTTAAAATCCAGAAAAGCTAATACATAAAGCGTCCCCATAGATTACATATGCAACAAATATGTACTACATAAGCAAGAATTGCACATATCTTTGATGATATAGGAAAAATTATTTGGAAATTAACAGTTATCTCTTTATAAGCACGAACATGCTTCTTCATATGCATACAAATTATGTTTCACAAGCAACATATCTATTTAATAATTACTGTATTGCACATCTACACATGCATCAAACTAAATGGTATTTACACAAAAACATCGTATCTACAATTGTTTAATCTGAACCTGCAATGCTATGTAGACTTTACACAAAAACATCGTACATACCCAAAAAACAGAAAATGTACTATCCTACATACATGTTTATCAAAACATCTGCAACATGAAAGCATAAAAAAAACATAAAGGTATCTTGTTCGAAATAGAGTTACAATATCACACTCAAATTCCTACAACTACTTCATCCACTGTGCTTTTTTTGCCTCGAGCAAATTCTTCGCCTTGAGTTCGTTCATGTAAGCCAATGCAATAGCAGCGACGTACTTCGCCCGCAGTATGGATAACTGTGCAGGATTTTTCTTCATCAAACCACTATCCCAGTTCCTCATGCCTCCGCCCATGTATGTTTCCATGTGGTGCATGGCAAAAACACTGCAATCCACCTTATTATCATTGTCCCTCCAGTCCATGGCCAACCTCAACACTTTAGAGTTCTGTATATAATGTGCAGCCAACGCAGAACCTTTGGACAAAATGTACTGGGCAAATATCTGGCGATGCAAAGGTCACATCACATGGGCATCAAAATAACTTCATATGCACAATGTTTCACCTACATAAGCAATTAATAAACACTACGGATGCAATAGATCTATATTATACAAGCAAGCATTGCAATATGCATATGAAGTTTAGTACACAAGCAGAAATGTTATATTACACATGCACAACAATTATCATACATAAGCAATGTCATTGTATTGCATGAACATATATATTTCAAAAAGGCAGGAGAAAGATGCTCATACCAATTTTTCGGGGAGGCGTTTGTACTTGTTAAGTTTCGTGCCCTCCACTGAAGAATTGTCCAAAATGTGGCATTGCTTATTCTTGACATCGAAGCACACGACGAAGAAATGCTCGCTTTTACAAATTGAAAAGAAGAACTGATAAAAATACACATAAAAATAAAATTAAAAAATACAAAACACCAAAATGTAAATAATAATACAGAAAAAAATATAAATACCAAATCAAATGTATCCAGTCTTTTTGAACTTGTGTCGCCAAATTCCGCATCGAAACTGGTTGTGAATAACCTCATTGCATCCTTCGTATCCAATTCAGCCCTCGGCGACACAACAGAATATTGCTGCAATATTTTGTAGGCGATTACACTCAACTAAGCATGATAAGAAAAGTGGCTAATAATAAATACAAATGCAACGTACTGTTGAGTATGTTGTTGCAAAAAATCTTCGTGGCGAACTCCTGCTCTTTAGGGCCTCCTTGTGATTAAGGATCCTGGACCATATGTCTATAACGGCCGAGCACACATACTCCCCTTCCTTCAAGGATGCAGCATAATCTCTCACCAACTCGACATCCCCATTCTTAAAAATTACTTCATACTCGTTTGCAGCCTCATTTTCCAACAACCACTTCGAAACTAACAACTCATTTTTGTTCAACTTTGATTTCAAATCAATCTGCCTTACAAGAAATGGAGAAATTAGAGGGCAAGATGTTTTGGGAATTCTCTTCGTTGTATAATCAATCTCCCTAACCATCTCGTTGACATCCACGCCCTCCTCCACCTCTTCATCTCCATTATTGCCTCTAACACCACCGCTCCTGCTTGCAACATCCCCTACATTACAACAAAAAATAGGATAAATCTATTACACATTCAAGATTCCATACATTCACCACAAAACTAATTTCAAATATAAGAAAAATAAATTTTCACCTGTTTAATCTCTGGACCTCGGTCATGTTCAGCAATAGTTCATGGCATGTTGTGACGACCCGACCCTTTTACCACAATCGCACACACTTATTTTTATATAATCATGAATTTCAATTTTAATTGCATAAATTTTTTTATTTAAATTCAAGCATTTATTTTATCGAGCTTTATTTTAAAATTTATGAGAATCGAGATCGATTGTGCCCATAACTTAGAGGTAATACTTTATTGACTTGATAATTTTAGAACTTAATATTTGAGAGATTAATTCTGGACTTAAGTATTTCGGGATTTTAGTATGATTTTTTGAGAAACACGAATTATTAGACGAATTTACACTGTCACGTTGAAGCTTAGAGTTTTCCTACTAATTATATATATATATTAAAAATTATAATAGTCATTTAAGATATTAGTAGACTTTATTTCTATAGGTTGCAAGGTTTATGTTGGATTTATAAAATAGAAATTAAGATAATTGATTTTGGTATAATTAGAAATTGACCAAACTACCCCAAGTAGTCTTGCTCTTAAAATATCCCCAACTACACCATTCACTCTTCACATTTTCATTAACACCTTGTCTTGTAGGTTAAGTTCTAAAAATCCTAAGGTAACTCTCTTTTTCCCTTCAACTCTTATGCTTTGATTAAATTTTTCCTTCCATAAAAATGTAAGATTTTTGTAGAAAAATCATGTAATAAATTAGTATATGAGCTTATGTTGGTTTTTGTGTTGAAAAATGAAGCAAAAGTTTAGAAATTTTGGCATATAACTTTTGGCCACAATCACTTTTTTTTTTTTTTAGGAAATGATTTTTGTTCCATTAGAATTTGTTAAGATGTTATCTAGTAAGTTTGAATATGATGATATATGATTTTTTATCATTATTTTGGTGATGATCTTGCTAGATAAAATACTTAAGTTAGTAAAAGTGCTTATGGACATTTTAAGTTCTTTAGCCTTGTTGTGTTGATTTGGTGCATAAGTTGATAGTAGAAATGAATTATATGGAAATATAATTTGAAGAAGATTTATAGTTTAAAACTTGTAGAAAAACCACAAAATGGAGGGCTTATGGAGCTTATAGGGGTGACTATGGAGTAGGTTTTTGAGCTTGGTGTGTGTTTTAGGTGTAAGTGTAGGAGATGATGAATAGTGGAAAAGATGTAAGCCATACACTTGGTTGATTTGGTTGTCCTTTTGGACAAGAGAAGCATGGAGAAATCCTTAAAATGAGGGAGAGTGTTTGGAGATATTTTAGGAAAATGATTGTTGGTGATTAGATGATGGTTGGTGATTATAGAGAAGCACTTAGTTGATTAAAGTGTAGAATTTTTAAACATAGTTAATAATTAATTGAATAAATATATATATATATATATATATTGATTTATTATAAGAGAGATAATAATTATGATTAATACCATAGATGGATGAGTTGACTAAACTTTGACTATTAACTTAGGTTATGACAACTTAGTTAACTAAGTTTGATTAACTAATTATTTATTTAATAATTATTTGACTACTTATTAGTTTATAAATTATTTATTTATTTACTTACTTATTAATTATTGATCTAATTATTTTCGAAATTAATTAATTAATTAATTCGAATTATTTATTATTTAATTATTTTTTTTGTAATTTAATTTGTTTATTTAAATCAATTAGTCTAAAAAAATTATATTATTTTATTTATTTGATTCTAATATAAATATAGAGTCAAGTGGACTATTAAAGGGCTTATTTTTACTTAAGTGACTTATTATTACTTCATTAATTAAGGATAGTTAGATTAAGTATTAAATTTGTCTTTCCTCGAATAACATACTCCTATGAACATTATAGACCTCACATAAGTAGTAGCTTGATCGATAACTTGTTGAATTTTAGCCTTGAACCTTTACGATTCACTTGTGTTAGGTGCGGCACGATCGAACTCTTTTCAATCGCAAATATTCAACACTTTTACGTCAAACAAAGGTGGGTAAACTTCTAATTTGTAAGCATGTTGTATTGTTACACTAATTTGGTTAAATTCCCTATCAATGCATGAAATTGAAAGTGACACTACGGTGTCGGCCGACGGGCCATATGAATGAAAAGTGCCTTCGGGCCAAATAGAAAGTGCCTTCGGGCCGAAAATGGAAAGTACCTTAAGGTCAAAATTTTATTATGCAGTATAGATGTATTTCTCCTGTTAGTGTAACTGCTTACGTTTTCCCACTGAGTGTAAAAACTCACGCCTTTAAACTAATATTATTTTCAGATGATGGGGGCGAGCGGCGGTAGGGTTGTGCGTGGAAGTCGCGCGTTCCTTACTTATTTTGTCATAAACTCCATACATAAAATATATATTCTGAACTTGTATTAAGAAGTCAATCGTACTCTGATGACTCGTATTTGGACGTAACATGTTAAGCCTTTTAATTTTCACATTTTGACATGTTGTATATATATCTATGGTGTGTTTTTAAGAAAAAAATTATTTCAAAATTTCTTAGATTAATATTATTCCATTTACACTTCCGCAAATAATTTAAGTCCATTTATGGTTCCATAGTGACAATCTGAACTCAAAATGGGTTTGGGTGTTACACATGTCACGGATAATTTCACGAGATATATTAACAACATTGCCCCATCCATAATTCCGTTCATCCTGACTAACCCCGAGACTAAAACTGGGCATATCCTCAATTGTTTTTTTATACTGGTCTCTCCTACCCAGTGCACGCTCGATATTTTCGATCGCCATGATAGTCTCAGAGCTATTCCAAAAAAGTTCATTCTCTTGAGTCTCACTCATCTGAGCGTTATCCGTCGCCTCCACACTATCCTGCCTGCTCATGAAATTGAGTGAGCATTATCCGTTGCCTCCACACTATCTTGCCTGCTCGTGAAACCAATCAGCTTCCTTGTCGCTTCTTGAATTTTGTTAAACTGTGCAACCCCAGAAAGTTCTTTTGGCGCATTCTCCAAAAATGTTATCATGTCAACAACATCTGTTGCAAGACACGACAACTTCTCCAACATCCTCACAGCATATTCCTAAAATCACATGCACACAAAACTTAAAAGTTGCAACCAACAGACATAAACAATTAATTTGAACTACACATGCAATAAGATTGTACTACACAAGCAACATGATAACCTTACATAAACAAAGACTTTAAAAAGGTCATATGCAACAAACTAGTACTACATAAGCAACAAATATGAACTACACATGCATGTCAAAAGCAACTGTTGAGTTAAATTCAACAATTGAACCAACTTGTGTACATATGCAATAATTCTGAACTACATATGCACCAAGATTGTACTACACAAGCAACAATTTGCATTACACAAGCAACATGACAACCTTGAATAATCAAGCCTTAAAAGTTACATGCAACAAACTTGGGTTACACAAGCAATAAATCTGAACCACACATGCATGACAAAACATTTTTAACATCAACAGGAAACAAACTTGTACTTCATTAGCAGTAAATATAAACTATAAAAGCAAAACAGAATAACTAAATAAGCAATCATTGATTACCTCATTACTCAAACTACCGGATGGTAGCTTGGCCTTGAATGAAGGTCTCTTCGTAATACACGGTAGATCCCGAGATGGACCCTCAACCTCACCCTCCAGTTGCAATGGTTGGTCAACAAAACCCTTTCCCAAACAACCTTTATCTAACTCCCTTGCTGTTCTATCCCTCAATATCTCTGTAGTCCAAAAACAAAGACTCGGCAGCCTCCTAGGAACATCACGAGTGTAAAAAATAACTCTGTCCATATAAAGAACCTGCAATGAAAGGAGAAAAACAATTAAAACCACACATACAACTATAAAAAATAACTATTAACTGAAACTTAACTTACAGCTAGAAACAACAATGGGTCGTTGAATTATTTTTTTTTCTCACTGATTTCCCATTTATCCTTGCTGGCAACTAGAGTATTCAGTGTATACTCACACCAATTCAATTTACGGATGCTACTGACATCCTCCAGGCTTTTCATTATAAGTGGATTTGCGTATCCACACGGATTGTTCCCGATCACCAGACAATCAACCAAGATAGCAAAATATCTCTTAAACCAAACACCACCGTCTTTGCAAGCTCTCATATGCTCGCATACTTCACCGGCTATAATGTTATTATTCTCCTTCGCAAAAAAAAAACGCCACTATTTGAGAGTAGGCGGCACTCACCATCTAATCTCAGTTTTTTCTGGATTTTGATAGGGCCATTTGGGAAACCAAGAACGCGTTAGGATCGATTTCCCATCCGCCCATCTCAACTCACAACTAGGTGCATCAAAGTGTTCCGCCAACCAATATACCAGCTCGGAGGGGAAATCTTTGATTCTCATCTCTAGCAATCCCCCAAATCCCATCTCAACAATGGCAATCCTCTGAGGGGGTTCCAAATTTACCATGGCTTCGACTAACAACTTTGGTTTTGATCTTGACCCACATCTTGGATGTTCAGACTTTTTACTCTTGCCTTTAGTCCCATCCTCTGTACTTTTTTGCCTCTTCTGGCCAGCATGTTCATCTTGTCACCTCAACATGTTCATCTTGTTGAACCTCAACGGGTTCATCTTGAGCAGCCAGAACAAGTTCACTACTCAAAACTTTTCTTTTGCCTTTAGCCATTGTCTTGAAAATTCAGAAAATCACACCTACAATAAAAATATACATACACATAAAGCATTACAAAATATTCTTGTATACATACACATATATTCAAGTTGTATTTTTATAAGCATGCTTTTAAAGGATCATAAGCAAGCCTATTAACTTACACAAGCAACATGCAAAAACTAACCAAGCAAATACTGGCAAAATGCATAACCATATAAAAATAGTAGAAATATGGTGTTAACGAACGCACTGCATATAAAATCAACCAAATGATTCCCTGTTACAAAAATCTAAAACTTCGCATGCACATATTAATAACTTCATAAGCAGGTTTACACAATTACATAAGCAGATGTATAAAATTACATAAGCATCATAAACATTCCAACAAAAATCAAACATAAATAATAGAATTGCAATGGAGTCAATGTATTATTCCTGAACTAACTTAACAAGGAACCCTAACATCTACCAAAAGCAAATGAAAAAGGACCATAAACATATTTCTGAACACAACAAAAAAAAACATCAATGTGCAAACATATATTAAAAACACGCAACATCAACCCAGAAAATCATCTCAGAGCAACAAAAAACCTAGACTGAAGTTGCGAAAATCGAAAGAGAAACCGCGAACTAAACCTTCATAAACCCTATACAACTGGAAACTACCTACAAATCAAAGCTTCAAACACAATAACCAAACGAGATTACACTTACCTTCAAAAGAACTGCAAGAACTGCTTCAAAAGAACTTCAAGCCCTTCGCGAGAAAATAGAATAGAAATCTGAGAGACGAACTGACTGATAGAGGGAATGGAAAGGTGTTTTGAAACTCAAACGTCGTCTGAGAGAGGGAACGTGTCGTGAACAGTGGGGAGAATAGACGTGAGGGAGAGAATACAATCTCGTAACTGATTCTAAAGTGCCAAATTACCACCCTACCCTTATTAATGGTTGAAACAAAAAATTAAACATAAAAAAACCCTAAAAATCTGGACCACCCAAAATTCTTGATATATGGTTAGGATGTGTCCCTATGGACTCACCTCAAGTAGGAGGACCTATTTGATATATATATATATATATATATATATATATATATATATATATATATATATATAGGAAGGATCAAGTGAGACCATGTCTTTAGGTGAGACACAATGGACTAATCTCAACCATCATCCACTATTAATCAATGGTATGATTTAATGGATAAAAATTATATTAGAACATTAATTTAATCAACATAAAGTAATATGGTAAACTAACATAATAAGGTAGTTACAAAAATGGAATCAAATCTCTTTCTCTCATGCATCTCTCATCTCACGCTCTCTCTCTCTCTCTCTCTCTCTCTCTCTCTCTCTCTCACACACACACACACACACCATTAACGCAAGTTTGAAGAACTCGAACTGTAAAAAAAAAAACAAAGAAGATGCACTTAGGTTCGAATCATGATGCATGATGAATCATCGATCGTGGAAAAACTCTACCCAACAAAGCATCAATGGTGTAGACATTGATGGAGAACTCGAAACTATCCATTAACATCAACTCTTAAAAAACTGCAATCTTCATGAATAAGACGATGCATAGATACTTATGAAATGATGTATAAATACTTATGAAACGATGCATAGATACTTATGAAACGATGATATATCTGTAGGATATTACATATTTGAAAATATGCAACAAAAATCAACTAAATATGCATTATTTGAAAACTATCTATGCATCGTAAAAAAACTAATATGTAGTATAGTATACCCAACTATGCAAGACGTCATAAACTATGCAACAAAATCAACTAACTATGCATTATCTAGAAACTATCTATGCAGTGTGGAATAACTAAATATGCATACATTATGTAACATCCCATTTTTATAATTTCCAAAAGCAACACCTCATTTTCATAACTAAATATACATTACATTGAACCTACTTATGCAGTGTAGAAAAATGAAATATGCAGTACGTTATATTCAATTATGTCTTGTTTTCATAAAACAGTGCCAACAAAACAACTAAATATGCATTATTTGATATCTAATTATGCAGTAGAAGAACGCTAACTATATTGTAAAATAAAAATATTTGGAAAGAAAACAGCTTCCTTAATTTCCGCCACAAAATCCGGCAGTTTCAATCTCAGCACATAAAACCCACTGGGACCACTAATTTGAATACAAAACTACAACCTTACCCTTAAAATCAGCGAAAAATAGGAAATAATTAAAAAAAATTGAATTAATCACATCCCTTCATTTTTTAAGATCAACGGGTAAGATAAGTCCACATTGTCTCACCTAGGGAGGGTGGTCTCATTTGAACCAAATCCTATAAATATATATATGTATATAGGGAGGGGGTTATATGAGACCATCTCATAGGGTGAGTCCATAGGGACCAATCCTAGCCACATATCTAGATTTTCTAATGGCTGTGATTTTAGAGCTAAAATTATAAATTAAATGCTGGAAAATAGAGGGAGGGGTAAATTAGTAATCCTACAAAATTACCCAATATTCATGGGATTCTGTTCACATTATGTTCACACGATCTCTCCAAATCTCATATCAAATTCAACGTGAACAAATCTCAATCTCCTTCTTCTTCGAACGCTCTTCATGAGAGAACAAAAACCAGTCACCTTTGCTTGTATAGAACACGGACAATCCTTCCAAATCTTATAGCAAATCAACGTGAACAATCATCCATCTTCTTCTTCAATGCATTACTGTGAGAAATCATTCATCCTTCTTCTTCAACGCACTATTGTGTGAAAAAAGTTGCAGACAATTCGCCATAGTTGTTAGAACTCGACTTCAGTTCGAAGTTTGCTTATGAAGATGTAATTTGTTGCTTGTGTAGATGTGTCATGGTGCTTTTATATATCATTAACTACATAAGCAAGTCATAAGCAACAAACACATACTACATAAGCAACAATCCTATACTACATAAGCAACAAATATACACTACGTATGCACCACGAGTACATTAACTACATAAGCAAGTCATAGCAACAAACCCATACTACATAAGCAACAAGCCTATACTACATAAGCAACGAATATACACTACATATGCACCACGAATACATTAACTACATAAGCAAGTCATAAGCAACAAACTCATACTACATAAGCAACAAGTCTATATTACATAAGCAACGAATATACACTATGTATGCACCACGAATACATTAACTAAATAAGCAAGTCATAAGCAACAAGCCTCTATACTATATAAGCGATAAGCCTATACTACATAAGCAATGAATATACACTACACATGCATCACAGATACATTAACTACATAAGTAAGTCATAAGCAATAACCCTATACTACATAAGCAACAGAGAAATTTTTTTGAATCTGAAATGTTGGAGAGAGAGTGTGCGTGAAGAGTGGGTGAAATCGCGTGAAAGAGGGAATGCAATCTCAATAACTGATTCTATAATGCAAAATGACCACCCTACTCTTCTTAGTTGCTGAAACAAAAAAAAAAAACATAAAACCCCCTAAAAATCTGGACCACCCAAAATTATTAATCAATGGTTAGAATGTGTCCTCATGGACTCACCCAAAGTAGGAAGACCTATTTGATCCATATCCTATGTATATATATATATATATCCATTTATTAAGATTATTTAAGAAGCAAGATAATTATCTTTGATAAGTATAGATACTTCTTTAATATTTATGTGTATATATAAAAAAATAGACCAACTAAGATGCTATTTATAAAATGAAAAACCTCAACAGAATACTAGTAATACTTTTAGGAATAATTGTAACATGGAAGTAATATGATTTAATTATTTCACTCTGTTAGTCTTTATCTGTTGATTTATCAATTCAACAAAAATACACATGGCCTAATTGCTTACAAAACGAAAGAAAAGATGAAATATCAACAAGACGTAAAATACATGTATCAAGTACTTCACAATTTAGAAAAATCGAAATAACATTCTTCAAAACTTTAAAATATATACCTCATATAAAATACTTTTCAATTATCACTAGAAGATAATACAAATTTTAAATACCAAAAATATTACCATATCGAGAAATCACACAAGATTGGCATAGACGCATAGTTATAGGTATGGCACAGCGACAGATGATTGCTGTCAAAGTTGCTCGGACAAATATTTATAGAAAGAACTAAACAAGTACAGTCAGACACAGACACCATATAAAAAGTAAAAACAGCCAACCAAGAAAGTTTCTAATATCAAAATAACACCAACAGTTGCTCATATTAATCAAGGCAGATATAATTCCACTGCAAACTTGGTCTAAAATAAGACGTACAAATTCCTCGTCATCAGATGGGCAACGAACTAGGAGACAACAAAGAAGTAGTTTTACGCGACAAATTCCAAAAAGACAGGCCAAAAAAAAAGAAATCGAAAATGCCTTAGTAACCACCCTTGAGATCATTGACAACATCATATGGGATTGGAGTGACAGTTTCCAGCGTCGCACCTTCAACCATGAAGCCAGGTTTTGGTCCCTCAGGCTGCCTCTTGGTACTTATAATCTTACCTTGTTCCTTGGCCTCTGCCTTCAATTTATCATTCCTCTTAATTCTCTCCTGGATTTCCTCATGGCACCGAGATGGCTGAACGTGTTCGATACGAACATGAATTCTCTTCCTTATGATTCTGTTGCCAACCTGCACTCAAAAATACAACACTTCGCCTCAGTTTAGTTGTCTTGACAAGATGTGAAGAAAATTACGGCAAAAAACTATACAAAAATATAACGAAAAGTTCAAATCATGTCACATTATAGGAAAATTGGGTTCTCTTTGTCCACTAACACATTTGCTCAACTTAAAACTCATGTACTAATTTTTAAAATTTCCATACAACCAAAAAGAGAAGACAAAATCTAAAACATTGCTAAATCCGATGAAAGGTTTTTTTAGTACAGCCTCTTGACCCAAAAGTTTGTGACATTAACACATCAAACAATGTTGGGTACTCAAATATTGCATAATTTGTCATCCTTCCAAGAATCAATTAAGATTGAGAAGGGCAAAACTCTTAGCCGACAAGTCTCAAGTATATCACTACTAACCTGCATTTTGATAAAATAAAATAATAGCACATTTCAACTGATGAGGCTTACGGAATTAACAAACAGAAATATCCAAAGTTGAAAATCACAACTATTTTAATTACAAGAAACTTATTTTAAAAATTTGAAAAATTAGTCTCAGACATCCAAGGATAGAAACAGCACAAGCTCTCAAGCCTGGCGAAGGCGAAAGCTATCAGGCGGCCACTGCGAATGTTTTGAGAAACAAGCCTTAGATTTTGTCATCATAGACATAAAGTTTGACTGCAATTAAGTCCAGATGTATGAAATACCACCCATAAAAAATAATTGAACTGCAAACGAACATAAATTAACACCAGCAATATCATGTCAACATACTTCTGGTACAAACCCCCACTAAGCAACTTTAAAAGGCACAACAAACATATATGATTTCTGATGAGAAACCTTAATCAACCCGACCATACATAAACATATAACACTAAATTAAATCAAATATCCACCTGCATCATATACAAGAACATAACATCCACAACTCAATCAGCTAACACCAAAATTTAACAAGCATCCAAACTACCCTACTTGGTGACACAATCAACTATATTAGAAATCACACGAAACTTCCCTAAATCTCCTTGTACATTTTTCCAGTAGTAGAAAATCAGCAAAATACTCATTCTTAAGCACAAACACATTGAACAAAAATATAAACTCTCACTAAGATTCCAAAACACCTCAACTGAACAACTGATTACATAACATGTAGATCTCTGTAAGGACCAAGGATTCAGGTCTTACTAGCTCAACAAAAACACTTCCCTTTTTAAATTTAACCCAAAACACGAAGCAATTCAAGCACAAAATACTTAATCATGAAAATGATAAACTTAAAAAAACATTTCATTTCCGGCATTCACAATAATCCATTTTATTAAAAAATCTTGTTAATATAATAAAATTTTCACACGAATGATTTCACTAATTTCACTCTACGTTTCCCTACATTATATCCTGGAAAGCTTAAAATAATAAAACCAAACAAAATAAGTCGAAAAATGAGAATACACAAGAGGTAGGTATAAAAGATAATTGTTACCTGCTTGTTGACTTCAACTCCGACAGCACGCTTGGTGACGTTCCAAACTCGACCAGTGCGTCCATGGTAGAACTTATGGGGCATACCCTTGTGAATCGACCCGTTAACTTTGACATCAACGTAATCCCCGATTTTGTATGTCCGGAGATAGGTCGACAAATGGGTCGGACCCTTCTTCCTGAACGGACGGGCAAAGAGATCCCTAGTACGCGACCTCAAACCGTGCCCCGCCGGCATATTTTGTGTTTTTGTTCTGTGTAAGGGTGAGAGAGTGTGTGTAAATGTCAGATGGTGAAGAAGGGATTATAATTTATATATGATGATGAATTAGGGCTTTAGGACGGGAATGGGCCGATGGGCTTAAACTGTCGATGGCTGAGTTGGCTGGAATTTAATTTGGGCCTGTAGGTTTTTTAAATATGGGACGAAAAGAAGTATTATACATTTTTGTTTAAAATTTGGTGAAAATCGATTAAAAATACAAGAAAATAAATAAATAATATACAACTTTATACACCATTTACTTTATAATACAACTATATTTGGCCAACGAAATGTTCTCGAAATATCACTAAAATCATTATTGTGAGGAATTTCTTTTTGTAGCAAGTGCTGAGGTAAAATATAAATTCCATATGTGATGCTATCTCCACTCCAAAAATGGGAATCCTTGTGTTATTGCTGCCCCTTTAATTTTTTTTTTCTTATCATATTTCAATTTAATTATTGTTCTAATGCAATGATGACTAAGAATTAGGTTGACTTACAAAAAGTACTTAAGATGCAAGAAGAAGTAAGTATATACTACACTTAAGATATTCTTACGGTAAAAAATATTGAAAAACTCCAAAAGATAAAAGTTAGTCAAGAAATTAGGTGATATATTGAGGATATCTTATGATAGTATAACTCCTGAAATAATATTGTTAAAACAAGTTCTAATGTATACTGAAATAAAATATAGAGTCGAATTTTCTACTTTGATTCTTTTTTTTCCGAAACGATAGCATTTTATAAATCGCAACGAGAGAGAGAGAAAGAGTTACAAATCCGGAAGCCCACTAGCTACCAAGTCCATCAAATATTTTTAGGCAAACCAAGATGGAAAATTACACAACCATTCATGGCTACATAAAACAAAAGAAGCTTTAAGACCAATCTTGTTACAACATGTAATGCATGAAGATGGTGCAACATGAAAGGTACGAGAATTAAACAAATTACAAAGAAGGAAAATATCCTCAGTTATTGCTAACAAGGGCCTTCAAATTGACGGATGAGATCTTCTATTCCAAAACCGTGTTTCATCTCCTATTCCAACCGTGTGGATGATTGACATGTGTATTACACTTACCATATTAGAACCCCACAATTTATGCTTGATTTATGCTTGAAAATAAACATGGTAAGTGTAATACACGTGTCAATCATCCACACGGTTGGAATAGGAGATGAAACACGGTTTTAGTCCTTTTGGAATAGAAGATCTCATCCGTCAAATTGATAAGCACATTTAAATTTTATGACAATATCTTCATTATCTAACTTCACAGCAATGTTACTCAATCTCATATGAAAGCTCAAACCAGCGCACGATGAACAACCAAAAGAGAAGCCTCCACTGGATTATGAGATGGATCCCTAGAAATTCTCCAAACTCCTAACAATATTACCAAAAGGATTCTTGACAATACCACCTAAATCACCCACCTTTTATTGGAAGTATCAACACCGCCAAGATAGAAAATAATACTATCAACGCTTTCTTAGGAGAATGGTTGGGGTGAGTGAATTTTTTGGAATGGGGATGGGAACCACATATATGATTGAATTCACTCAATTCCATCAAGACACCATCCACAATATCCTTCTCAGAAGTTTAAACTCTTTGAAAAACCCAAAGATTTCAGGTTTTCCATAGCTACCATAAAATATAAAATGAGAGTTGAGTTCTATCCATCATCATCTTACCTTTATCCACTGAGCATATTGTATACCACCGGGATGGGAAGTCAGTAGTGCATTGATGAAGACTATCCCAGTTGACAGGGGACATCTTCCAGACTTTCAGGGCTTTTGGACAAAGGAACATTAGGTGCTCAATAGTTTCATCAGCTTCACCATACAAATTGCAGGTTGGATCTTCTAATGAACCTCGTTTCATCAGGATATGAGAGGTAGAAATAATTTTATGAACACACCTCCAGATAAAGTGTTTAAGTTTGCTTTTGATCTAAAGTTCCTAGTACTGTTGGTGCTGGATTCTGGAAAATCTGCTTTCAAAATCTTAGCTTTTCGAAATAGCATTGTATGGTGAGTGAACTGAGAAGCCCTTTGGGATCAAAATTCCAAATTAATCTATATTTTTCACCTTTTTGGTTAATAGGTAATCTCATGATGTAATCTGCAATATATTTAGGAAAAAACCATCTGACAGGAGACTAACTCTTAATTAGGAGTTCAGATAATCGTAAATTATCATCTTAGCCATATTGTAACAGACAAATCTCGGATTCCAGTCCCAGAATAGTTCGCCCAACTCTTAAAATTTATATCTTCGAAATTATTGGGGATAAATTGGGAATAATCCGAATACAACAAAATTCATCTCTTACACATGATTAATTCGGGGAAAATATCAATACAAAAATTAAGTTATTCTATAGAAAACAAATTTATTTTTGTGTGAAGTTTTCAATATATTGTTCATAAAGATTGGATCATCTAATAAAATTAATATTTACATGAAAAAATAGAAACAACAAATAATACGGTATAATTTTATTAAAGCAAGAAAAATTTCGAGAATAAATCACTTACGAGAAGGTCTCTTGTAGGACCGTCTTACGGATCTTAATCCGTAAGACGGATCCTACAGTGCGCGAATCCGAGTACCCGTCACAAAAATAGAACTCATGTGGGTGCAACTGTTAGATCTTTGGAGCATATTTCTCTTTCTCTCTCTTATCTTGTGGTCCACTCGAATAGATCTATTTATCTCTCTCTTTTTTCCCAGATCTCCTCCAACAAAGCCACAAATCTCGTCAGTGATACTTTTGAGCAATAAATATGATACTTTTAGGATGTTTTGTGATACTTTTACATTTTTAAATATTGTAAACATCAAAAGTGATATTTTGTCACCAAATAGTGATACTTTTTAGTTATCAGATTGTAATGACATACTATTTAAGCAATTAGTGTAGACTACTTACACTTTTGAGGCAATTTATGGTATTTTTAAACATGCACATTTAATACTTTATATATTCAAGTGCAGAATACATACACTTTTAAGGAAATTTATGATACTTTTCAGGCAATTTTTGATACTTTTAACATGCACAATTATGTTTCAATATTTTACACATCCAGTGTATATTAATGATACTTTTCACATAATTACTGATACTTTTAACATAATTACTGATACTTTTCGGTTGTTTCAACTGATATTGGACCCCCCAGAAATACTTTTCAGCATCAAAATGAATATATTTCGAAAATGGCAAAAGGATTGACAACATTCACAAAAATTATATACATAATCACAAGAATTTTGTCAACATATAATATCAACAATTACAATTTCTTTTGCTTTATTATTATTTTTTGTTTCTTTTTGCGCTTCTTGACGGGTTTCTTTCAACAATCGTTTCCAAGGCAAGTGCTAACTTTCTTTATCGGACTTTCTTCTTTTACATAAATTTTTTTGGAGTCCATTCTCCTACGCTGCTTTTTCTCGGGTTGCCCCTTCCTCTTACCCTTATACACCAACTGTTTTGTGTCGGGTCATCTACAAATATGAAAATATTGATACTTTTCAGACAATTTATTATACTTTTGAGGCAATTTTAGATACTTTTAATCTAACAAATTCAATTAAGTTCAATTTAACAACAAACAAACAAAAATTCAGTTTAACCAAAATATGTTTAATTTTCAAATGTGTTGGCATAAATGTAGCACCTTCTAGCTTATTGAATTTTAATCTGAAAATAAGTAATTATAATGGAAATACTTTAAAGATTTCTTAAAAATACGGAATATTAAAACTTTACTTCATTTCAAAGTTTACAGCGGAAATAAAGACTAATACTTGAACAATTATAAATCCAGAAACATTCATAATGAAATAAAAATGACAGTCAACATCCAAATATAAATTAAAAATTCAAACCTTTTTTTAAAAAAAAAAAAAGAGACTTGAAAGACATGAAAATCATGAAAGACGTGGCTCACAAGTCATCTGCGCGCGCCATCTCCTTCCTCATTAGGGTTTCTCATCTCGATAATATTAAACATTCGTGGATGAGCTTAAAGAAGCTCAACAAGTAATCTCATTCATGAATGCATGCCTAATGTAATTTTATATCATTTACTTCAAACTTTTCATTTTCTTTACTTAAAACTTTCTTTAAGACGCGAGCTCACTTGGTGGCACATTGTTCTAATCAGGGTCGCAGTGCCAGTGGGCCTTGTTATTTGGAACCCGATTAGCATTTTTCCCGAAGGCCCATTTTCATAAACATTAACTTAGCCGCAAGCGGCACATAGTCGGAACACCGGTCCCCCGTGCCCATTTCCCACTCACTCCCATAATAGACACAATGTGCACCCATTTCTTTGAAAAAACATATTATTAATTCTAAACCTAAAACTTGACTTTTCTTAATCTTTGTATGCTTGTGAAATGCTACAAACGTACATTTAACATTATGTATGAAAGTGATGCAATTTTCCATTGAATGCGAGAATAAACACAAATGCATAGTATAATAATAAAATCACATTAACTTGAACAATTTAAGAATAAAACACTACACTCAACTGATTAGGGAAAACCCTATATTCAATTAATTACGAAAATTTAATACTTACCTTATTCAATTCCTAAATTAATCAAGTTACATATAATTCATTCAACCATACACACGTATTTATATTTGTTAATTACCAATATTAATTAGCATCTGCACATGATTAAGACCTATGATACTAATATAAAATCTTACTCCACACTACTACTCTTACATCGATATATATATATACACACACACATATTAGACTCATGAGATTGAATGAACTCATCATTAACATATAAAGATAGTAGAATCTTTTTAACTATTAGATAAAAATATGAATTTAACTCCCTTTATAATATTCGATAATTTTTTTTTTCAGAATCAGTCACTAAAAGAAGATAAAAGACTATTACAAATTATTATTCAATAAAGATTTCTAAATACAATCATATTAAATTAAACTTAATAGGGTGACAAGTCTCGAAATTAAACATATTAACTACTAACAATAATGCAAATCTTAATTTTATATGAAAACTAGAGAGATTACTTGTCTGGTTTGTCGAATCAACTATGATAAAAATCACTCCGGCTTCTATCCTGAAGAATCTATACATAAATTATCATATAATAGGATTAGTAAAACTTAACCAAATTCAATATGAAACTAAAGAAATAATTACGAAACCTTCAAACTCTTCGGATAATTTGTACTGCAAATTGGATTATACTTCTTTTATTTCCTTGATTCCTCTTCTTTTTTTTTTTCTTCTTTCTTCCTCCTTCTTTCTTCTCTTCTTTTCTGTTCCTCCTTCACTCCTCTGATTCTTCCTCCCAACTAATCATCCTTATCATATTTTATTTCTTCCTTTTTATTATTTTATTTTTCCCATTATCTCCCACTTATCCCCACTTTCTCTTTTCTTTTCTTCTTTTTCTCCACTTTCTCCACATTTCTCTTCCATTATCCCCAATATCAACCACTATCTTTATCTTTTATTTCTTTTCAATTTTGTATTATGAAGTGGCTGTGACATTCTCCCCTCCTTAGAAAAAGTTTCGTCCTCGAAACTTGCAACCATATATAAATAATATTCAAGTGCATGAAATTAAATCGTATATTGAGATAATTGCTTACCAAAGAGTTGGGGATATAGAACACGCATCTCATCTTCGTGTTCCCACGTAGCTTCTTTTATAGTGTGATTCCTCCATTGGACCTTGACTAATACAACTTTCTTTCTTCTAAGCTCCTTCTCAATCTTATCTACAATTCTAAATGGTGTTTCTTCATATGTCAGATTGTCACGAATATTGAGTGACTCGTAACTTTAAATGTGTGATTGATCTGGAATGTACTTCTTAAGCATTGAGATATGAAAGACATTATGAACTCCGGATAATCTTTGGGGGTAAGGCGCTTTGATATGTCAAACTACCTATCCTCTCTAAAATTTCAAATGGTCCATATAGCGAGGACTTAACTTCCTTTCTTTCCAAACCTCATAACACCTTTCATTGGTGCCACTTTAAGAAAAATCATATCTCCAATAGAAAATTCTAATGGTTTTCTTCTCTTATCGGCATAGCTCTTTTGACTACGAAGCGTTTACATTCTTTGTCGGATTTTCTCAACTACTTGGTGTCTGTTGGACCAACTCGGGTCCTATTAGTTTTCTCTCACCGACTTTATCCATGTTGGGAAA